>NQVE01000046.1:2052500-2445000 GCA_003260385.1 Cuscuta australis | reverse complement strand
TTCTTTATTTTGGCTCCAAGTCAAAGTAGGAAGCCTTTTTGCAAACCGAGAGAGTATATCTTACACCGCAATAATATAAGACTCCTTCCGTCCCATAAAACATGAGATGTTTTGTTTTTTGAAGAGATTTAAGGGGAGTGTATTTTGGTATTGAATTTGCAAAAATGTCTTTTGATGTGATGGGTAAAAGTAAGATTTGATGGGTAGATTATTAGTAAAAAGGTATGATAGAAATAAGGAGTAAAAGTGACTTTTTAATAGAAATAAGAAGTGTTTTTTGAGACGGGTAAAAAAAGAAAGGAGAAAGGTTTTCAAGGACAGAGAGTATGTGTTTTAAATTTTTTTTTAAAAAAAGATGAAGAAATCTGTGCCTAATTTGAATGTATACCTTGAGGAGGAGGAGGCGGCGGCAGGTCGGTCTTAACCATTTTCATCACAGTCGGAGCGGTAATTATTAGTTCTTTTGAACTCATCATTTTGTTTAACCAATTAATTATAAATTTTACAGTAATTAATTTGAATTATTGGTTATTGCAATTTCTTCACAACATCATACCAATCAACACACACACACAGATATATATATACCCGCCCGCAGCAGCAGCAAGGGATACATCATACATTACATATACATTACGTACATTTGTTTTCTACATCCCTCATCATGATTATTACTTCACACCCAAATGGTCCTTTATCTTTTCACATCTCTTACTTATTTTTGCGGAAAATTGATCTGGGGTACCCTCGATCTTTCCAAAAGTTAAAGTAATTATGAATTTTTAAATATTTGAAAATTGAATATATGTGTATAATAAATTAAATATTTATTAAAAGAAAATGTCACAAAACACATATCATAAAATAGAAAAAAATACTGAATATACTCCTTTTAAAGAAATTACTCCGTACTCGGTATGTGTTTTGATCTAAACAATATTTAATAAAATAGTTTAATTTTAAAGGTAAACGTATTGAAAATTTTAAAATAGTCTATTTTTTTAAAAAAATATAAAGTCTAAATAATATTTTAAAATTAATAATATAAATTTTGTATTTTAAAATTGTTTTCAAATTTTCAGAGTAATAAATATAAATTTTTTGAAGTACAAATCAGATATGTGAATAAAGATTTTTGAAGTACATTTCCAGGTAATTTTACAATATGGATCAAATTATGAGGTTGACATCACTACTTGTCACATAACAAAGAAATTTGACACGCTAAACACTCTTTTTGTTGGATTTATAAAATGAAGAACACTGCGAAGCAGTGTTAAACGAAGAACTCGATAGAATAACGAATCGCGTACGAAACGCTTTCAGATCAAAGTTATTTCGGGGTATACGAAATACTTCAATCGGATAAGACGTTAATTCAGAACAAGCACTCGAGAATCTATATCTCAACCCATACCACGAGACTCTATTTTATAGAGTCGAAAATCCTTGTGATCGGACATGAACATTCGTGTAGATGTACGCGTATGTTCGCGCAAGAAGAAGAAAGGTGCGAGTTTGAACGAAAGGTCTCCTGCGGTTGAAGGCTTAATTTCGACGTTTATCCATTATGTACGAGTCCTTTACCGTTTAGGACTCTGGTCACGAAAATCTTAAGGATTTTCTTAAAGAAACAACGTCCGAAATAAAAAATTTCCAAGCTGCTCGACCCCGGCCAGGGGCTCTGCCCCTTGGACCCCGCCACCCGGGGGCTGCCGCCCCCGGACCCCGCAGTGAATTTATAATACCGTTGAACGAGCGCGCACTCCGCGCCTCCTAACTCGTTTGACGTCTATTTAAATTCTTGTCCGATCAAAGTAAATCCAATTACACAAAATAAATTGATGACACTAAAATCACCAACACTTTTGACATTTTCCAATAATTTTATAACTACACCAAATAGTATTACTACCATCTTAATATGACAAATAAGTTTACTACTATTATACCATCCGCTCCATACCATAAATTGATAAAAAATACTTCAATTATAAAAAAAAAATATTAAGTACTTTCATGGTCATCTTAATGCCAAAAAGAAATTCGTCAAACATTAATTTTATAATTACTCCGTATTTAGGAATATAATTATATTATGAATTTTTTTATAAAAATATAGTAATTCAAATATCTAGAATAATTTTATTTTGTTATTTTAGCACAATAATTTTACTATTATTTTTCTTATTTCTATAATAAAAGCAATTGAGATATGGATATATTTGTTTGGCTGAAAATCGGTCGTCTATCAAAAGTTGAAAAATGCTAAATGTACACCAACCATACAATCTCAAGTATGGAAAAAATTTTAAAAACTCAATAAAAATTTAATGGTGAGGATGAATGATGTACAAATGCTTAGGCAGGGGTACACTAAAAAGTGCACCCCATTTGTACACCATTAAATTCATCCTCGCTATTAAATTTTTATCTATTTTTAATTTTTTTTCCACACTTGAATTTTTCTATTAGTTTTGATTATTAAAATTAAAAGTTGACATATACTCCCTACTTTTTAATAAGTAGTGATGTCATTCCGAGATCTTTCTATTAGTTTTGATTATTAAAATTAAAAGTTGACATATACTCCCTACTTTTTAATAAGTAGTGATGTCATTCCGAGATCCATAGACCGTAAGTATATAGCATGTCCAAGTGACCAAGTCTCCAACCTTAAGTGACCGTAATTATAGAGCATCTCCAAGTAACCGTATGCTAACAACAACAACAACCCAGTTAAATCTCACAAAAGTAGGGTCTGGGGAGGGTGTGTGTACACAGACCTTGCCCCTACTTGAAAGTAGAGAGGCTGTTTCCAAAGAGACCCCCGGCTCAACGTCGAAAGTTGCATTGCTTGACTAACTGCTACTTCATTAAGTGACCGTATGCTAAATGCTAAAAATATTCTTATCCTCTCAATTTAAATTGTTTGTTTCAGTTTACAATGTTTGACTGAATTTATTTCCAAATCATTATATATAAAAATGATGTAAAATTAAAAAATAAAAATTATATATTTAAAATTTGTATCAAAAGATCTACAAAGCTTGTGGTGGCATGATTATATTATTTTATCAAATAACTAACATAAATAAGAAAAGAAAGTAAATGAAATTTGATCCTGCGAATAGTAAACAAGTAATTTAATTTGGGGTGAAGTAAGTAGTAATTTTAACAATTTAAATAACTCAATTGTTATTTATATAAAAAATACTTGTCATTTTAACAAATATGTTTGTTAATTAAATTTTATATTTTACACATTAATGTGAGTATAATATGAAAGTATAAAATAATTTTTTTTATTAAAAAATAATCATAGATAAGAACTATAAATACGTATAATATACATGGAATGGTTTCTAAAGTAGTTTAAATAATGTGATTCAATCCAAATGCCTTATGGCCCTGTCCAGTGATACCTTCCACATTGTAAATTCTATCATGGTATCAGAGTAGGTTTTGACTCATCTCGTTTGTCAAGATCTCTGTCTAGATGTTCATTTCTAGTGGCCAATTTGTCTTTAGCCCAGTTGTCCATATGAAATACATATACCCAACGGCCTGTGGCCCATTTAACCCGATTGTTCGTCTGAAAGTCCGTTCCCAGCAACCCAAGATCCTTAAGGTGTTGCCGCTCAAATATTCATTTAATGAGGATGGAAATTTATTTACAAGTGGTCAACCAGTTAGATTGAAAATGGTCCAGGTGACCACTTGAGGGGGGTATTAGAGATTATCCCACATTGAAAACCCAAGAGTGAAATAATCGGTATATAAGCTCTGGATTTGAACTAATAAATTGATTGGATTCGATTTTTTAATGTGGTTAAGTGTTTTATGGCTCAATCTAGTGATTCTTACATCATCCTAAATTCAATCAGAAAAGAGAAAAGTATATCGTTTATCTCTGATTTCTTTGGAAATTGTACAGTTTACCTCTGAACATTAAAAAGTGCACCAAATACCTCTGAATTCCTCAGAAATTGCATGGTTTGCTCCTGAATACTAAAAAGTGGACTAAATACTCCTGAACTCTTCAAAAATTGCACGATTTATCCTTGTTATTTAAATAAACATGATAATTTTGAGGAAAGGTACTTTGGAGAATTCACAAGATCTAGATGAATCATACTCGCAATTCTCGTGCGTGGGAGCAAACATTCCCTATCTATTATTTTAGGACCAACGATGCAAAATTTTAAATTGTTCAGGAGTATTTGGTGTATTTTTTAATGTTCAGAGGTAAATCGTGTAATTTTCAAAGAATTCAAGGGTAAATGTTGCATTTTTTAATATTCAATGGCAAACTATGCAATTTCTAAACCGTTCAAAGGTAAATAGTGCACTTTTCTTAAAAAGAAAACAAGATCTCTAGTCTCTACACCAATCAATTGTTGTTTTGTTTGGGCAAAGCAAGTTTGATTCCAACTGCGGCAACAGACAAAGCAATTTTTTTCCGGTATCGGATTGAAAAAAAATTGAAATCCACAACAATGAAAGCACCAATGTATACAAATCGTGTACGAAACGTATCAGAATACATGGAAAAACTTCGAACGTCTTCGCGCTCCAGAAAAAGAGAGGCAAAGAAAAAGATGAAAAACTTCAAGCGTTTTCAAACTCCTAGGAGAAAAGGCGAGAGAACTAGGGTTTATGATAATCTTGATTGATTAATAATGAGAAAAGATTACATTATATAGAGAGAGCAAAAGTACGCTAAATGACCTAACTGGCTCATGGGCCCAACCTTAGCATAATTAATAATAAAATAATACGGACTACGGAGTAATAAATAACTAGTACTCGAATTAATAATAAAATCCTTGGTTACAAGAAACACACAATCAGAGTGTAAGTACATGTGCTGCATACTATGCAAGAAGTATAGAAAAGTGGATACAACAAAACTACACCAATGAGAGCTCTTCCCTCCTCACCCTTTTCACTAAATCTCTATAATGTGTGTATGTATGTGCTATGGTGACATGATAATAATAAATTTAAATAATTTCTGAGAGCCATCAACAACATCAAAATTTTAACACTTTTAAACCTAAACCCTCCTACATTACAAAATGATTTAATAAATAAATCTAGAAATTAAACGCATGGGTGGGCATCACAAAGAAGCTAGGAAAAGCCGCTTGGAAGGGGTGGGAAGTCATTTGTACCTTCTCTTGGCTTCTCCGTATGCAACGACCCCCGCAACTGTCATTGCATAGCCAGCGATTCCTATAAATGTGACGGGATTTCGGAATATGAGTATTGAGATCACAACTGCTACCGCGCCTTTTGCATTGCCTAATACCTGCAAGCATAGTAATAAGAATGTAGCAAATAAAAAATGTTTTGCATTTGAGTTGTATCATGTATTAAAAAAATGATTTAAATAAAAATTCCAAACGTGTAAAAAAAAGCAATATTAAAACCAAATACATGTTTTGAAAAACATGAAAGTCTTGTTTCCAATACTATTCAAATATATTTTTTTCAATTTATGGAGAAATACCAAACCAGCACTAAAACATGCTTCATATACCAAAATAGGACTTTCAATTTTTTATACCAAAATTAGACTTGAAATGCCAAATAATGCTAAAGCATAATGCCAAAAAAGTACAGTAAAATGCCAACACATAATGTCAAATTACAGATATTCGACAACACTCCTATACGGTAATAAAAACTCAAGAAGTCTTACTTCTAATATAAACTTCATGTTTTAGTCTTATTTAAATATAATAGTGGTGCCATTTCATTGAGAAAAGATGGGAAAAAGCAGAGGAAAACCAAACCTGAAGTGTCAAAGCACTTGTATGCTTAGTCACCAAAAAGTTCAACAAGTTGGCTCCATAGGCCATTGAGGAATTGACCAAAAGAAGAAGCCACATATATCTATGTTTTGTTGCAAGAGATAGAGTGACATCAACCACGTTCGGCTCCAACACCAGTGTTGCCGGCAGCAGAACCAGAACAGCAATTGGCGACATATAAAGAAGCAGATTCATGGAGTTCAGTTTTTCCCTGAAAAAATCAAAGAGACAAAGCGAATGAAAAAATCGCATTTTACTGCTATGATACACAAAGAGTTACATATTTGGTAGTTACCCTTCTGAGGAAAGGAGAACACCCTGAAGAACAGACTTGAAGGCTCTCGCAGCAGTTGCACTTATACACATGATGAATCCGTACCAATGGAAGCTCGGTTCCCCCTGCAACCACATCATTCTTTACTGTTAAATCAACCCACACCAGCTAAACATAGAAGAATATCTGAACCAACATATATATAAGAGCTTGCAAAGGAGGTCTTTTTAGGTAGGATGGAATCTCAAAGCTTAATATGTTGTCAAAATCTTCTAAACTCAAATGAGTGGATCAAAGTGCTTATGATGAATTGTCTAAAATATCTTTAAGAAAGACGTGATCGAGTACAAACTCATTTAAAAGACTGACATTTTAAATCGATTTCTTAAAAACGAGATTTTTTTTTTCAGAAACGGGAAAACTGGTTTCGGACAAAAGGGGTGGGATGTTGGCCAACTCGCAGTACAGCTCATTTTGATGCCAGACTTGGCAATATTTATTTCAAGACCAAGTCTCCAATTGGGAAAATTTCTATCTTTATCCTCTCACAAGCATACCCACATAAGCTAATACTTGCAAGAATCCAAGAATTGCAACTACCAGTTCTTCTAGCCTATTGCCTGTTTGGTAACTTCAGAAATTTGTTTTACCAACTCAGAAGAAGACATATCATTACACTTCCAACCCCATCTTCTGTTCCAAAATATTGTTTTCTTGAGATTTTGTAACATATTTTATAAGATCAGATTTTTTGTTTGGGAAGATGAATTCTTTTTAATGTCAACCAGAAGAGAAGAGCCTTATTATTAGCATTGATTTTTTTTTCAAAAGGAAATTCCGAAATGAATCCCAAATTTCAGACGAGAAACAACAAATCCTTGTTTGGATTTCCAGATCTCTAAATAGGATTGACTCAAATTAAGGGAATTAGGGGAGAAATTGGGATATGAAATCAGGAAAGATCAGCATTAATTAGGCATTTAATAAGAGACGGGATTGATTGATTGATTAAAAGATATAATTAAGAGAGGAGGGAAATACACAAACCCCACTGGCAATGACGACGCCGGCAACGACGGGGACGAGGGCAGCATAGGTAACCCAAGCCTCGCTCTTCCGGGTGACGAGGTAGGCGAAGAGGGCGGTGAAGAAAGGGGTGGTGGCGCCGACGGCCTGGTTGAAGGAGACGGGGAGGTAGCGGAGGGAGATGTTGCCGCCGACGACGGAGGCGCAGAAGACGACGCTGAGGGTGGAGATGCGGAGGAGCTGAGATCTGGACTTGATCCGCTGGAAAGGGACGACCTTGAGGAAGAGGATGGAGACGTAGCTGAGGAGGGCGCAGGCGGTCATGTGGCACATGGTGAGGAAGATCGGGAAGGCGAAGCCGTAGTTGGAGAGGAGGAATTTGTTGAGGAGGAGGACGCCGATGTTGGAGGAGTACCACAGGATGATTAGGGTGAAGATGAAAAGGGCGTGCTCGCTCTGCGACGACGACGACGACGACGGAGTTGAGAAGACCATTGTCGATCCGCGGCGGCGGCGGCGATTCTCGATCCTCCGGTGCCGGTGGTGGGAATGTGTATTGTCGTTATAAAGAAAAAGAAGAAGAAGAAGGGAGATTGGTGTGATGCGGGAAAGAGGGCATAGTGACTGGTGGGTGGGTGGGTGGGTGGGTGGGTGGGTGGGTGTGTGTTGGTTGGAAGCTCCGGATCAAATTCTTCCTCGGAGCATGCGGGTAGCGTTTTTGTTTTCTTGGTCACTAAATTCAATATGGTTAAGTTCATTTTTATTGATGTATTTCAATTTTTATTTATGTATTTCAATTCATAATTTTGAAATCTTGAATTTCAAATAACAGGAAAAGGTGCATCAATTTCAAATTATGTTTTGTTATGAATGAAAAGAATTTTACTCAAATTTAAATTCAAAATTTTTGACTTTCCCGAACATGGAATTTGAGCCAAATCCGAATTTAAAATCCAAATCTATGTTCTCAAACATACCATAATTGGTTTTTTAAATTAGATGTTTTTTCATATTTACTTCTTCGTCTGAGTGTATCGAATTACTCAAATACTCCCTCCTTTCAATAATAAACTTCTCGTTCACTATTTACGAGGTCAAATTTATTTATTCCGTCGGCCTATTTTTGTGTCTTAATTGTTAAAATAATATAGTCATGTCACTTCTACTTTTATAGATCTTTTCATGTAGTTTTTAAATATGTAATTTTATTTTTTAATTACATACCATTTTTCATATAAAATGATTTGAAAATAACATCAGTCAAACATCGTAACGTGCAATGATAACTTTATTTATGGAGGGAGAAAGTATTATGTTTGTTGGCTTTTGTTTATGCATGTCATTTGTTTAACTTTTCATTATATTGACATTAATTGGAAGGCTAAATGCATAATCTTACATGCATTGATCATAAGTCCGAACATGTATTCTAGTGTCTTCTTGACGAACAACACAACAACAATGATTATGGTTGATTACTTGAATTTCTACCACTGACAACAATTGTGGATTTGGTTTTGGTGTGCGGCAAACTCCAATGAATAAACGACACATCAATAGCGACCTCTGTCATTTCTAACACAACAGTAAAAAGACTATTCGTGGAAGGGTACCCATAAGGTAGATGGACCAAAATAAGAGTAAAAGAGATGTCTTATCCTAAAATAGGAGTTGAAATTAAACTTTTCTAAATAGGAGTAAGTAACTTAACAATGACTCTAATTTTTTAACTCCATAAACTAAATCCCAATCTAAACTCTTTATTCGTACACGTTTCAATCTCAACAAATTAAAAGCCGCCTCATGCATGAATTTTCAAATCCTTTGTTTCCAATTAGGACCTCCCATGCCCCTCTTCCATGCAATTTCCTCTTTATTTAATTATTTTTTTAAAATTATAAATTTTAATACTCTTTTACACACCCATACACTCCAAGCCTCTAGGTCTCAACCCTCGATGACTTTAGAAATTAGAAAAAAATCAGCAATGTCAAAAATGTAATACCTTACATATAGAAACTTAATAAATTGTTATATTAAAATGTCCATATAGTGTCAAAAACGACCACACTAAATGTCAAATGTAATCATATAATGGCAATCATGCCAATGTATAAAGTCATACATATGAATGCATAATGCTAAACAAATTAAATAGATAATGCCAACATTGACATTGTATGGTGTCATTCCTCGTAATGTATAATGAAAGATATGTCAATATATAATGTTATATATTATACTCCCTCCGTCCCAGAGTATTCGTCCAGTTTTGACTTTTGGAACTGTTTATCTAAGCACTTTGACTCATCAAATTTTCTCAATGTGTAAGCCTAAATATAGTGAAGTGTGATCTTGTTTGATTTGTATTAACATATAGATTATTAATATATAATTTCTATAATTTTTTAATATACAAATTACAAGATAAAATGGATTAAAGAAGTGTATTGGATGGTGCGTAAAAATGAAAGTGGACAAATACTATGGGACGGAGGTAGTATATGTTAATGCATAATATCAAAAAGGGGTAAATATAAAAAAAAAAACTCTACTACTCCGTATTTGCCAACACCATAATCATTCAGTTTCAATACCAATTTTTTTTTTTAAAAAACCTAAGTAAATTCACAGTTATTATTTAAAATCACCTCTTATTTCAAATTGAACATAAAATTGAATTCAAACTTATCCATGGCTTAAACAATTAGTGCCAATTTTACGAAGTAATCCCTAAGTAAATTTTTAGAAATTTAAAAATTGAATGTAACTACTTATATCGAATTGAATATAAAATTGAATTCAAACTTACGCAAGGTGATGGAAGCATCTTCGCTCAGAGGCTAGGAGACGAAAATGTTGGAGAGGGCTGGAAGGAGACCGTCTGTATTGAGAGAAAGGGAGATGGACGGAGTGAGATTATATTGAATCATCGTCGCACGGAGATGACGGTTGCGGTAGAGAGGGGTTTTAGATCGGGGGTGAAGGCGGCAGCAGCTGGGATGGAATGAAGAAGAAGACCGGCGACGGTGCTTGAGATTGAAGATCGCGATCGGAAATGGGCGATAACTTTGATCGCTAGGAAAGTGGTTTGTGCGCTCAGCACGGCTAATCAAAACACATATTTAAGTAATTACTCATATTTAAAGGAGTTTAAGTTTGAACTCCTATTTTGAGGATATGATCTACCTATTTAGGAGGTTCTCTTTACCCATGAACAAAGAACCACAAATATAATATTGGATATTTAAATACTAAATATAGAAAATCTCTATTCTAAAGAACTAATTATAGAATTTATTATTTTTTGGTCTATCTTTAGCCTTTAATACACTTAAAATTTGGGAAATTTTTTTTTGATACTCCCTCCGTCCCAAATTCACATTTATTCTCTTCAAAAAAGTTTCATAATTATTGGTTTCTCCCTTCCCAATTGTATAGTTTAGTTTCAGTATTATTTGATACTCCATTCATTCAAAATTAAGTTATCTGTTTACTATTCCATGGTCAGATTTCATTCATTTTTTTCCTATTTTTTTACTCATTTGATAAAATAATATTGTCATGTCACCTCTTGTTTCAAAAGTTTTTATTTAACTTTTTAATACGTAAACTTTATTATTAAATTCATCTTCAATTCTTTAATAAATTATTCTAAAATTAACTGCAATCAATCATCGTAAAGTAAAACATGTGATTTAAATCGAAACAAAGAAAGTAAAACATAATTATAAATTAATCGAACTTTCCCTTGACTTGAGTGGTAGGAAATCCACTCCCCAAAATGTATGAGGAATTCCACTCAAGTTCTAGTCCTAACAGAGATGAAGGTATTGGTTCATTATGCATCATAATTTGAAAAAAGTATGAACATTTATTATATTGTAATTGGGAGAATAGCACCAAAAAATTATAAATTTATTTTTTCTAAGAAAATTATTAGTGTAGTTGTATTAAAGAAATTTCTAAGACTAAATTAACTAAGTTAAAAAAAATTCCAAAAATAAGAATTTATAACTTAAAAATACTAAATAGATTAATTAATAATAAATAAAAATGTATGGTTTTTTGATTAATTTTATGGAGTACATTTTAGCATAAACGGTTCAGGATAGGAAATATGATTCCCAATTTTTTGAGAACTTGTCATGTAATTCTTTCATCCTAGAGTGTTTGTCCACTTTTAATTTTTTGGTCAAAATTAAAAAACATTATCCTCAAATTAACTAAAAGTGATATTAGATATTGATACAAATTAAAAATATAATTTTATTATATTTATTATATAAGATGTTTTTAAAATATTATTTTATCTATTTAATATACGATATCTATTTTATTTTATAATAGGTTAAAGGTTTAAAATAACTACCTACAAAAAAAGTAAAAATTAGACAAATATTCAAAGACGGAGATAATATTTTGTACCATTTAGACATTACCCTTATTGTGAAATGGGGAGTATTATTATTTTGACGTGAAACAATAAAGCTTGGTGTACCGTTGACAAAACCCAAACTTTAATTATCAAAAGACTAGTGACACTTAAATATTTCGTAATAGGGAGTCATAATTCAGATAAGACCAGTAAATTGGACTGATATTACTCATTTCAGAGGCCATAAGCTTATCATAAATCCCTCCCAGTGCAGTTGCTAGGAATCAAACCCAAATATTGCTCCTTGGGCACCCTTTGTCCTACTAACTGCGCAATGCCGACAGATCAACCGTATTGATAGTTTTATAGTGTGTGTGGGCACATTTCATGTGGGAGTAATCACAATTTTAAAATAAAATCGAATAAAATATGTTTTTATGCAATTTTGAGAACTCAATTCTTATCGACCAAGTATATATTACAGTATATGAATGTAATGATTCAACTATAAGAATTAGATAATCGGTAATTATGTTGATTAGATCATAAAGACCTAGCAAAATATATTCGCATGTGATTACTCGAATCAAATAATCTAAAACAGAATTCAAAGTAACTTGAATCCCTAATCAAATCGGAACCAAACCAAATTGAGTCAATTTGAATTGGACTTGAACCAAATAAAATCTGAGTCATACACAAACAAATCAAATCATAACTGAACCAAATGATACATACACCGAATCATAACTAATTTGAATGACACTCGAACTAAATCAAACCTAAATCATATTTTTCCTGTCCAAAAATAAATTGTATAAATATTATTCACACAGTTAAATTTTATTAATTTGTATGCTTATTTTCATTACACATTTTAAAATGAAAAGTAGTCATATCATCTCTTGTTTTGAAAAACTATTATGAAGTTTTAAATTCATAAATTTTATTTTTAGATTTTATACTTCGAATCAATAAAATTAAATTAAAAATAAAATTGGTCAAATATTATAAATCGGAGTGGAAAATTCAATTTCGGAGGGAGGAAGTATCATACATGTGTCATGAGTAAAGAACTAAGTATTTACCTCTTTTGACAAACATCCATATTTTTAGGGATATGGAACACATGTTCACACATTCACTAAGGATTTGTCAATTGCTATGTTTGGTTTATGGGAATCGCAAGGAAAAAGAAAAAAGAAATTTTTTTCCCCTCTTTTTTCTCATCAAGTTGAGATAAATCTTGTATCTCATTCTCTTAATTTTGCCTTATTATCTTTTCTTCCCACTTTTAATTTCTTTTCTTCTCTAATACTATGTTTGAATTGGTTCAGGAAATTTGGAATGAAAAAAATTAGTTTCTTTCATTTTCACCATAATTGTAGGAATTTGGTTTTTTCTCCTTTTAATATATTTTACCTTCTCAGTTTTTTCTACCTTTTTTTCTTTTCTTCTATAGTCAAACAAGAAAATTTGTTTTCCCTTACGTTTTCTTTTACATCACCTTTCAAAATTTTCACCAATCTGTAACATCCACCTGAAACGATTTCTACATGAAGGAGTATGTACCCCAAAAAAGTCAGACCATGAACCCTATCTAAACCGAACCGCACCCGAGTTGAACGAAACTAAATTAAACCCAAATTCATATATATATATACACACACACACACACACACACACACATACACATATATATTCAAATCAATAAAAGCTATCAATAGAGACACCCTAGGTTCAACCAAAATATCCAAAACTTCAGGTTCAACAAATCCATGTTTCATACCAATAAATTGGAGTTTTGGTTCAAACGAGTGCCACATAGACCAATCTCTCAATGTCCTAAAAATAGCCAGAGAAGATGGGAGAAGCAGTAAACTAAACAGCCTCCACCTAATCGACACTTCAGTTCGATAGTCGATACGATCCAGAGTAAGTGTCCGAAAGAACAGTGAATGCCCTACAACCAAAGGAACAAAACACCCACGATTCATCAACAAGCCGCGACAGATTTACCCTCCACAAGCATTCACAATAAGTATTTTCGAAGGATCTTGAAAAAATATTTTTTTTTCACACAGAAGTTTTCTTCGTTTCCCACGGGAAATACCCTAGGAAACTATACTTTCAAGGAAAACACAGTGTAGACAACATAGGCTTTCAATAATTAGAATGTCATCCATATATTGATAATTTATCATATTATTCATAGAGTTCAAACTTCAGCAGAACATTGTACATTGCTAGAAATAATCAATTGAGAACAAAGAACAAGAAACCAGATAAGCATTGTATAACTATAATGGCCGCAAGGAAAAAAAACTCAGAAACATTGAACTGGGATATTAGTATATTACACAGAAACAAACATACCAACTAGTTCAGGACACCTTGATGGAAATATAATGATGAATTTTATCGGCAGCCTGCGTAATAAATAAATAAATAACTAGGTATTAGAACTTAATGTGTAGAATTTTATCACAGTCTGACCACTGTTTGATAAAGCTTCTCTTTCATGATACTCAATATCTTCTTGTCACAAAGGACACCAGAAGCCAGCTTCCACTTTGCTAAAGCGGCTCTAATCCAGTTTGATTTTAAAAAAATATTACTCCCTCTTTTCCCAAAATGTTTGCCACATTATGCAAAACGAAGTGAAATTTCAAGTTTTTTTTAATTCATTTTATTTGAAGACCGGTACAGAAATAAAAAAATAAAACTTACATATTTGAAAACTACGTCAAAAGTTCTTCAAAACAAGGGATGACAAAAAAATTATTTTATCAAATAATCAATGAAAATAGGCAAATAAACAAAAATTCCCGTCAATTTTGAATAGTGAATTGTGGCATTCTTTTTGGGACGGAGGAAGTATAGAATCGTAAATTCGTCCAAAATTTGCAATGTGATGGAAAGTAGGATTGGCACAATGAGGAACCCAAGAAACAATGAAATGTCACTCGTAAACACAATTGAATATAAGGGTTGAAAGAGGCAAAACTAAGGAACCTCAGATTGATGCTATTTTGCAATCAGCTTCCTTCAAGGCTCGCACGAGATGTATAATACGGTTTTGGAGTTTTTCATTTTCTGCGGCGAGATTTTGAACCTCTTTCAGACTCTGAAAATCAAAATCTTAATGTCAATTGACTCAATTCTGCTACCCATAATTAATTAATACTGTAAAGAAAATAAAAAAACAGAAAGAACATTGCAGATAAATGCCTTCTCTTTCTCTTTGAAAAGTTCTGTTTTTGCTTCATCCAACTTCAATTGCAATTCAAGAACCAGTTTTGCTAGTTCCTCATTATTTCTAGAACCTAAACAAAAATGAAAACACTGCTTAGAATGTCATTAATTAGGGTTTTTCAAATTGGGGATGATGATGATGATGAAGGGAGAGAAATACATACTGTTCTTGCTGACAATGGAGGCTTCCAGCCTTGCCAAACGGTCCTTAAAGTCCAAAGAAAGGAATAATTAGCAAAATCAGAACGGGGAATTGACAGTGTAGCAAAAATATGTGCTCGTGATAAAATGGAACGAAATGAAAATTGATAGGGATTAAAATAGAGATGAATTTGCAGAAACATAAGTGCGGGAAGGAGAACCTCAGCCTCTGAAGCTCTTCGGTAGAAAGGTTTCAAGATTTCTTGAAGATTGCCAGCGGCATCCGCCATTTTTATTGTGAAGGCGATTCCAAACCTAGCGCTAGTCAGCTTTTCCTTTTTACATTTAAAATGCCCTCTCTAAATCTTTAGTATTTGGTGAATTACCCGGGTGAATTGACTGAAATATCCAGGTGTGTATGAGCGATACGCTTCTTCTTAGAAAATGAAAAGGAAAACCATTTAATGAAGCGTAAACGGCATTTCAAGTTTAAATTTAAATAAAAAAATCAGAGAATGGGAGAAACGACGTGGGAAGAGACTAAACAAAAACCCTTCAAAAATATCTTCCTTCATCGTGCGACCATTGAGTTTTCGATCTCTGTGTGCTCTATCCCCCCTCTTCAACATCTGCAAAAGTTGATCGAAACCCTACCCATCCAAAGTCACCGATCTCGAAAAACTTTGAATTTCTACAATGAGGGCGAAAAATACTTCTGTGTCTTACTCCAAGAATGGAAACGATGAGTATCATGTAGAAGAGACGATGACAAAGCATAACGGAAGCTCAAAGGCCACACAAGGAACATTCAAGGTCAGAAACTTGATTATAAATGAATTAATCTCTCTCCAAATAACCATTGGACAATGGTTTTTGAATTTTTGGTCTGGTCGACTACATCAATCAACTAAAATAAGTGTCGACCAACTGGTCGCACTAATTGAATGTCATTCCGTATGAAATTCGTTCACATTATATGTCGTTATATAGGTTCTGGCGATCAAGGCGAAGGTAAATGTAAAGGACTTTCCAGATAGGAGTGTACACCGGTCCGGAACCGGAAAAACCGGAAACCCGGAATTCCCTAAAGCCTAGGACTGGAAACCGGACCGATTAGATTCCAGTCCGGACCGGTTTTTTACGGTCCGGGTAAAAACCGAAAACCCGGAATTTTTTTTTCTAATTCTTTTTGTCATTTTTTAAAACTTGAATTTCAAATTTATAGCTTGATTTGATTTGATTTCAACCCTACATTTAGTTTTTATATTTATTGGGTGTGTTTCAAGAAATTATAATAATATAAATATTTTTATCAACAATATAAAATCATTTTTATACTTCCGTTAGTTTTGAGATTTCAAAAATATTATAAAGTTGTAGTTTAAAGTATTTTGGATTTAAAAAGTTTAATTTATATGTCAAAGTATTTAATACTTTAAATCGAAAAATTCTACTTCAATTTTTGGAAAATAATTTTAGTTTTTTATAATTATGGATATTCTTGGGTAAAAGTCAATGAAATGAATTAAAAAATACAAATTACATTTAAAAAATTATACTACATATTAAAGTAAGAAGAACAAATGAAATATACAATCGTATTTATAATTATATGTATGCTCCTTATTATAAGTATTAATTTTTTTTAAAAAATAGATAATCCGGTCTTACCAGTCCAACCCGGAAACGATCCGGTCTTGGACCAGAATTTTACCGCTCCAAAATCTTTAGACCGGAGACTGGTCCGAAATTTTACCGGTCTAGCCCGGAACCGGTTTTTCCGGTCCGACGACCCGGATTTTGTACACCCCTATTTCCACATATGAAGCTAACTGTGATCATGAAGTCTTCCCTGCAAGACTTCCAAAAATTGGTGAAAGAAAAGTTATGCAATCATATGAAAATCCTAGAAGATTGTCAACATAGAATCCAGCAAAAAAATATATCGTCAAAAACATATAGATATATGTCGACTCATTCATAATGTCGACCTAGACTTTAATAATGTCGATCCTCGGTTTTCGACTTTAAAGTGCCAACTATGTTTAATTATGCTAACATTATTGTAACAATCCGACACTAACATAAATCAGAATGTCGATATATGTGGATCGACGCTTCTCAACATCTAATCGACACATAAAGTTTACAGTAAAAAAAATTGATATATGTCGACTGAAAATGTTTCGCTCTCCGCCGGCCATGGTTAATTATACAATCCTTATTGTAAAATTAGATGAATGTGTACCTACGTTGAAAGAGCCTTTCACTGATTAGTGGAGACAATCGAAAGACGGCGAACAACGGAGAACAAATAGCGAACAGCGGCGACCGATGATAGGCGTCAGAGTATGCAATCGATTTTGAATAGAAAACGATGAGAAATGGCGCCCCCCCGAAACGAGAATAACGAATTTCTTGGCTAGGGTAGAAACGCTCTGGTGCTGCAACGGTATGATAACGATAACCTAGCGAAAACAGCTTAGGGAAGAAGGATAAGAGAGTAATTTAACTTTGATAGAAAGGGTATACTAATAAATATAATCCCTTTTAGGATAGAATTATAAATTTCTTTCGTTTTAGGGCATTTTGAAAAAGCACCCGTCAAATTCAAGACATTACAACAATTTACGTTATGATTTTTATTTAATTAAAAATCAAAATTTATCTATGGTAAAAAACTTTAAAAAAGGATAATACAAAGAGTGGGGCAAAAACGGGAAAGCCAAAGGGATAAGGCGACCGAGGAGATGAAGCTGGGCATCAACTCAAACTCACGCTCTATTCTTCTTTCTCAAAACCCTCGATTTTGTGCTGCTGGCAAAGTTTCAAACCTCATATTCAGGGCTCTCTCCAATTCACCGACATCCGGCGGCCGGCCAGAACCAATTCCAGCCTGCCGCCTGAATAATTACTCCGGCATCAAATTAGAGGAAACTGTAGGACCTAATTCCGGGAAGCTCAGGCTCGATTCTTGGATCTCTTCCCGCGTTGATGGCATCAGCAGAGCTCGAGTTCAGTCCAGCATTCGTGCCGGACTCGTCTCTGTTAATGGCCGCGTCATTGATAAGGTTACATTTCGAATTTGATATGTTGTTTATTTTTAAAAGAGAATTATCATAAAATGGTTGGTTTTGATTACACCAGAATATCAAATGATTGGTATTTGTTGTGAATTAAAGATTTGTCTTGTTACCTTTAGTTGATACTCACATAGCTGAATGTAAAAATCTGTAATTTATTGTACTCCTACTCTTATTTAGTGATCTTTAGGATATAATCCCTAGATTGGTCTGCTCCAAAAGCCATAATCTTGTAAGGCAACTATTTGTTTGATTTTAGAAGGTTAACTGATGCAGGTTTCGCACACGGTGAAAAACGGGGATAAAGTCAATTGCGAAATTGCTGAATTGCAGCGTTTGACGGCAGAACCAGAAGATATACCACTGGACATTGTTTATGAAGATGATCATGTGCTTGTTGTTAACAAGCCTGCACAAATGGTGGGTTTCTGTACTTATGACTACTCATTACTTTTGTTGTTTATGTTGAATTCTGTAAATTTTGTTGTTTCTTTTCTTGACATTATAGAGACAACCTTTTGTGTTCAAATAACAAGAACATCAACCCAGTTGGATCCCACGAGCGTAGTGTCTGGGAAGGGCGTGTGTACGGTAACCTTGCCCCTACTCAAGAATAGAGAGGCTGTAGCAAAAAGATAGCAAAAAGCACACAGAAGACATATATAGCAAAGATAGCAAAAAGCACACAGAGGCCTATAATAAAGTAGTTAATTTGTATTCAAATCAATGTCAACTTTATTATATCTGGTGATAATTAACTTTAAGTCTTTAACCGTGAATTTTAGAAAAACTTGTTGATTTCTTAGTATGCTTACAAACACCTAAATCAACACATAGAAAAGAACGGGATTGGTGTATTCATTTTTGTGATACAATCACGTATTGTTTTACTTCATTGTAACTTTAGTGGCCCTTTTGTAGCAACAATTTCAGTGTACAAAATCACCCATATTTTAAACAAATAGTAATGTTTATTATATATATATATACATATGTATGTATGTATGGATGGATGGATGGATGGATGGATGGATGCATGTATGCATGTATGCATGCATGTATGGATGGATGGATGCATGCATGCATGCATGAATATATATATATATATATATATATATATATATATATATATATATATATATATATATATATATATATATATATATATATATATATATAGGTTCCGGTGAGAATGCAATCTTATGAAAGAAATAAGAATGAATCTGATGCTTTAGATTGTGAGATTTAAGGGTCAGGATTGCATCAAAATTAGGTGCACCAAAATGGTTTGAAAATGCGTCATGTCGAAATGCACCAAAATCCTTTGAAAATGCACTATCTCAAAATTTGAATGCATGATGCAATCTGAGCCGCACGATGCATCAGATCCAAAGGCTAGATTTTATTCTTATTTCTTTCACCAAGGTCCATTCTCACGTGAATCGACCCCTATACACACACACACACATATATACACACATACATACATACATATATATATATACACACACACATATATAGATTTTGGTTCTGCTGAGAATGTGATCTTAGGAGAGAAATGAGAATGAATCTGGTGCTTTAGATTGTGAGATCTAAGGGTTAGGATTGCATCAAAATTAGGTACACCAAAATGGTTTTAAAATGCATCATGTCGAAATGCACCAAAATCCTTTGAAAATGCACCATCTCAAAATCTTAGTGTAGGATGCCATCTGAGCCGCACGATGCATCAGATCAAACGACTAAATTTTATTCTCATTTCTTTCCACAAGGTGCATTCTCACAGGAACCGGCCCGGTGGCGGCCCCTATATATATATATATATCTATGTATGTATGTATGTATGTATGTATGTATGTATGTATGTATGTATGTATGTATGTATGTATGTATGTATGTATGTATGTATGTATGTATGTATGTATGTATGTATGTATGTATATATATGTAGAATCTTATATACACACACGCGCATATATATATATATATAGATATACATACATACATACATACATACATACATACATACATACATACATACATACATACATACATATATATATGTGTGTGTGTGTGTGTTTGTGTGTGTGTGTGTGCGCGCGCGCGTAGGATCTTACGATCCGAGTTACGATCTTATGATATACGATCTTTATTAAGCCTAGCAATCCAACGTAGAATCTCGAGTTTGACTACCATGATACTAGTTTTTGATCTAGTATTTGTGAATTGCACATCGTTCTTCTTGGGACTCGAGTTTGTGATCCCAAAGATTTTATCTGTGCAAATATCAAGTGAATATCCTATCTTCTTGAGCGTTGAGCTATCTCCTCTTATCAAGTACTTAATGGAGTTATGTTTCAATGGTTAGGGTTATATTTTCATGATGTCCCTCAATTACATTTGTTTTATGTAGTTTTTCAAAAATATTAAACATACTTTGTTCCTGTATATTTTGTTTTTCCAAAAAGCTATTATACCTCCTCCATGTGTTTTGGAATTGTGATGGAATGCTTCTGTCTCTGTTCGCTTGCACGTAGATCATCTTTGGATGCTAATTAATGATTCCAAAGATTTTATCAGTGCGTAGAGCAATTTAAGTAACCTAGTCTGCTTAAGCCATTTCCTCTCATCAAGTCCATGGAGATCGCTTCAATGTTATAGGATTACATATTTACATTCAGTCAATGTGATAAAGCTTGAGCCAAATTGATCGAATTTAGAATGAAAAAGTGTACACACACACACACACACACACACACACATATATAATGGAGTTATTCCTATCTGCTTGAGCGTTGAGCTATCTCCTCTTATCAAGTAATTAATGGAGTTAAGTTTCAATGGTTAGGGTTATGTTTTCATGATGTCACTCAATTACGTTGCTTCATGTAGTTTTTTAAAAAATATTAAACATACTTGTTCCTGTATATTTTATTTCTCCAAAAAACTATTATTCCTCCTCCATGTGTTTTGGAATTGTGATTGAATGCTTCTGTGTCTGTTCGCTCGCATGAGATCATCTTTGGATGATAATTAATGATTCCAAAGATTTTATCAGTGCGTAGAGCAATTGAAATAACCTATCTGCTTAAGCCATCTCCTCTCATCAAGTTCATGGAGATAGCTTCAATGTTATAGGATTACATATTTACATTCAGTCAATGTTTGGTATAATTTATTGAAATGTATGTTATTTAATTCCTAAACCTATCTTCCTAAGCAATCTCATGTTTACGAAACAGGCAAATACTCTACTTGTCCAAAGAATATGAGTTTTCTTTCTCTTCCGTTCCAGAAGGGGGTTCGTCTTTCCTTAGTGTGTCCCATGAACATAAGTAGCTATTTATCTTGGCAGTGCAATATTATCTGAACCGATCCCCCTTCTTATTTTTTCCATGTACCTGTGAAAGCAATAACAACAAAGTGAATTTTGCGAGAAAAAAATTGGAATATCTGGATATTTATTGCGTAGATTTAAAATTACCTCCTCTTTTAGTTCCTGTCGTGGTGTGTTTGGTAGGCTTGAGCAACTATCGATTCGTTGTGTTGCTTGAGTTGGTAGTTGCTGGGTTGTTGTTGTTGGCTATGCCAGTTGAATTGGTTACTATTGAAAAGTGTAAGGGCTGAATATATTTAATGGCCTGAAGTTTTTGAAGACGATCATTTTAGCTTTATTCATATATATTTTTTATTCTTTTTACCCAACAACAACAACTACTACACCATACCCCTATTCGCTCGAGAGTAGAGAGGTTGTTTCCAAAGAGACCCCCGGCTCAGCGTCGAGAGTTGCATTGATTGACCAACTACTACATTAATAAAAGAAGAGCAGACAGTTTAGAGATCCATTTTGCTTTATTCCATCACACCCTAAAGCCATAAAATAGTATATTTTATACCCATTACGGCATTAATATAAAATATATTCAATTTTTTTTGCATATTTCAACAACTTCATCAACATGATTCATAATTTAAGCAATTTTAACAACTTAAAACTTTCAGCCAGATATACCCTTACCGTGGCTGAATTAAAACTTGAAAGTGTTAAATCTTAAAGGTGGTGATTTTGGACTATGATTGTATCTAGGCTTGTCCATTTTTTGTTCTTTCCCATAGAGTGTTAGCATATACTATTATCTGCGGGAATAGGTGTAAAAATAATATAAAAGATATAATAATAGAGATACAGGGAAAATGGCATACTTGGGTAGGTATTGCCAAAGGGCGTCTTTGCTTCTATATTGATTAGGTAATGTTTGTGATAAATGAGTGCAATACTAGGTCGTCCATCCAGCACCTGGAAATGCCACTGGGACGCTTGTAAATGGAATCCTTCATCATTGTTCCCTTCCCATTGGGTCATTTCCCAGCCATGAAGAACTTTCTGATGGGGATGTTGCCTCAAATGACGATATGGATCAAGATCTTGTTGAGGATGATTATTATTCAACAAGAGATGCAGCTATACGCCCGGGAATTGTACACAGATTAGACAAGGGAACCAGTGGGTTGCTCGTTGTCGCTAAGGTGATCTCTCTAGTTTCTATTCACTCAGTCTTGGTTACTCAATCCACTCTCCCACTGTATGTTTGTATTAGGGCTGAAGAAAAAAAGCCAATCCAAAACAGCAAACCAACCTAACAACAACAACAAATCCAGTATAATCCTAAAGCCATCAGGGAAGAAGGGAACACACACACACACACACACGTATATGTATGTATGTATGTGTGTGTGTGTGTTCTCTCTTGTTATCACCTCTTGTAGCTAAATTGAGGTGAAATAAGAATAGAAAGTCCAGAGTAAATAAATTTATGTATATCATTAGGATGGTTGATTATGGAAGGAAATAAACTAATGATGCTATAAATTTACATAGAGGATGGAAATTAAGGCTGGCTTATATCTCCTTGCCCTATTGATTTCCATTTCTTCCCAAACAAAGTAAAGTGTCTTTCTCATCATATTTTACTGCCTTAATTTCTTTCTTTTGAAACACAGGCTCTAGATTTAGGCTTGAACACAAATCGACAAAACCAAGACCAACATAAGTTATTTGGTCGGTTTTCAGTTAGCAATTTTTTGAAATCCTAACTGACCAAACCAAAACCGATTGATTAACAGCTTTGTGCGAATAACATGTGATATTCATTACTTTGCAGGATGAGCATTCTCATGCCCATCTAGCAGAGCAGTTCAAAAAGCATAGCACTAAGAGAGTCTATGTTGCTCTTACTTGTGGAGTGCCAGCACCTGCTTCTGGACGCATAGATGTTCCAGTAGGCCGTGATCCAAACAACAGACTTCGTATGGCTGCTGGGTATAAATTGAGGAATAATGGGAAAACCCGGGATGCTGCTAGTAGGTGATTAAAACCTTTCTTCTTGTTTTCCTTAGAGAAGGATAAAAATATAAAATGGATCAGATTGACCCCAGATCCCAACAAAGTTGGGATTTTACTAGCTTTGTTTTTGTCCAATAACAAAACTGCATTTCATTGATATAATCAGATATTTGTACTCCCGTATAATAAAACTCATAACTTTCAACTTGATGATATCTATAGGTTATTACAATCCTTATATAACAAAGAGGGCGGTTCTTTTGACACTGGCCACCGGTGTCTCCATTTGGGGGGCCTACGATGTTCTGTTTGACCTCGTAGTGGTTCTTGTCCCTGTAAACTCCCTCCCCCACAAACTCCCAACCTGACCTGCCCCTTGCCTCCACTCAAGGGTGCTAGGGGTGGGATGAGGAGTTTGTGGGGGAGGGGGTAGTAACCACTTTGGGGTCGAACAGAGCACCGTAGGGTGCCCAAAAGGACCGGGTGTCATATTATGACACACAAACCCAGTGTCAAAAGACTTTGGGCGTATAATGATATAACTGCACTGAACTAAATAAAAATGGTAAATCCTCGAGTTTCTATAATTTTAAAACTTTTATAAATTCAAAATTCCAACAAAAAATAACAGACTTTTAGAATGTGGAAGTATAGATGTAGGGTGACCTCCCCCATTCCTTTCTTTGCTATGTGTGTCAGGTGTACTACTGCTACACAGATGCTATACTAAATTTTTGAGGGGAAAATTGAACTTTCAGATACCAAGTAATTGAAATTCTCGCCGGTGGTGGTTCTGCTTTGGTTGAATGGAGATTGGAAACCGGGCGCACTCATCAGGTGCTAGTGACTATTACATCCTTGTATAAAGTTATAAACCACTCAATGTTTATCGTTTCAAAATATATGCATTTTAGTAGTCTTCAATTTGACCTTTTTTAGGACATGTGCTAGGTTCAATTTGACATGGTATTGGAGTGGTGGTTTGTGGGGTGCCAGTGCCACCCACTCAAGGATTGGGGGTTAATTTGGGCCCATTTGTCCCTCTCTCAATTTTCCATCCCGGTTTTTGTTTACAGGGTGTGGAATAAACCTCATAACGGACTGGACAGTTCAAAGATGGACAAATGGGCACAAACTAACCCCAAAGGCTGCCCGGGATCCTTGAGTATTGTTTAGGTGTTAGTTAGTCCAACCACACAACACTGATATTCAAATTAGTGTATCTTGAAAATCAGATCCGAGCACATGCGAAGTACCTCGGCACTCCCCTGTTAGGCGATGAGGTTTATGGAGGAACAAAGGTCATGGCTCTCTCATTGCTTAAGAACCGGTGCCCTTCTAAGTTCCATGGCAAACTTCTGCAACTAGTCTCTAGTTTGGAAAGGCCTTGTCTCCATGCTTTAACTCTTGGGTGATTTTTTTTATACACTCAATTTGTAATGTTTGTAATTTATTCACCTAAAGTACTAGTGTAACACAGTTTTTAATACTTTATCGTTGTATTTTTCTTCTTTTTATACGCAGGTTTACACATCCAAAGACAGGGGAGAGTGTACACTTCACTCAGGTACCACCTGCAGATTTTGCTGAGATTTTAACTCAACTCCGCACCATTAACACAATGAAGGTATTGTAGAATATGAATTCGTTGTCCCATAAAAAGTCTCCGCATTGACCCCTCACTCTTATTAATGTGGGACCTATAAGTTATTACCAGAAAATTGAGTGTACCCCAGAGTAATTTTTCCTGATTAAGTTGTGTGGTTGAGAGAGCTATGCAGAGATGAGAAGTAACATGTATGGCACCGTTCTTCCTTCAAAAAGAAATGTGGTTCGTTTTTACCATAAAAGTGGAGTATGCTTTCAAAGAAGATACTTTGCATATCTTTTTCTATTTAGAGGTTGAGTATTTGATTTCAGTGAAAAGAAATAACTGAAACGTTCATTGAAGACCCTCTTCTCCAAGATGAGCTTTTCAAAGAAAGCTTCAAATTGGAGCTTCTTGGAAAAAAGTGTTTGGCAAAACTTGTGACATTCTTCTAGGGTATTGAGTAAGATCCAATTATAACTTACAACAACATCATCTCAGTGCTTCAAAGGCTCCAGCCCATTGCCCCAAAGGCTTCAAATGGGATGTACAAAATCACTTAAGTGAGTGAATGGTGTAAAAGCTAATGCCATATCATTGACGAATAATTTAGGAAGTTCATACAAGTCTCGCGTCAAACAAAATCTAGTACTCCCTCCGTTTCAAATTAAAGTATATGTTTACAATTCACATGATTAAACATTATTTACTTCCTGAGATTATTTTTGTTACTCACTTGATAAAGCCATATAATATAGTTATGTTGTCACTTGTTTCATATATCTTTTGGTATACTCTCTCCGTCTCAAATATAAATTTATACTCCCTCCGTCTCAAATTGTAAATCACATTTCGAACAACGTGCAAAATATTATCACTCTTAACATCATTTTATTTGTAAATTGGTAGAGCAATAAATATAAAAATTACACCGCTCAAAAATAGATCAAAAGTTCTACAGAACAAGATGCGACAAGAATATTTTATTTTATCAAACGGTCAACCAAAACAAGTAAACAAACAAAAGTTATTGAGAGGCTGAAATAGTAATTGTTGCTTACATTTTGGGGCGGAGGGAGTAATTTTTATCTTTTAATTCTATCCGAGTTTCTAAATAAATTGATTCGAAAATAGTTCAATTGAACATCGTAAACAATAACTTGTAATTTAAAACAAGGCGGAGGGAGTAAATTAGAATGTGGGTTACTTTTTCCATTGACCAAAAGATAGAATCACACAATTTTACACCCGGTATTAGAATCAAGACTTGAGTACTCAGAAAAGGAAGTCCAAATTTATTTCAGCAAGTGACACTTTGGAAAAACAGATTCAAATTGTTCTTGAGAGAAATGTTTGAGGACATAAAAATCCCACTTCAATATAAGAATGTGAGTTAGTTTTTTCATTAGCAATTTTTTGGTTGAGATTAAATTTCACAATTCTATGGTGGAGAACTTTAATACTCCATGAGTCCATGTAGAAAACTTCCATTGATAATGCTAATGGCATATTGGTATGTACTCACAAAGGTCAAAAATGGCATAAAATGTCAATGGATTTAAATTAATAATGGAAATAAAAGCCCAAACGAGCACAATTTCCTTCACCCTTTCCAATCCTTTCATTCAATTCGTATGATATCATCAAATTTTACCCTACTATAAAATTACTCTGTTTAGTCCTAAATTTTTATTAGGAAGTATCTATTTTGATTTGACATGTTTGTAAGGTATTGAATTTGTGTTATTGTTATTATAGTTTTTGTTAAGAAATGATAAAAACATTGTTCTCACACAAGTTTTTTCCCTAGTGAGAAGAAAATTTTTAGAAATTAAACGCAAACTAGCATTAAAAGCGAACATTGGGATGTAATGCATTTTTAAATACTATTGATTTTATTACAATGTAGTATTTGATCATACTTTCTTAATCTGATGATGCATTGTGAGCATGCTTCCATCTCCGCCAGAACTCGAAATTGGATGACCTTCCTCATAAAGTATGAGAGGTGAGCTTCCAACCATTCAAGTCAAAGGAGAAGCTCTAGGATGTAGTGTTATATAAATACAAAATAGTAAAATGAAACCCCCCCCCCCCCCCCCAAATAAGAGTAAGAATGCGTTCCGTTCGCCTGGTCTAATCTGATTTTTTGAAAATCTGGTCTGATTTGATTTAATTGGAGTTAAAATTAAAGCTGTTTCTGTTCTAATCTGGTCTGATTTGATTTAATTGCATTTATAATTAAAGCTGTTTCTGATTTGATCTGCTGGTCTAATCTGATTATAATAAGGATAAGTAATAAACAAAAAAATAAGTTGAATGGAACGCTACCTAAATCATTAGGCATATCTCTAAAATAGGAGTCCCTAACTTAGGGTGTCGGTGTCAGCAGTATGACGCAGTTGAGCAACCATTGATGGAAGTTTGTTAAATCTCTTAGTGTTTGTTGGCTGGTTGGAATTCAAATAAATTTAGTTTGGGCGGTAGTAGAGTCAATGTGTTTACTCGTATTTTGGGGAGTTTTCTTTTCTACTTCTATTTTGGTATATTACCAATGTTTTATTCTAATTTTTCTTCTTAAATAACCCTATAGTAAACGATGAAACTATGATCTAATTTTCCTGCTTGAGCCACGGGTGGAAATAACCTCTCTACTTTCAAGTCATGAGCAGGTTTAACGTGCCTTTCAGGTTTAACCTCTCTACTAGACGTACAAGTGATAACAATAGATGACAGTTTGAGCATTATCAAGACTTCAAGTGGGAGATTGTTGAGTTTTTTGGAAGCTCAATTTCAGCTTAGTTTTTAAAATTCTAATCCATATTAGTTTCCTTAGGGAAAAAGTTGTTAACCTCGATCTATCTATATATATTGAAATCTTGTATTTGTAATTTTTTCGTCACGAGTGGTGAGACGCTAATCAATAAAAAAAAATTAATGGTTACAACAGTATATCAAAGAAACCGAACCACGTAAATATTTGTGCCTCGTGATCGTTTTTTCTGCAATTGAACTGTGATTGTTTGCTTTTGCTTTTCCAACATTTTTTCTATATCTGCGTGACGTTAGATTGGTGGGAATCTAACTAGGAAACCATAAACCACTTGTAGACAGCAATATCATTAAATGACATTATACAAATTAAAAAAAAAAAAACAACACTTGTAGAGAGAAAAATAAAAAAAAGACATTGCACAATTTTTTTTATAAAAAAAATGCTAGTGGAGAACAGTCAATATATACGTCCATTATCCATCACACAAAAGAAAAGAACTGGACATTTACACTTATAAGAATTAATTCTAAGAATTTAAAAAAAAACAGCATAGAAGGTAGGGGATGCTCCATAAAATTATGATGTTAAAATTTGGAAAAACGATCGAATCAACAACGTAACAAAACAATCAATTGATCAATTTTGGCGAGAGCAATTGTTGAAATATTAGAATAATAGTATTGCTCATTAAATTACAAAGTACATGGAAGAGTATATATGGATGAAAATTAATTAAAGTACAACTTTTATTATAATTAGGAATACTTAATATTACTATCTAACAATACTCACCACAACAGCGGTCAATACACCCACCTATGGAGGAGTAACATGCATTACAGCCACAATTCTCAACGCACCAAGCCAAGGGGTTACTGCATGCATGAAGCCAAATCACTAAGTTATTTAGGGCAAATTTTACTTTATTCTTAACTCCGTCATAAGTACCCTCTATTTAATTATCTGTCACTTTTTTTTCCCAGAATTTGTGAAAGAACTACGGGAGTACGTATGTAGTATTTGTGAATATTAACAAATTTTCTTTCTACTTGATAATAGTTAGGGTGTTGTTAAATCCAATTTTGTAGTCAAAGTGTGTAATTTTTTGACCAATTACTATTCAAAAAGGATAATGTTTTGTGGGACGGGTAGAAGGTATTAGGTGCTAGCCAAATTTGTGAGGGTGAATTTGCCCAATGGAGTGGATTTAGTAACACTTTAATATTTATCCTTCATATTACATGCTATTCGAGCATCCATTTCCAAGCGATACATCATGCATGAACAACTTTTACTCCCTCTAAAAACCTTTATCCTTTCTTTTTTCATCCGTCCCAAAAACACTTCTCATTTCTATTAAAAAGTCACTTTTACCCCTTACTTTTTCATATCCTACCTATCACATCATACCTTTTTACTAATAATCTATCCATCTAATCATACTTTTATCCATTACATCAAAGGATGTTTTTGGAAATTCAATACCAAAATACATTCTTCTTAAATCCTTATTCAAAATCAAAACTCCCATGTTTTCTGGGACGGAGGGAGTAATTTTTATCTGGATTGTGTTTATTCCAAAACTTTACATTTTTCTTGTTTTTTTGAAAAGAATAGTATTATTTTGATGAAAAATTACTTTAATAGGGGTTATGGTCAAAACTATTAGGGTATTTGGCCAATTTGGGGAAAGAAAAAAAAATATTATGTGTTTTAGAATAATCGTTTAGTTTTATTTAATTTTATGCGTCCAACTCAATGGATATAGATCATCAATTAAATAAAAATTGTGTACTCATACACTATTTAGTCAATCTCTAGGACTCCTATTCCTAGGTCTCTATATATACACTACCATGTACTCTATTATAATGTGTGAAATACAATTATTCAATTGTGTCAATATGGTATGGGAGCATAGGTTCCAAAAACCCTAAAATCTCGTTGGCTTCATCGCCGCCCCCTTCTTGTCAATTTTTTTCTTTTTTCTTCCTATGTGCTGCTGTTCTGCTCGGCCTTCTCACTGGAGTAATTGTCTACATCACTAGAGTAATTTTCTCTTGCCGCTGTCCTGTGTCGTTGATTCTCTATCATGGCAAAAGGTACCCATGATCTGTTTGATGCCTTACCTGACGGACTAAAGCTCTTTCTTCGCAACCTTCATGCCTTGATTCCTACCAAATTGGAGGATCACAATTATCCTGCCTGGTCGTCCACAGTCCAGGCCACGCTTGTTGCTCATCGGTTGTTGGAATTTGTTGATGGTACTGCGCAGCCGCCGCCTCCAACAGTTGTCGACAAAAAGGCTCCAGCGGCTGCCGATGGAGTTCCGGTCCTCAAACCCAATCCGGCTTATGAGCAGTGGACTATTATTGATGCTCAACTCCGTGCTGCTCTTCTTGCCACACTATCTCCCTCAGTTCAGAATCTTGTTCATCTATGCCCTACTGCTGCTGCAATCTGGGATCACTTTCATCAACGGTATAATTCTCTTTCTCGCATGCATATCTTTCAACTCAAAGACCAACTTCACAATTTACGTAAGGGAGAATTGTCTATGCAAGCATATCTTGACGAGGCTCTCAAAATTGTCACTCCACTTTCTCTTGCACAAGAGCCTGTCCCCGAACAAGATCTTATTCTCAATGTCCTATGTGGTCTTCCTTCAGAGTATGCATCCCTCAAACAAAATGTTCGAACAAACATCACCGATCTCGCGTTCAACAAGGTCTCATCATGGCTGCTCTCTGAAGAGTTCAATGTTCAACTAGAACACAAAATACAGATTGGTACCCCCTCCACGTCCAACACAGATGTTCATACCGCTCTCTATACTCATAATCGTGGAGGAGGATCACGTGGGCGTGGGCGAGGAAGACTTCCCAATTTCCGAGGAGGACACATCGGTGGTAGTGGGGGCCGAACCTCTTCTGACCGTAACATTGGCTGAGGTCGCAGCAGTGGTCCGCGGAATCCTTTACTTATTTGTCAAATTTGTGGCAGGTCTAATCATGGAGCGTGGCAGTGTTGGGATCGTTATAATGAAGATGTCAATGCCATCTTCAATGAACCAACAATCAAGCCTTGTACACTGTATCCCCTACAAACTCTAATCAAGATTGGCACTTAGACTCAGGTGCAAGTACTCATGTTACGTCTGATTTATCAAGACTCCAAAATCTTATTCCTTATCACGGTCAAAATTCTGTTTTCACTTTTGGGGGACAATCCCTTCCGATTTCACATGTTGGCTCAGGTCAGGTGTCCACTCCCACAGGTACTTTTACCATATCTAACCTCCTTCATGTTCCCCATTTAAAAACCCACCTCTTATCTGTCCACCAATTTAACAAAGAAAATAACTGCTCTCTTCTTTTTAATTCAAAGGAATTTATGATCCTGGACAACCATACCAACCAAGTGACATATAGAGGCCCATGTGAGCAGGGACTGTACACCTTACCCGCCATTTCTTCGTCTTCATCCATCGCGTATGTTGCAGCCCCGCTGATGACTCGTGCTTTGAAGACCACAACTCATCAGTGGCACTGTCGGCTTGGTCATCCATCTCTTGAAGTTACAAAATCTTTATTCTCTCAGTTAGGTTTTCGTGTAGTGTCTAGTTCCTTTCATTGTGATTCATGTTGTATGTCAAAGTCTCATAAATTTTCTTTTCCATTATCCACTACTGTTACTACTGCTCCTTTTCAATTAATACATTCTGATGTTTGGGGTCCTACTTCTGTCTCTTCCTTTGGTGGTTATCATTTTTATATCAATTTTGTGGATGATTTTACTAAATACTGTTGGATTTATCCACTTAAACATAAATCTGATGCCTTTAATGCTTTTTCAAAGTTTTCAATCCATGATAAAAACTCAGTTTGGTCAGCCCCTCAAACTCATTCGAACTGATAATGGTCGTGAATATGTCAACCACAAATTTGGTCTCTTTTTACAAGCCTTAGGAATTCTCCACCAAAAGTCTTGTCCATATACTCCTGAACAAAATGGGGTTGTTGAACGAAAACATAGACATCTCATCGAGATTCTTGTCACGCTTCTTTACACCTCTTCCCTTCCCACGACCTTTTGGGTAGAGGCTCTTGCCACTGCAAACTATCTTATTAATCGCATGCCCAAGCATTCCCTCCGTTACGAATCCCCATATGAGCTTCTCTACGGACACCCACCCGACTACTCTCACCTTCGTGTTTTTGGCTGCCTTGCTTACCCACATCTTCGGCATGAAATAGATCACAAACTTCAACCCCGTTCCAAACGGTGTATATTTCTTTGGTATGAGTCTCTCTCCAAAGGGTATCGTTGCTATGACCCCCCAACTCATCGGGTGTACATCTCTCGTCATGTCCAATTTAATGAGTCAGAGTTCCCGTACTCTAACTCTGGTTTGCAATCTCGTCCCCCGTCCGAACCCTCCTATTTCGGCGTCTTACCTCTCTTTCCCAATTTCCAAGTGTCTCCAGTCTCTGCTCATGAGACCCGTTGTCTACCCAACACCCTAACCCCGTACCCATACCCACCCCGGATACCCTGCTCAACAATATCCCTTCTTCTACACCCAACTCTGGTCAAACAACCCTCCCCACACACCTACCCACTAATCCTGTACCCATGCCCAGCCCGGAAACCCTACCCGGCACTACTCCCCACTCCAGTCAAACCACAATACCCGCAACACTACACCCGCCACCCCTGCCACCACCCCCTCATCCCATGACCACTCGATCCAAGAGTGGCATCTTCAAAACCAACGTATTTACCACTACCCTGTCCATTATCCCTCCGGATACTGAGCCCAACACTTTTCGGGAAGCATCTAAAAACATTTTTGGCATCGTGCTATGGATGAGGAGTTTGATGCTTTGATTAAACAGCACACATGGGTACTTGTGCCTCGACCTTTAGGTCGAATTCTGATTGGGTGTAAATGGGTATATAGGGTCAAACGCAATGCTGATGGTTCTGTCAATCGATACAAAGCTCGCCTTGTTGCCAAAGGTTTTAATCAAGAGTATGGTATGGACTATTCTAAGACCTTTAGCCCAGTGGTCAAACAACAGACTATTCGAGTGGTTTTCTCCCTTGTTGTTCATTGTCAGTGGCCTTTGAGACAACTTGATGCATCTAATACTTTCCTACTCAGCCTCCCGGCTATGTTGATTCGCAGTTTCCCCATCACGTCTGCAAGCTCACTAAATCCTTGTATGGGTTGAAACAGGCCCCTTGTGCCTGGTATGAGCGATTCTCGGCTTTTCTCTATGCCTACGGGTTTCACAAGAACGAGCACGACACGAGCCTTGTTATTATGCATGGATCTTCAGGCATACTTATCTTGCTTGTTTATGTTGATGATGTTATCGTCACAAGTAGCTCTACTAATTTTGTACAGGGATTCATCGCTAGCATGTGCCGGGAGTTTAACACAAAGGACCTCGGTGATCTTCACTACTTTCTTGGCTTGGAGATTGTTTGGACATCGTCTTCTCTTGTTGTGTCACAGAAGAAATATGCTCTTGAACTCCTTCACCGAGCTGGTTTTGAAGACTATAAACCTGCTCCCACACCGATTTCTGTTTGGCCGAAGACCTCAGAGGGGGAATCTCCTCTCTTTCCAGATCCAACTCTGTTCCGAAGTCTCATTGGTGGTCTACAATATCTCACAACTACACGACCTGATATTCAATTTGCTATCAATTATGTGTGCCAACGTATGCATGCCCCGACAGATGTCGATTTCCAACACTTAAAACGCATTTTTCGCTTTGTTAAGGGCACCACTGATCATGGTATCGTGTTTCGGCCTGGTGACTTACAACTCAGAGCGTACTCTGACTCTGACTAGGCTAATGATATGTCTGATGGGAGATTGGTCACAGGTTATCTAGTCTACCTTGGGCCAGACTTGGTTTCTTGGAGTACGGAGAAGTAGTCTCGCGTATCAAGGTCGTCCACCGAGGCCGAGTACCGTGCTTTGTCTTCGGCTGCAGCGGAGGTGATGTGGCTTACCTATGCCTTAACGGATCTCCCTGTTCCTCTCGTTACACCACAACTCTTGTGTGATAATCAGTCGGCAATTTGTCTTACCAAAAATCCTAGGTTTCATAAACGAATGAGACATGTGGGTACAGATTGCCACTTTGTTCGAGAACAGGTCATTGCTGGTACTATGGAGGTTTCTCATGTTTTCTCTGAAGATCAACTTGCTGATTTACTCACAAAGCCTCTTCCTTCACCACGTTTTCAGAATCTTGTATCCAAGCTTCCACTCGCTATACGCCGTTCAGCTTGAGGGGGGGTGTTAGGCAGTAGTCCCAATCAGAGTATCACTTGTATTTAGTCAATCTCTAGGACTCCTATTCCTAGTTGTATTTGTATTGTCTCTCTATATATACACTACCATGTACCCTATTGTAATGTGTGAAATACAATTATTCAATTGTGTGAATACATACCATAAAAAAGTTTCAAACTTTTACATGATAGGTCTAAGGAAAAGAGTGTGTATTACCAACGTATAAAGAAAAGTGCGCATTACCAAAATCATTAGTGTCAAAGAAGATGGGGAATCAATCCAAAGAGATATCTAGAATCAGTAACATCCAGACAGATCTTTTGATATTGAAGTCTAATGTCATAGGATGACTCGAATCACTTACGATGTCCCGTTTGAAAAATTTATGATTTTTATCCCCTTCTAAACCTCCCCGGCCTCTCACCTCTTGTCGATTTTGGTGAAAGGGGTGGCTAAAAGAGTTTAAGGGATGATTAAGGAGATATAACCGTAAATTTTTTAAACATAATGTTGGCGACAAAAGAAGGAAACCAGATCAAAGAAGGAAACTGAATCCCTTTGGGATTCAGTTTAGTATCTTTCCTAGTTTGCTTAGTTCTTGTTATAGTAGGAATAGAAATATGGTAGGAATAAAAGTTTACTTATATGCTTTACTCTCTTCCTATATAAAGAGAGTTAGACCTTTGTATTCACAAGCCAATTCAATATACTGAATATTTTCTCCCTTATTAATTTCTACATGGTATCGGAGCAAGTTTTGAATTTTTGAGACCTCAAACACGCTTCTTCCCCTGCCGGTGGGCATACACAATTCAATGCCTACCGGCGGGATATTGTAATTTTTTGATTTTCTTTGATTGTTCTCCATCACTAAAGAATATCATGAACTCCTTTAACGAAAAACATTGCTGTCGAGGAATCCCGCCCAACCATCAATCTTGAAGAAGTTGTCCGAGAAGCAGGCAATAAAAAAAGTCGGCGTTCAGGATGTTCGAAAAGATTGGCGTTCCCCCTGTTTGTTCGAATACGGTGAAGGTTCGAAAAGAATGGCGTTCCTTTACTCGACTGATTATTCGGCAGATTCGAAAAGCTTGGCGTCTCCGTTGAAGAAAAAATTGAAGTGTCTAGATGACACTTGGACAACGATGGCAGCGGCTTCCTCAAGCTTTGTTGCTTTGTTCAATCTTTTGATGTCCAAGATGGGCATGTTGAATCCCATGCTCCAGCTTGAGGGGGGGTGTTGGCGACAAAAGAAGGAAGCCAGATCAAAGAAGAGTTTAGTATCTTTCCTAGTTTGCTTAGTTCTTGTTATAGTAGGAATAGAAATATGGTAGTAGTAAAAGTTTACTTATATGCTTTACTCTCTTCCTATATAAAGAGAGTTAGACCTTTGTATTCACAAGCCAATTCAATATACTGAATATTTTCTCTCTTATTAATTTCTACAACATGTTTATATTATTTTATAAAACGACTAAAAAAATTGCTAATAAAAAAATTGATTAATATTTTACTGTGTGAATAGTAACCATGAAAGAAAGTTTTAAAACGGAAGAAGTAATTAAGTATATTAGCTCCCTCTATTTTTGTTGGCTTTGATTCTTTATCATTAAATTGAGCGAATTGTGATCGCGAATTACATAAAAATTGCATTATATAATAGTGCAAAATATTGAATTAAACGTACATACTATGTGTACAAATATTTTGCAAAAAAAAAAACAAGACTTTCTTCATCCAAGTTGGTTTTTTTTCATGACGCGTTACAAGGCTTGACCGACTTTAATTTTTTTTACATTTAATTTAATTTATTAGATGGTAGGTGTATGACACGTGAATAGCTTTGAGGTACAAAATGAGGTACAAAGTGGGGTAAGAATAGCATGCTCCAATTAATTATGTTAGCTCTCTCCACTATTTTTGTTGGGTTTGATTCTTTATCATTAAATTGAGAAAATTTTGATCGCCAATACATGAAAAATACATTATGCTCCCTCCGTCCCAAAAAGATTGGTACATATTGACTTTTTGGGAAATTAAGGGAGGGATATTTTGGTGTTGACTTTCCAAAAATACATTTGATGTGATGGGTAAAAGTAAGATGTGATGAGTAGATTATTAGGAAAAAAGTATGATGTGATAGGTAGGGTATGAAAAAGTAAGGGGTAAAAGTGAGTTTTTAATAGAAATGTAACGGATTTTACGGGATGCAGTTTTTTCGAAACGTGTCGGACTTTTTGGGACGGAGGGAGTATATTAGTGGAAAAAAATTGAATTAAATTTACATGCTATGTGTACAAATATTTGCAAAAAACATGACTTTCTGTGTCTAAGTTGGTTTTTCTCATTACGCGTTACAAGACTTGACTGACTTTAATTTATTTTCAATTTAATTTATTATATTGTTGGTGCATGATACGTGAACATGAAAGGTTGAAAACTAGGATTTATTCTTCAATGCTTAATGGTAAGAAGTACATCAACTTATATCATATTGGCAAACCCTAATCTTAGTCCCAATGAATCTAGGTTATCTATCGTGATGGTTCAAAAAAAGCGACAAAGTAAAAAATCGTAAAAAAACTCTCGAAAGAGCTTATAATCCTCTTACCTAATAAAATCTAAGATACAACAACAACCATAAGAATAATATATATTAAGTAACATACTCCTGTGCCATGTCGGTAGATGCCGATCACGATCACTTCTTCGAACTCGTGGCTTCCCATCACGTCTCTCCTCATTAGTATATGCCACACATCTCTCGTACCGGGCGTATCACAAGTGTCATCCCTTCCCAGTTAGACAATGACATTGTCCTCAAGGTGCAAGTGAGGATAAGAACGACGAATGACATTAACCATCTCCCATGTGGTGTCATCAAGATCCCCATTAGACTTGTGAACTAACACTTGCTCAACGACCTTACTATGTTGCAAAATGGAACGGCACTAATGGACTTGGACCGGATGAGATAGCAGTTGCCCGTTTACAAACTTGTCGGGCATAAGTAGTGAGGTCGTGGCCTCTTGGCCATGAAATGGCCGTTATAGGGACACATCGAAAACTGGGTACACACAGGACAACAGTGGTAGTTTCAATTGATATCAACCGGCCCGATCTTAGCTTCAACTTTGAATGGGCCATAGTACCAGCCTAGGTTGCACGGGTTCGGTTGTTTGGAGCCGCCTCCCGCTCCAAAAGTGACGCGGAGACAAATTCACCTGCGGGGACGACTATTGGCGAATAGGAAACGCCTTGGTTGAGACGGATTAGGCGGCTTTAGCCTTCTCTATTTGATCAAAATACAAAATAACCAAATACATTTCACTCTACACCTTTAAGCAACTTTATCATATTATCACTAATTATAGATTATTTATATGTTACCAAGTACATTACATAGATAAATTTTTTGCATCGCACGCATTAGAATAGTTAAGGTGCAAACATAAATGCATTCTTAAGACAACGAAAATCGTGCTTAGGGAAGGTGGGGGAAGTGGCATAATTCGGGAACCCTAGCCCCTGCACCACATACCCCAAAAATGTCATCTTCACTGATTAAAACCTCGCGCGGCACATGGCGACACCTCAAATTCTTCTCATTAAAATGGTTCCTCTCCAATCCTCTGCACCCCAATCCCCGGACCCCATTGTTGATCTTCAATTGCAGCTTTCATCAATGCAAGAACGAGCGGTTCTCTTCATTTTCCCGCCGTCAACTGGATTCCCCGTCTGGGTCGGGCGAGAATGTTCGATTCTTCGGTTCGCAAGTTGGGTTGGCCCAGCCGGATGAGCCCTCCACCAGCGATGGGCTTACAGTGGAGGGAATCATTAGAAACAATTGGAGTGTTCTTGATGAGAGCCAGAGCGATTGGAGGAGTCATGCCTCTTCCATTGCTCTGTCCATTCAACTTATCAAGAAACGCCTCAAGGTATACGCTTAAAGTACTGTTGAAATGTTTTTCTTTTGGTTTGATTAATGTTTAGATGAGTTTTAAATTTCTGGAAGTGCAATTGTACGAGTATTTAAATTCTGCTTCGAAAACGAGTTAGTTTGGTAATTTGTGATATATAGAGCAATGAATGCAAGGATTTTTTCACAGACTTTTTATGTTCTGATGGGGTTTATGCAGTTTTTTAATTGTGGCTTTCAAGTTCCAACACGTTTCATGCTCCCGTTTTAATGTATTTTTGGGAAAAACTGATATGGCTCAAGAGTCACATCAATGCCCAGTTTTCCTATGATCATTGAAAATAAATGGTTATAGCTCACTCTTGCTTGCATTTTGTTGATAGTGGAGGAAGCTGCTTGATAGGATTGAAGTTCTGTCAGCTGAGCTCAACAAACCAGATATTTGGGAGGATGCTGTTAAAGCAGGAAAGTTAAGCAGGGAACATGGTTTTCTGACAGGTAAAATGGAGGAGGTCAGGGCATTTGAGCAAGAGTTGCTTGAACATATCGATATGATTAAGCTTGCTCAGGAAGAGAATGACAAAGATTTGGAACTGGTATGTCCAAAATTCTTCTTTGCATTGAAGAATTGCTTGGACATATCGATATGATTAAGCTTGCTCAGGGAGGCATGGTTTTCATTATTGTATGTTTCTCATAATTTTGTTTACTAAGAAAGCCAATATAAAATGGGAAAATAAGTCAATACTACTTGAAAGTTCTTGAAACAGGTTTCATTATCATATGTTTCTCTAAGAATCTTTTTCTGACTTTATGTTTTAATTCTTTCCACTATAACCTTGGTCTCTTTCTTTCCCTTGTTTTCTTACTTTCTATTCAATCCTTGTCTGTTGTGAGTAGCTTGTTAAGTAACATAGATGAAGAATATAAGGCTCATAATATGGAAGCACATGAAAATAATGATGTTTTTATTTTACAAATTTTGACGATAGTGCAGTTAATGATGCTATTGTTTTTTTAAGGATATTAGTCAGAAATTTAGAATCTTTATTGTTAAGCACATACTTGTTACGGCGGATAGGCAAGGCCGGGCACTAGAGTACCTTCGAATCGCCTAGGTGATTAGGCGTCCGCCTAGGCGTCCATTAGGCGAGTGCAATATTATTATATGTATGTATGTATATGTATGTGTGTGTCTATATATATATATATATGTATGTATGTATGTATGTATATACATGTACATGTACATACATACATACATACATATATACACATACATACATACATACATATATATATATACATACATACATACATACATACATACATATATACATACATACATACATACATACATACATACATACATATATATATATACATACATACATACATACATACATACATACATACATATATATATATATATATATATATAATACATACATAACGGTCAGACACATGTTACTTTTTAAAAAAATAGAGTTCCTCATTGCCTTAGGTGTTTTCAGGCGAGATTAGGCGAGTCCATAAAACCACCTAGGCGTCACCTAGGCTATGCCTTGACAACTATGGTTCAGCATCTTCCAACTGTTTAGTTTTTATGATGGTTCCACATGCATATTTTATCCTTTCTTATCTGATTTACTTACTTTTTTCTCCTTTTTAAAAAAATACAATGCATGTTTTCGTTTCAACATTTCACGTTTTTTATGCCATTGAACTATCATCATTATCTTCATCATCATCATTTTATTTGATATCAATGAAGGAGTTATACAATGGTATATTTAGACAGAACGTCTTTCCCACTGTCTTGGTTGTTCTATATATATATATATATATATATATATATATATATATATATATATATATATATATATATATATATATATATATATATATATATATATATATATATATATCATGCCCAACTTGATACAAAGACCAACAATTTGACTCCCATTTAGTGCTTTAGTAAACAAGTATCCTAATTGTTCTCCGATCTTCGCAGATGCATTTGAAAATACTCCTTTTTTATCTTTTCTCAGACAAAGTGGCAATCTACTTGAATGTGCTTTGTTTTCTCCTGAAAAACTGGATTACACACGATATGTAGATCCTCTATAGTATCTCACATTTTTTTTGCTGGAATTGAAGCTTTGAGATTGGCCTCATTCAGTATGTTGCATGATGATATGATCTCACACACAGATTGTGTCATAACATCATACATATTCAAATTCTGCGCTTGAATGTCAACATTTTGGTCCGCTCTTTGCTTTTCCATGGTGCTAGATTTCCACCAACAAAAACAAAGTAATCAGTAGTGGATCTTCAATTTTTCTTTGATCCGGCCCAACCAACATCTGCAAAACACTCAATTCTAGTATTCCCATGATTTTGGAATACAATAGCATGCCCATGAGGTTCTTTCAAATAGCAAAAAGTCCTTGTAAGGAAATCAAAACGTCATTTGTCAAATCGAATGATCAACTCACAAATATCTTCACCAAGTGCTTGGCCTTAAACCACATACATGGGAAACAAGATTGGTGCCTAAGATATACTCCGTATATGCACTAGCTTGAGGGGGAGTAGTGATTTTTGTTTTTCACTCCGTTGCTTTCATCTGTTGTGTAGTTCACTGTATAGAACCCTCAAATGGAGGGTTTGATTTTTGTCAGTTTTTAAGTTGCTCCTTTAAATAACAGATCTATGAGGGCATTTTAGATGGTTTTCATCATTATATTCAAGTTTACCTTAATATAATAACTTACAATGGCAAAATATGTGGATTAAGGACAAGAAAACATTTATAGAACAACTGTTTACTATCACTATGAACTGCAAACAATGCTTTTACTACAATTTGTGATCTTTATTGCTTAGTTATTGGCATGTAGCCTGTTAAATGAGAAGGAACGTGTCAAATGAGATTGGGGAATAATAGCACATTGATGGTTAATGTTATAGGTTTCGATAGTAAATGCATTGTTTGATTGTGAAGGATTAAAAACAATCCACCTTGGTTAGGAATAGAGACAACACCCAATGAAATGATGGCAAATTCTTTGCATGGTCTATAGGTTGGTACTCATTTTATGAACCTTAGGACCATGAAAGCCCATGAAAAGTGTGAGAAGGTCCACATTTTACATGTGGACCTTAGGACCACAGAAGTGCAACTCCCCAATGATAATGTTTTTTAATGCTATATACTGCTATTGACTCTTTTACAGTTGTAGTAACTGTCCATACTCCATACTCTCTCAACCTAATGATAATGTTTGAATTGCTTGATTGGTTTAAGAGGGTATCTAGTTTCGGACTTAAAGATTACAAGCTTCAATTTTAGTTACTAATTATTGATTAGTCTTGAGATTGTAAAATGTGCTCACGTTTGGCATTTCTATCTACTCTTTGGGTTACAGGAATCACTAAATGCATTAATGAGGGTTAGAAGAAGCCTGAAAGAAAAAGAACTTGAAGCTTTACTGTCAGGGGAGCATGATTCTTGCTCTTGTTACATTGAGGTCATGCTAAATTGAAATTTCAATTGCTCTTTTCTGCTCTGACAAAATTGTCAATCACTCAAAAGTTATTTTCTGTTAATCAGGTTCAAGCTGGTGCTGGTGGTACTGAAAGCAATGACTGGGCTTCAATGGTCATGCAGATGTATAAGTTATGGGCTCAGCGTCGAGGATATGAAGTTACTATAGTGGACGAAATGCCTGGTGAGGTCGCAGGAATAAAGGTGTATCTTCTTACTGCATATTTCTGCCATTTCTACATCTAGAGTATTGGTATTGGTCAAAATCGTGAATGTAATTATCATAGTTGTGAATGGCGAATGGCGAGTGGCGGGCGAGAGGTTCTTTTTCATGGCGAGAAGCGTGGCGAGCGGCGGGCGGTCAAATGGCGAACATTATATATATTACAAAGTCCAAAGTCCAAACTTTTAGTCTTAACTTTGTATCAAACATAATTATCAAAGTAAAACATGAGTTATTGCTGAAAAACTATTATACAAAAAAATGAAAAAAATATATCCAAGTGTGAGTGTGACCTGTGAAGTGAGCTGTAAAGAAACAATAACCATTCAAAAAAAATAAGAAAACAAAAAAAAAGTCTGAATGACCTGCGAAGTGTGGAGTCTTACTTTCGCCGGCTTTGACTCTGCCTCTGCGCTGTTTAGACTCGCGAGAGAGAGAGAGAGTTCACTGCGAAGAAGTGCGCTGTTTGGACTCGCGAGAGAGACGAGGCTCTGCGCAGAGTCGGCGAGGAGAATTTCGATCGACGGCTAGAGGGCAGAGGCAGAGGCTCGGCAGTTGAATCGATGAAGTGTTTCGATCGAGTACTGATATAGGTCAGGTCAGCGCGTTTTTTAAAAAAAAGTCAAGAAAAACCCTTGACCTGCATTAAGCGTAGATAGCGAACGCCTTTCGCCACAGCGTTTGGCGTCCATGGCGACCGCCTATGGCGAGATTGGCGTAAAACGCCTCGCCAGGTCTGAAGATGGCGTCAGATGGTCGCCACAAAGCCATAGGCGCCTTAGGCGAGAATGGCGAGCGCCATTCACAACTATGGTAATTATGTCATGATAATTCTGAAAAGCATTCTAATGGAAGAGTTGCAATTTGATCTGTTTTTCTTGTGACTATGCAAAGTATAAACTGCGATTCTGCTTGTAGCCCTTGTCATTTCCATTTCTGGTCTTGTAACTTTTCACCTTAGCATTATTCGCATGTTTGGTTAAATTCTGACCTTACAATACTACTGGTCTTCAGCGTGCCACGATTAAAGTTGATGGTGAGAATGCATTTGGATATGCCAAAGCAGAAGTAGGAGTACATCGCTTGGTACGCATATCACCTTTTGATAGTGCCAAGCGAAGGCATACTTCATTTGCTGCAGTTGCTGTGATACCCATTGTTGGCGATGGCTCTACAAGAGTCAAAATTAATGAATCTGACCTTCGGATTGAACGGTTTCGGGCAGGAGGAGCTGGCGGTCAGCATGCGAACACAACGGATAGTGCTGTGAGGATTACTCATATTCCTACAGGAATTACTGCTTCTTGTCAGAATGAAAGGTGACACATTTACAATTTTACTTATTAAGCCACCAAAACAAAGAAAAGCTTAAATGGAGTGAGTAATTAAGAGCTCTTAGCTTTGCTTTTATAATCAAAGGTCACAACATCAGAACAAGGCTTCTGCCATGGCCGTGCTTCAGTCTCGGTTGGACCAACTTGAGATGGCTCGCCAGGCTCAAATGAATGCCCAACACACGCAATCACTCACGGATATTAGCTGGGGCAATCAAATACGCACCTATGTACTCCAAGTATGTGTTCACAAAACAGCTATTCTTATTGTTGATGAGTTATTATTATTATTATCCAAGAAACCATCATTAGGTGCTGATGAAGCAACTTCATATCTTTTCTTGCAGCCATACTGCATGGTCAAAGATCTACGAACGAATTATGAGGTTTCGGACCCTTATTCCGTTCTTGAAGGTGATCTTGATGATTTTATCTTGAAGTACCTCTCAATATCTTTTGATACTGCAAACAAATGACCTCTACCACAAGTCATCTTGATGGTAATGCAATGACCATTAAGACGACGGGTTGCCCAAGGTCTTTTTAGATTATTACTTTTTTTTGTATATAATTATTATGTCTTTGAGTCATTGGACAAAATAGTCCTATATTTCTTAGTTTTGTATCTAATTTTGAAGCGAATAATGTGTCTCAAGTGGTGTTTACATCCATCCAACGCATGTCGTTTGGAAGCTTACTTTGTGGTTTCGAGCCTTCATCCTTCTATAGAAGCAAGCAATTGACCGAAAAGTTGAAGATGATGAGGGAGTTGAACCACATTTTCTTTTAGTTTACAATGGCATACTTTATTGGAGTTATGGACTTTTGAACTGAACAGATAAATAATTCTTTAATAAAGTCAGAATATGTTGTGATTGTGTACTGCTGTGCAATAGGATTACAAGAAGAGTGACTTGTACTTGGTATTTTTTGAATTGGACGCTAGCCTCTCTAAGGCTATCCGTGAGCTGAGGTGGCTGTGGGCATGGCCACGGAAGTGGGGAGGTCAGAATTTTTTTTTTCATTTAATTTTTGTGTTGTAATGTTTATTTTGTCCATAACTTTTTGTGTGTAAATCATAACTTGATAAATAATATGCCGTTGAAATTTTTTCACTAGATCTACCCAATGAGACTAATATTGTATATATAATTTTCATGTTATGTCTCAGTTAAGTTTTTTTGCTCAAACACTTCAAAATTGAACGAACTGTGTTTTATTATTATATTTTTGTAACAAAAACAATTTTAAGTTTAATTTTTTATATCTTGTTTTTTTTCCTTTTTAAACCCAACTGTTTTATGTTTTTTATGCCATAAAAAGTACTAAAAGAAAAAGTGAAATTTGCACTAAATAGGACTAAAATATAAGTCAATTCCTAATGTAAGATTTTAACTTTTTTATTTTCTAAATATGACTTAATAATGTCTAGTGGAAGGAATAATGTCCAATAATGATTGACATTTACTTGAATAATGAATAATTGATAATGACCAAAGGTCCTACATTGGGAAATAAAAACATATGGTCCTATATTAGAAAAATTATTACTCCCTTCGTCCCAAAGTATAATGTCTGTTCACTATTCACAGGGTCAAACTTCATTCACTTTCTTTCTCTATTTTCGTTAGCAATTTGATAAAATAAAATATTATTGTCAGTACTAGTTTTGTAGATCTTTTGATGTAGTTTTTTAATATGTAATTTTTATTTTTTAATTCTATACCATTTGTCATATAAAATGGTTTGAAAATAATTTCAGTCAAACATCGTAAATCGAAACAGGCGTTATAAAATGGGACGGAGGTAGTATGTTTTAGTCCTATTTAGGTAAATTTCTCTTTTTATTGACTGTGATATATAAAATAGTATAAAATAAATAGGACCAAAAAGTGAACAATCAACGAGGGGACGACGATTTATCAGCGATGCGGAGGGGACGATGACCTATCAGGGATGCGGACCTTCTGCGTTCTTTTTTGTCCAGAAAGCAAGACAAGTGACGAAGGAGTTTTTAGATCTAAATCGAAGCGGCGGAATGTAGCGACAGAAAAAACCAGTCGCTAAGTCAAAATTTACTTAATTGGCGTCAGGCGATTGTTTTTTTTCCGTCGCCCATATGACGACAGAATGATTCTGTGGTTGTTTCCGTCATTATATGGGGCACGCACTACTTCCCATGTATACCTAACGATGGACCTATAAATCCATTGTTAAAGCTGGTAGGCAAGTACATCCCGTCGCTGTTTCCGTTGTTATTAGCGTGAAAATGCAATCCGTTGTCATTTTCTGTCGTCGTCCCTTTGGCGTTTTCTTGTAGTGAGTGGCGAATCCCTGCGTTGCTTCTATTAAAATGGGACCACGGTCACGCTGCACGGTGACATACATACAAACCCCATGACCCATCTCTTCTTATATTCACCCTGTGGTGATGGGTTGCCACGGACAACACTTTGGAGTTGTATGAATTGCTCCCAGCCAAACCAAACCAGCCACACATCTGCAGATCTCGAGCTTCATATTCACGTTCTAATTTTAATCAGTATGATTCTTATCGTTTATGTGTTCTTTACCAGGCCTTGATTGAAGTAAAAATAACAAAAACCATACAAAATTAATGAAATAAATAAGGTAATCAATAAAAATTAAACTAAAATTGAAAAGAAACAAAATAAAAATATAATGAGTAGAGTGATCTAACATTTTATGCACTATACAGAGTACTACTTTTTTGAAAGAACGGGTAAAGTTAGAATTATTCTACATAATTTTTTTCTAAAAATAAGTAGTACATTGATGATCTGTATAGCGTGTAAAATGTTAAAACCCACCACTCTATTTTCGTTATTTTTTATATCTATTTTTTTTATTTTTGTCCAAAATTAGACTAATCTTTAAAAAAATAGAAATTTAAAAAAATAGAAATTATGGAGTTAGAAAGTAATTTTACAAATTAAAATTTCCAAAAAAACTAAAAAACGAAAATTCATCGAAAATAATCCTAACTTTACTTTTGTTGAGCAAAACAGGCCGTTTACGTTAACTCGCCGTTAGTAACATAATGGCGACTCAAAATTTGCAAACTTTAGTAAAGTTGATATTATTATGCATCACCGTTAAAGGGGAGATTATTTTTGAAAGATCAGATAAAGTTGAGATTGTTCTCAATAATTTTTTCTTTTTAAAAACAACATTTTCCTTTTTTTTTCTTTTCGCCACCCATACAAAGAACGAACTTTTCTTTCCAAAAAATATTTCATTTTTTGTTCTTTTTTTAAATTTTTTTGGTACATCATTTATTAAAACTACCTTTTGTTGACTTAATGGTTTCTTGACTTTCTTTTTCTAACTTTCTTAATTTTCTTTGCCTAGATATTGCGGGGTGATTGATTCTATTTAAAACCCAGAAAAGACCGCTACTAGTAAAGTTGTAAGTCAAGGTTTTACATTTTGACCTCGTCTCCCGAACTAGGAGGGAGCAGAGGACGGAACGGTTTGGGTTATATGTCGTACCGCAATCTGTTCCGTTTTTTTCAAATGATTTGGAACATTTTGAACCATAAGCTTATTCCTCTTTGTCTCTTGATATCCGTGATCGGGAGAAATGTAGAAACTATAGGACGTTGAACTGGTTTGTTCCATTGATGGAAACGAATATAAATATACATCGGTGATACAAACGAAGAGTCCTCGTAGTGATACACACGAGGAGTCCAACCTAACTAGCCCAATGCAATGAATGTTGCTATTATACATAAAATACATGGGCTAACACTCCCCCTCAAGTTGGAGCATGAATATGAAAAATGCCAAACTTGGACAATAAACAGTGAAATAGAGGACCAGACAACGCTTTAGTGAAGATGTCCACGGAAACGCGTAGGAACATAAGCTGTGACAACATGATTTCACTGGATGCACTCCCAAACAATATGACAATCAATATCAATGTGCTTCGAACGCTAATGAAAGACATGATTGGTGGCATTAAACAAAGCAGATTTATTATCACAATATAAACGAGGAGTTGCCACACAAGAAACATCCAAAGCAGCCAAGAGCCCACACAACCACCTTATCTCGGCACAAGCATTAGCCGTGGCCCGATATTCAGCCCCTGTTGAAGAACGGGAAACGGTAGTTTGCTTTTTAGTGCGCCATGAAACCGAAGAACCACCCAACAGAATAAAATACCCAGTGATAGAGCGTCGAGTAAGCAGACAGCTTGCCCAATTTGAATCAGAAAAAGTAGTAAGAGCAAGATTACTATCACCAGCAGAAGATTACTTTGACCAAGATATCCCTTAAGATCCCATAGGACACGAAGAGCCGCGTTCTAATGGTCAAGACGCGGTGCTTGCATAAACTGAGAAAGTGTATGGACTGCATAAAAAATATCAGGTCGAGTAATAGTCAAGTAAAGCAAACGGTCCACAAGACGACGGTAATGTGCAGTTAAAATGGTAAGTGTCCGAAATTATAGTACTCCAGAGTAATATAAAATTTACGTTTTAGAAGTATAATTATTGTATTATATTTAAAATAATTAACTGTCATAATTATGTAAAATTACCATTTTTAAAGTAAGGAAATAAAAATCCGGAAATTACCATTTTTAAAATTTTTCCCCTTTAATGATAAAAATTTAAAACTATGATATTTAATAAGACTGATTATTATTTAAAATTATAATAATGTAGACCGACGTAATTACGAATTAAATAAAAAAAGGTAATTCATTAAGACTGATTATTATTAATAGGCAAAAATTATTTATAAAAAATATTTATAAACTTTAATACACGCCAATCAATGCTATTAATAAGCTTGTATGATTATTCTTACCATAATTATATAATTATATAATTATCGTGTGACTAGGTTAAATAAAAATGTGTGTATGATTATAGTATAATATAACTATGGTAATAATAATTATACACACAGTTTCGAAAAAAAATTAATACGGTAAAACTCTTTATATATATGTGTGTGTGTGTGTTAATAGCAAGAAAGGTAATAATAATAAAATGTAATAATTATTACTCCGTGCAATTATTACCTATATAAATGGTAAATGTCTGAAATTATAGTATCCATTTTAACCCGTGCACAAAGTATGTCCATTACATATGGCAATTGTGAAGTTAAAATGGTAAGTGTGAAATTATAGTAATATAAAATGGTAATTATGAAGTTGACATAATTATTTTTTATAATAATTAACTGTCATTTTTAAAGTGTCTGAAATTATACTAGCAAGAAAGGTAAGTTATAAATTTGGAAAGCGTAAGTTTTTATTAAAATTGGAATCTTACGTGTGATTTTAATTATAGTAATTTTAATTAAACATGTATGTTTCGTGTGATTACCATGTCAAATTAATTATAGTAATTAAATGTTAATTAACGTGTCAAATTAATTACAGTAACTTTAATTATTGTAATTTTAATTAAAATTGTATATTACGCTATTAATGATATCTAATTTATATTACGTGTGACTACATAGTTGTATATTAATTACCGTGTCAAATTAATTATAGTAATTTTAATTATATTAATCTTATAATAGTAATTTTATAATGGCTATATTTTAATTATAGTCTCTATATTTTATAATGGCTATATTTTACTATATTTTAATTATAGTAATTTTAAGCAGAAAAGGTAATAATTAACAAGGTATAAATTATATAACTGTGTGACTACATAATTGTATAGTCCGTATTAATTGCTGTGTCATTTTAATTATAGTAATTTTAATTATAATAATTTTAAATATAATAATTTAAATAATTTAAATATAGTAATAGTAATTGTTAAGTATTTAAAGATGGTTAGAATTTAAAGTGTCCGAAATTATAGTAATATAAAATGGACTATAACTACTGTAAGAATTAAATATCCTTTAAATATATATATTTACGTTTAATAGCGAGAAAGATAATAACCCAGAAAGGTAATAAAGAAGTCTTTTTAAATTTGTAAAGGAGTGATGTTTTGTCTCTTAAAATGATATAATCTCTATATTCTATTACATCTCATTTTTTATTATTAAAAACTGATTTGAATTTAATAACATAAAAATGACACGTGTAACGCACGGGTGTGATACTAATTTTAGTACACTAGAACTAATAATTAATAATTAATTAATTAGTACTAGTTATGGAAATTACAACTTATGGTGCTATATAGAGAAATTCACTATGTTCTAGTGCTATCTAACTAAATTTTCCTATGTTTATTTGTTAACCGTTGTTCTTATACCATATATTGCAAGACTACATCTATCTATATCTATATCTATATCTATATCTATATCTATATCTATATCTATATTCTATATCTGTACAAAGGCAGCAGGATTTTTTCCCCCCCTATGTTTATGGGCCTATTTACGGGTACGGGCCAGAAAAAATCAAGGGAAAATTCAATTCATTGAAATGGACCTACTTTTATTACTAAAAAAATTAAGTTCCAAAACTCCCCATATACTGAATTCTTTGATAACACGATTTCTTGATTTAATTAAATTCATAAATAAATTTCTTAACAATTCCACTTGAAAACAAATTTCTGAAGTTTTTTTTTAATTTATCACAAAATTGGCAGTTCGACTTGAAAAAAACATTTAAGTTTTTTTAATTTATCACACAAATTGGCATAACAAAATAAATTGAAAAAAAAGTTTAAATTTAACATTTCCAGTTTAATTAAATTAATAAAAAGAATACAAATAATAAATAAATGCTCTGAGAATGATATATTGTTTATACTCCCCAGCCAATTACATTGATGAAGATTATAATTATATTATAATAATCTAATAATAATGTAATGTTATTACTATTATCTTTATATCTAACAGCTTCCCACCCTTCCAAATGCAGTGTTTCCATGCAGTAACCCACATTCAGTGCAGCAACTTCCCACCTGTAAAAAGGAGAACATTATAGTATTAAATTAATATTTTTCCACTATAGCCCACTCTCCCCTTAATAACTTCCCACTCCCTTCTAGGTTATAAGTAGTCCACAAAATATCCAAATCCAGACCAGTTTTCCATTCATCCTTCTTGTTGTTGAGAGCATCACCGTTGAGAGAATGAGTAATTCCTGAAAGAAAGTACAAGAGGGTACGTGGACAGACTTGGAAGACATTAATGATAGCAAGTCTGGGAAATTAAGGTCCGGGTTGTCCGCGTCCAACACATTCCTTCCCTAGACAGTGGAACCAGGACGATGGATATTGTTTTTCACGACAGATTTGTAAGATGCATTTATACAATTGTTAGGGAACTAACATGAATTCCTGGAGTGGTTTTTGAATAACATATTTCTTTTCAACAGGGCACATGAATTCATGCAAAAGTGAACAATCAAGAACTGGAATATTTCGAACAGAGAATCAAGGAAGGAAAGTTTTTGCGCCCTCAAGAATTTCTGTGTTTCGCACAACTTCCCAACGTACAATGATACTTTATATTGTGCGAAATACATTGATTGACACTCTTAAGAAAACATTTTTCTTTTAATGTGAAACTAAAAAGTATCTTCTGCACGAAATATTTTAAGTGCATAGAGGTGTATTTCATATGTTCAGACTCTCTTTTTGTGCAGACCCTATTCACACTTTCCTTAAGTTTTAAAGAATAATATCATTATTAAGTGTAAAAACCAAAGTAGGTAATTTTGTTTTAAAAAGATTTATTTGAGAGGTTCGTATAAAAATAGATGTTCAAATCAAATCCTAAAGGTTACTTAAAAATACAAGACAATAAACCTTGCATCACTCCTTTGGGAAGAATGACAATATATGGGTTATGGGTACCTACAATTCAAAGGATAGTATTAGTGGAGTTGTGAGAATCAATGTGAGACTATACTTATATACACACTCAAATATGTTTGTACCTGTTGGTCTTCCCTTAGTTAAGTTACACACAATACATGTAGAAAAAAACCTAGGTTAGTATCATTCCACTAGAGAACTTATCCAGGATTATCACCTAATTTAAAAAATTTATATTAGGATTTTAAAAAATATGATCAATTAGATTGTCAATAACACTTAGAATAAGCAATCATACCTTTCAAACTTTAATCACTATTTTAAGCTTCATAAGACCTTCAAGAAATATTGTTCATTGTCACTTTAAAAGAATATCACATACTCCCTTCGTCCCTAAATAAAGTTCCTCTTTCGTTTTTTCTTTGTCCCTAAATAAACTTCTCTTTTCCCTTAAAAAACCCTTTTTACCCCTTACTTTTTCATACCCTACCTATCACATCATACCTTTTTACTAATAATCTATCTATCACATCTTACTTTAACACATCACATCAAGGGTATTTTTGGAAAGTCAACACCAAAATATTCCTCCCTTAAATCCTCAAAAAATAAAAAATGGAACTTTATTTAGGGACGGAGGGAGTATATGTTTAAAATAAAGAATATCCGCATATATTAAAGCATGTTTCTAGATCTCTAAAAAATATTGCAGATATATGAAAAAACATAAAACCAGAGACATATCTCCAATCGCATGCTTCATAAATGAAGATAATAGATCTACTGCATTACGATTATAGCATACAAAAATTACTAGAAAGGGATATACAAAAAAAAATCCTTTCTAAAAACATGGAAAATACTGCACAAGATATAGATCTATTAAGCAAAAACTAGATCTAGATTTAAAAATAATAGTTACCAAAGAAACAATGGAGAAATTAATGTTACTTCGAATTTGTAGTAAAAATTATACAGTATACATTATTTAGCATTTATAATTTTACATATGTCAATACAGAAAATGACCATGCTGTTTGTCAGAAACAATCGCCGAGTGTCATTGCATCAAGTTTGACACGCGAATTTGTTGACGAGTGCAGCACAAAAAATGATGGTATTCTTTTATTTTCCTATTTTTGTAACATTTATTACGCTACATATAGTATGATAATCAGATTAATGGTATATGTTTCATGTATGTGGTATATCAACTATTAGGTTCAAGTAGCGGTGTATCAATGCAAGGGATTTTAAGACGAATTCCATTTTCTGACAAAAGTAACGGTAATGAAATATGTTTTAAAAAATGTTTATATATTAATTATATGATACTCCCTCCGTCCCATGAAACATGGGATGTTTTGTTTTTTGAAAAGATTTAGTAGAGTGTATTTTGGTATTAAATTTCCAAAAATGTCATTTGATGTGATAGGTAAAAGTAAGATTTGATGGGTAGATTATTAGTAAAAATGTATGATGTGATAGGTAAGGTATGAAAAAGTAAGGGGTAAAAGTGACTTTTTAATAGAAATGAGAAGTGTTTTATGGGACGGATGAAAAAAGAAAGGAGAAAGGTTTTATGGGACGGAGGGAGTATATAATTAATATACGATATATAATAAATATATTTCATTTCTCTACAAAATAAATTTCCCGCCGTGCATCGCACGGGTTAGAATCTAGTATGAAAGCAAAAAGGAATTAAAAAAAGGAAAAAATTGATATAAATACTCCCAGAAATTTGAAATTTTACAATAATACTCTCAAATTTAATAAAAGACTCTGGTGCTCCCAATTAAACTATAAGTTTACATTGCTATTCGCACTATTCCTAATCAGCTTTTTTTATGCTTACATGTAAGTAATTATGCTTAGTTGACATCTTAATTGTTCTTTTTATTTTAATAAGAGAAAAAAATTATATAAATACTCTCTGAAATTCAAAATTTTACAATAATCTCTCAAAACCAAATAAAGATTCCAGTATTCTAAAAAATATCTTCCTTTTACGTGTTATGATGTTTAATAAAAGTGGTGTGAAATCAAAAAATAAAATTATATATCTAAAACTACATTATAAGATCTATAAAACTAGTAATGATATAATTATACTATTTTATCAAATACATAATTGAAATAGATAAGCAAAGTAAATAAAATTTGAATTTCTATGAGTATTTATATAATTTTTCCTCTTATTAAAATAAAAAACAACAACTAAGCATAATTACTTACATGTAAGCATAAGAAAAGCTGATTAGAGATAGTGGGAGTAGTAATGTAAACTTATTGTTTAATTAGGAACATCAGAGTTTTTTATTGAATTTGGGAGTATTATTGTTAAATTTCAAATTTCTGAGAGTATTTATATCAATTTTTCTTTAAAAAAAACCCACAAAGGATCATTTGGGGGTATCGTAAGAAGTAATTAATTAAACTGCGGTCCTTATACGACATAGATACTATGATAAGGGCGATGGGAAGAAATTCAAACAAGAGATTGAAATCCGTCACTGCGTACGTAATTAATTAGCACGCCATATGTACTTTGCATGTAATCTGCTGCGGGGCGTAGAGTATATATATATATATATATATACTGGTTGATATGATGAAGAAATTGCAATAACCAATATATATATAATTCTAATCAATTAATTACCAAACTCAATTAATTCATTAATTGGTTAAACAAAATGACGAGTTCAACAAAACTAATTAGTGCCGCTCCGACGGTGATGAAAATGGTTAAGACCGACCCGCCGCCTCCTCCTCCCCAAGGTTCATATACATTCAAATTACGCACTTAAACATATATATATTTCTTCATATTTTTTTTTGAAAAAAACACATGTTATATTATTGCGGTGTAAGATATATAACTTGTTTAATTTAATTTGTCATGCTTCATTTTATAACATCCAATCGAATTTATATTGAAAATTGGTTTTTTTCTCATTAGCTCTGCAGCTTTTTTTGTTTTGGAAAAAATTGACGCATAATACTCCTTCCATCGCATAATACTCCACTAATAAAAATTGACTACATAAAATAATATAAATAGTACTCCTCCCATCGCATAATACTCCACTAATAATCTGTCGATTGCATCATACTTTTTCACTAAAAATCTATCTATCACATCTTACTTTTACCTATCATATCAAGAGCAAAATTTGAAAATTAACCAGAAATATACACTCTTTATTTCTCCTAAAAGTCAAAATAATAATCATTTTATGAAACAGAGGGAGCAATAATCTACCCATGCATCACATCTTACTTTTAACCATCATATCAAGAGTATTATATTTCCGAAAAGCTAACGAAACGATATCACTCCCTTAAATTTTCTAAAAATAAAAATGAGAACATCTTTATGGAACGAAGGAATTATATATATGATGAGCGTCTCCCACACATTAAACGGTGGGTGTTTAATTATGACATTATAACTCCAACAATGCGCATATACCTCACGTTTATTTTTTCTTGGAATGAAATAATCAAAGGTTATCCGGGGTTGAACTCTGAAGAAGGCAATGGGAATAAGCACGGGTTTTGGCTAAGCAAGGGAGGAGGAGGCTGGTATGTACTCGTTCCACAAACTCTTTTCCATTCTATCAAAAAACCATTTTTACCCTTACTAATTTTTAACTTTTACTAATAATCTATACATCACACCCAGAGTATTTTTGGAAAGTCAATACAATAATATCTTTCTCTTAAATTTCTTTAAAAATAAAAAATAAAAACATCTTTTTTGGGATGGAGGAAATATTTGATTAGCAAAATGAGTTATTGTATGCAATCAATATCTATTTTGATACTCAATTTAGGTGTCATAATTAATATATGATATTCGAAATCCTGTAACCCTCTAACTCATAAGATTGTCCTATTGCAAAAATCACAAGTAAAATAACTCTTTTTCTTTACCTCAACTTTGTTAATTATTTATCAAAATAACACAGTATTGTCATCTTTAACTTTATTTTGTACTAATATATAAATAAAATAAATCAAAAATAAATTTAATCAAATACTATTAATCATCTGTAACTAGAAAATTTTTGTGGGACGTACTATGTATGTTGACCATTTCTCTGTTCTATACAAATACCATTATTAACACTTGTGCCATGTAAACTACTACTCCAGTAGCATGTACTACGTAGTATATATAGAGAGTAATTTATTTCTATTATAAGGAACGGGAAAGAAGAAACGAGACGGTCCAAAAACAAAAGTGAGAAGAATGATATAGTACGACAAAGAATGAATAATGGAATACTTAAACTCCGTGTGATTTGATTCTTGCAGTTGGGAGAGCATCTGCTGCTTCCTTAGAAAGAAGGGAAATACGGGGTCAGGTGGTGGTGGTGGTATTGGTGATGGTAATGAGTGATGGCTCGTGAAAAATTCCTCTTACAAAAAGTTAATTTCATATATATCGAAATTGTGTCCCGTTCTATGAACATACATGAGCATCATATTGTGTGCACTTGCTCGTGTTTTCTTTTGTTTTTGTTTTTGTTTTGTGTAACTTGACGTACGTGTTAATTGTTCTTGGTTTCTTCCATCTGTTTTTCTGTAATAATAATGCTGCTTGTATTATGCCTCCTTGATTATTGCTCTGTATGTATAATCAAGTGCATGTGGTGTCTTCTATGTCATGCATGTATTGATTGAAAACTTCCTATAAATGGTTCATTATGTTTTGCATGTATAATGTCGCAATACATTGATTCTTCTTTCCAAATGCATGCTTTCTTTTTGTTTTATTTGTGTAATTTGAAATTTAGAAAATCAGACAATCAACCAAGGAGCTGAGTACTTAAACTTTTGTGCACTCCATATGCTCTCCCTCTCATAAAACGATTCCTATTTTGAGTTTTTAGAAAAATAAGGAGCGTATATTTGCGGTAAACTTTTCAATTTTGCCCATGATGTGATGGGTAAAAAAGTAAGATGTGATGGGTATGTTATTAATTAAAAGTATAATGTGATAGCTAGTGTTGCAGTGGATCATATGGTGTAAACTTGATATTATTATTTGAATCAATTTATGTGATTTTATGCATTGATCAATTCATATAATTAATCAAATAAGTAAACAAAATGAAGTGATTAGAGGGATGTTTTGCTTCTGGGTTTTTTGGATTTGAGAACCAACAATCTACTTTAGTAAAAACTAAGAAAAAATGAATTCAGATCTTTAGCCCAAATTGGAACATGAATTGTAGCTCTGGACTTCAAAAAGTTTTGTTTTGAATTTCTTGCATTCTTTTAAATGTGAACATGCATACAAATTAAACATAATGGAACATTTAGAGGTAAAGCATTAATGAAACAAGAAACTAATGAGAGATTCCTTATATAAGCATGTGGAGCTCCGAATTATGGGGTGTTTCCTTTTAAGCTTATTGACTTATTGTTTATAGATAATTTTTACTTATAAGTTGCTTATAAGTTAAATATTTTTTCATGTAGATAAAATCATCACTTGGAATCTTGAATGACATAATTCATTTGGGAATATATCATTAGGGATATGAGATAGTTTTGTAAATAATTTGGTCACAACTAAGAAACAAAAATTCTAGCTTTAAAATAAGTAAAATTTACTTATTTTTTCTAACACATAAGTAGCTTCTGGAGTTCTGGGTCAGCTTTTAAACACAACAAAATACGTTGTCAACCTGATGTATTAGTTAAAAACAATTAATAATCCGTTCCGACTAGCTTATAAGCATAAAAAATCACCTATTATATTTTTAATAGGTATATTTTGGTATTGAACTTTCGAAAAAGTCTTTTGATATGATGGATAAAAATAGGATTTAATGGATAGATTATTAGTAAAAAGGTATGATGTGATTAGTAAGGTATGAAAAAGTAAGGGGTAAGTGATTTTTTAATAGAAATAAGAAGTGTTTTTTAGGACATATGAAAAAAGAAAGGAGAAAGATTTCCAGAGACCGAGGGAGTACATGAAATGATTATACATAAATTACTCTAAATAGAAGTGAAACATAGATAAAGTATCGAAATAGGAGTTTCATGTTTTTTTCCTAAATATGATTTCGCACTGTAGTAATGTGACACTTACATTAGCATCTTACTATACCTTTTGGTAATGTACATGGTCATGATTGATAATGTAAATGAATTTTAATTCATATTTCGGGAATAAAAATATACATGGAACTCTTATTTTGGTATATTGCCAATGTTTTACTATTACTTTAATCTTTTCCCCTACCTTCTCATGATTATAAGTATTGATAGGGGAGTAAACAGATATTAATCGGATTGGATGTGTCATTACCAAATCCGTATCCGTTTATTTTTATCGGGTATCGAATTTGGATACGGATCTTGACGGATAGTGAAAATCAAAATTGTATCTGCATCCGTCGGATATCGGATATATCTGTATCTGTTTCCAATTTTTAAAATCAAATTAAATAATACTATAATTTTAAATTAGATTAAAGTCAAACTATTATAAAATTAACTATCATTTGTTATAGGATAATTGTTTTCTTTGTTTTCATGATTTATGATATTCTACGATAACTTCATATGATAAAAATATATATACAACACACATATACACATATTTTTATGTATCTACATATTTATTTTGTATAGACAAATGTCTTATATTTTGAAATATCAATAGAGAAACAAAATATAAACATAAAAAAATTAGGAAAAATCATATATAACAGATCAGATATTCAGATAAACGGTTATTTAAACGGATGCATATTCGAATCGAATTTTAAACGGATCAGATATACAATTACCAAATCTGTATCCGTTTAGTAATCGGATATCCTTAATCGGATACGAATAATATCCGTTTAAAACGGATGCAGATATTTCCTCTTTAAATGGATACGGATGCGGACGGTAATCAGATTTTCGGCTATCCGTTGATACACAGCCCTAAGTATTGAGTCTGGCAAAAAGAATAACATCCAAGTACATGCCCATAAAAAATATGTGAAAATACCAATATTTTTTAATATCAATTTCTATAACATACGCAGGAAAGGGTTTATTTGACTTTTTCAAATACTTTGTTTCACCTTTTACTTTTGTGTTTTTCTTTTGGGGTGCATTTTTTCTTCTTCCCTTTTTTCTTAATTATAAAAACTACTCTATATATCTTTTGGGGTAACTTCTTCGTTACTACGGATACTACCCAACATGTTTCCACTATCGTTAAATATACTCAATTTTTACTATTCAAATGGTAAATATTTTTTACTTCCTGATTCCTTCATTTGTTATAGTAAAATAGTTAAGTCACCTTTTATTGCAAAGTCAGTCATAAAATTTTAAAGTCCTAGTATAGGATGAGACGAAAAAACCCTTCCGGTTTTGACTTTGAAGAAAAATAAGAAAAGTGTAATTTTGGTTGACTTTCCAATTTTGCCTCTGATGTAATGGGAAAAAGTAAGATGTGATAATTTGGTTATTAGTGAAAAAGTATGATGTGATAGGTAGAGTATGAAAAAGTAGGGGTAAAAGTGGTTTTTTAATAGAAAGTGGAAGTGTTTTGTAGAAAGCAAAAAAGCGAAAGAGGAAGAGTTTTGTGGAATGGAGGGAGTAATAAACTAACTTTTTAAAGAAATAACAATTAACGGTATAGATTACAAGTAAATTACAAAAATTATAGCATTATAATTAGATAGCAGATTATAATGTTTAAGATGCATAAAAGCATATATATATCTAAGATTATTACTGAAACCCAGTAAAATTCTAATAATTACTAATATCAGAACCTACTCCGTAATTCTATGTCAGGGAATTTAAAATCGTGTAAAATCGCACAAAACAGAAATACTTGAATAAAATTAGTAAAATTTGCACTAAATAAGACTAAAACATAATGACTTTTCTAATGTAGGACTTAAACTTTTTTATTTCCTAAATAAGACTTAATAATGACCTAGTGGAAGGAATAATGTCCAGTAATGATGGACATTTAGTTGAATAATGACTACTTGATAATGACCAAAGGTCCTACATTGGGAAATAAAAACATATGGTCATATATTAGGAAAGTCATTATGTTTTAGTCCTATTTAGGTAAATTTCTCATAAAATTATCAAATGAAGAACATATTGATTTATTCTTAGCAAATATTTCACATACATACATACTGTGTACGTATAACGAAGTGTTGAAGAAGGAAGGAAGCATGAATGCAGTGTGAAAAGACTCTAGTGACTCCTCGTGTTATCCGCCGATCCATACGAATAGCCAAAGTCTCTTCTATACAACTCAAAAAATCATCTCTGCGTTTCCAACTCTCACAATTTTCGATCATTTTCTCCGGCAAGTAACTTTACATTGTTCTAAGTTTGTCAGTGTACTGTTTTACCACTCTAGACTTTCCACATTAGCGGTTTTATCCTGAAAGAGGATCGTCAACATTAGACAGTGCCGGAGACGGGCAATACTACCTTAAGAAAAGCTTTGACGATTCCGCTTTCCTTAACAAAATATTCATTTCAACTTTTATTTTTGTCAAACTTCAAAATCTTTCTAGTTTCTTCTAATTCTTTTTAATATTTTTAATATTTTTTATTTTTTTCCAACTCATTTTAGTTTTTTTCAACATGTAATTTTACTTTTAAAATCTAAAAGAACATATGCTAAATTAGATAAATTTTAGATATTATTGATCTATAATGTACTTTTTGTCCCTGCGTATTTGTTAACTTTAGACCTTCTTTTATTAAAATTGGTATAATTTAATCTCAAATTAGATAAAAGTGGTTTTAGATATTGATATAAAATTAATAATGTTATTAGATTTATTTTATAAAATACTCCTTATATTTTAAATATTTTTTATCTAATTAATATACAATATATTTATATTTTATTTAATTATAGGTCAAATTTTAAAAACAATTTATTCCAAAAAGTCAAAACTGGACAAAAACTTTGGTACGGAAGTATTACATAATTTATTTTATCAATGTAGATAAATTTTAAACAAATATTAGTTTGTTTAATTAAATAAGGAATGAGACTTGCCTGATTAAATGGAAAACTTTTAATGAAAAAAATTCACAATATTATATATACTTGTATTATTTATCATCACTCTCAATAGTATATAAGGAAAATTTTAATAAGAAAAGAAAAGTTTTAATGAGATGACTTCAATGAGAAGATTTTAAGCATTATTTTTAGTTCTATATAATAATTAAAGAATGAAATTCTTCTAAACTCAATAAAAAAAATTAATAATTATAATTTATATTAAATGTCAAAAAAGTTATATTTTAATATAATGTATTTATTTTTACTTTTTTGCATGGTCCGGTACTTACAAGTATTGTGCAGCGGTAGCACTCTTAGAGCACTAAAATACTCTAAATAGCAGTGCTATATGTTTTGTACATGTGATTCCGATTTTGACCTTTAATTAAATAGCAAATGCTCATTATGCACTGCCAGAAAATATGATTGTTTTGGACAGTGTGGTTGTTCACTCGTAATTGTGTTGTGGGCAGTGTAGTTTTTTATATGTGAGTATTTAATGTGGCAGTGTAGAATGGATATATGTTGTTATATCTTACGGCAGTGTGTAATTGTATTACTGTGTTCCTTAATTTCATGTTGTAGTGTAATGTCCATTGATTTATGTGGCAGTGATTTCATGTATAAATTTTACACTGTCAAAAAGTGTATTACTATTTTCATGTATGAATTCTACACTGCCCAAAAAATGTATAGCTCTTTTTATGAATGAATTCCACACTGTTTTCATGTATGAATTCCACACTGCCAAAAATATATATGAATGTTTTCATTTATGAATTTCACACTGCCCAAAAATGTATGACTGATTTCATGAATAATCTATTACACTAAAACACACTGGCCAACACATGGGTTTGGTTTTTTTTGGTCTTTTTTGATTTTGTATAATGTTAGAAGATGTTAGTATTAGACATGTGTTCAACTTTATTTATGTGGTACTAAAAAGAAATGGATAATGGAAGGTATTATGTTGTAAATTTTAAGACTTTGTAAGCAGCAAACACTGCAACATTATGTAGAATTGTGCAACATAGCACACTGGCCAAAACATAGGACATAACACACTGCCAAAAAGTATACCTAGATCACAAGCATTCCACACTGCCAAAAATCTTTGAGCTTACACTTCATAATTTGTTTATTAAATTTATTCAAGCACTAGTCATTTTGGTGATTTTTTTGTATTTGCTTCCAATGGAACTCAATGAATAATTTATTACATTGGGATTTTAGATATAAATCCCATTTAACCAAAACACACTAGACAAACATGGTCATTGGACATTTCCAAAAAGTGTAGCTAGAAGTTGATTATTCCACACTGTCAAAAAAATATCAGCCCCTATTCAGTAACACGTTTTCATAACGAACTTTTGAATGTTCAAACCCAATAGTCATAGAACGAAGCACATGGCTTTTGCACAATATGAAACTCAATTCGTAATTCATAACATTGGCAGTATTATATGTATGTCTAATTTCACTGCCATATTATCAATGGAAGCTAATGAAGTACATACAAATTTGTTTAGGCCGCGAACTTTTATACACTGACATATTTTCACTCTTGTCTGCCACATTATATATAGAAGAGAAATTCACTGCCAGAAAGTGATTGCAGAACATGATCAATCCGTACTGCCAAAATATTTATAGCCACCATATTGAGTAACACATTTAATAACAATCTCTTTCATGGTAAAACCCTAATCAACCACAAGTTGTTTGCACAATATGAAAGTCAAATAATAATTTATAACATTGGTAGTTTTATATGTAAGTCTCATTGTCACCACTTGTTTATAGAATTTTTTATGTAGTTTTTTTAATATATAATACCTATTTTTTTAATTATACACCAATTTTTACTTATATTGATTTGAAAATAACTTCAATCAAACATCGTAAATCGAATAAGAGCCCTATTTTGGGATGAAGGAAGTATTTATAATTGGCATATTTTTATGATATAATTTTGATATATCGTATTTTTATTATATACTCCCTCCGTCCCTAAATAAACTTCTCCTTTCGTTTTTTCTTTGTCCCCAAATAAACTTCTTTTTTCCCTTAAAAAACCTCTTTTACCCCTTACTTTTTCATACCCTACCTATCACATCATACCTTTTTACTAATAATCTACATATCACATCTTACTTTTACACATCACATCAAGGGTATTTTTGGAAAGTCAACACAAAAATATCCCTTTCTTAAATCCTCAAAAAGTCAAAAAGGGAAGTTTATTTAGGGACGGAGGGAGTATATTTATTCAAAACTATATTTAATTGATTGAAGAAAGAATTTGATAAAAAAGAGTACTATGCCACTATCCACAAAGTATACATTATGTGAGTCCGAATTTGATATAGGAGTTGAAAGAAGAATTGAAACAATTGATAGTAGAATAAATAAAAGGGATTGACAACATAAAGGGTATGATTGGAAGAGATTGACAACATAAATAGCTAATTTGATAAAAAACAATAAGTAGTGCTAAATGCGTAGTATTAGATGAGTTAGAGTGCTACGTAGGGTGATTTCTTATAAAATTTTAGATGGAATAGAGATAACTGCATTAGGCAATAAGACACTTGGGTGGAACCACATTAAAAGATTGAATCCGATCGATAACTTAATTCAACTCAAAAGCTTATATATCGATTACCTTTTTATTCAACTTCCGATGTGGGATAGCTCTAACACTCTCCTTAAGTGGACAATCGGAGCACTTTGAATCTAACGGACTGACCACTTGCAATGGACTCTCAATTTGATTTTACTTCTAGACAAACAATATAATCGTGTTAAACGGGCTACATGCAGTTGGATACATACTCTATACAGATAATTGAGCTAAAGACTAACGGCCCACTAGGAATGAACGTCTAGATGGACACCTTGATTAATGACATACAAATTAAGAAACGAAAAAAATTACTATATAATTCATAAAGTTTAAAAAGTAAAGAAAATAAGAGTGCAATCACACAAAACTACTCATATGATTTGAGATAAAATATAATGGTATTGAATAAAATAATTAAAGAGAGATAAGAAATTTAAAAAGGTAGAGTATAATTTATTTAAATAAAATATGAAAATTACAAAAAGTAATTATTTCAATACTGGGAAGAGGCTTTTGCATCGGTTATTTGGTAATAACCGATGCAAATGCTCATTTCCCATATCTGGGAAGAGGCATTTGCATCGGTTATTGCCTAATAACCGATGTAAATGCCTATTCCCAAAAATGGGAAAATGACTTTGCATCGGTTATTACCAAATAACCGATTTAAATGATAAATATTTTCAACAGTTTTTTTTGTTTGCTCACAATCCACTACATTTTCAATTTTGCACAGAATACTACGCAAAATACAGATTCAACAACAACCAACACAAATATATTCACAAAACCCAAATGCCACAAAACAAATAAACCAAAAAAGTAAACACTTGCATCCATCACTTGTACATCTTAAAAGATATCAATATTTACAAATTAAGTTTTAACACTACTTCGATCATTTACTTTAATGTGTGTTGTATACTCCCTCCGTCCCTGAAAATTCTTCTTTCTTTTTTCATCCGTCCCAAAAAACCATTCTCATTTCTATTAAAAAGTCACTTTTACCCCTTACTTTTTCATACCCTACCTATCACATCATACCTTTTTACTAATAATCTATTCCTCAAATCATACTTTTACACATCACATCAAAAGAAACTTTTGGAAATTCAATACCAAAATATATTCCTCTTAAATCCATCTTCAAAATCAAAACTTCCATGTTTTCTGGGACGGAGGGAGTATTATATAACATCCAACTTTTGGTCTTATATTTAGTTGATTAAAAAAATAACAAAATACGTGAAAAATGAAATTGGAGCATATTAATTTTCTCCACACTGATTTTAAAGATAAAAATAATTTTATAGATGTAAATTATTTATATTTCCGAAACATAGTTTGGCGTCATGTAAATTTAAAAAAAATTATATTATTTCTACTAAGGCTATGTTCCTTTCAATTGTAAAAAATAAAAGTGAAGGTTGAAGGAAATTGGAAAGAGTTGAAAGAAACTAGGAGTTGGAAAAAAGTGAAGATGTTGAAAGAAACTAAAAAGACTTGGAGAAAGATAAAAAGTATTGAAATAATTACTTTTTGTAATTTTCATATTTTATTTAAATAAATTATACTCTACGTTTTTAAATTTCTTATCTCTCTTTAATTATTTTATTCAATACCATTATATTTTATCTCAAATCATATTAGTAGTTTTGTGTGATTGCACTCTTATTTTCTTTACTTTTTAAACTTTATGAATTATATAGTAATTTTTTTCGTTTCTTAATTTGTATGTCATTAATCAAGGTGTCCATCTAGACGTTCATTCCTAGTGGGCCGTTAGTCTTTAGCTCAATTATCTGTATAGAGTATGTATCCAACTGCATGTAGCCCGTTTAACACGATTATATTGTTTGTCTAGAAGTAAAATCAAATTGAGAGTCCATTGCAAGTGGTCAGTCCGTTAGATTCAAAGTGCTCCGATTGTCCACTTAAGGAGAGTGTTAGAGCTATCCCACATCGGAAGTTGAATAAAAAGGTAATCGATATATAAGCTTTTGAGTTGAATTAAGTTATCGATCGGATTCAATCTTTTAATGTGGTTCCACCCAAGTGTCTTATTGCCTAATGCAGTTATCTCTATTCCATCTAAAATTTTATAAGAAATCACCCTACGTAGCACTCTAACTCATCTAATACTACGCATTTAGCACTACTTATTGTTTTTTTATCAAATTAGCTATTTATGTTGTCAATCTCTTCCAATCTAGCTATTTATATTGGCGCCATTTCTAGGAAGAGGCTTTTGCATCAGTTATTATCAAATAACCGATACAAAAGCCTCTTCCCAGAAGTGGCGCCAATTCAGGAAAGAGTCTTTTGCATCGCTTTAACAACCGATGCAAAAAGTGACCTGAGTATTTGCATCGCTGGCTTTTGCATCGCTTTAACAACCGATGCAAAAAGTGACCTGAGCATTTGCATCGGTTCAAAACCGATGCAAAAAGGTAAAAAATAACTGATTTAAAAGATCTTTTTTGTAGTAGTGGTTGAATTGGTTCCTTGACACTAATCGTTCGCCCGAGTCGACCTCTTGTCTGATTTTCATAATATTGTTTATAATGTGACAACTAAGTATTCCCTCCGGTTCTAAGAACATTTCATGTTTTAACTTTTTTTGGTCACACAATCCAATTATACTCTTTGACCACAAATTAAACATATATAATGTATATAAATAAATAAATGACTTAGAAATTTGATATACCAAATAATATCTCAAGATGAATCCAATTATATTGAATTTATATCATAATTAAATATATCTTTTCTCACAATTTATGATTAAACAGTATCACTCTTTAACAAAAAAAAGTCAAGAAAAGAAAAGTTTTTAGTGTGGGAGGACTGGAGGAGGAAGTAGAATAATGAGTGGGGTATTATATGAAGTAAACTGCGGTGCTAATACGATTTCAAGTAAACTCCGTAATCCCCACGTTAAACGACTTTGTATTGAATTGCAAGCGTCGTCGTCACTGCATTCGATCGACGTCTCTTTGCTGGGGCTGCTGGGTTCGTACGTGTATATATATATATATCATCATATCATTTGGTTAATTAATAACCAAATCAAATCAATTAATTACCAACTTTAATTAATTAATTGGTTAAACAAAATGACTTCAAAAGAACTAATTACTGCTCCCATGATCATTAAAATTGAAGAAGTACTGAACAAGACCATCCCGCCTGCAGGGCCTCCTACAGGTATACAAAATTAAACACTTTTTTTTTAACATCGAATGTGTATAATAAGAGATAGAGCAATGCTAGGGGTACACCAAAAGGTGTACCCCAAATGTACACCACCCCTTTTTCCACCACACATTTTTATTTGATTTTTATTTACTTATTTTTTTAAAATTTTTTTGCCTTTTTAGTGGACAAGGAGGAGGTGGGGTACATATGGGTTACACCAAAGGTGTACCCCTAGCATTTTTCAGATATTGTACTTCTTTTTTTGGAATTTAGCCTTTCCTCATGATTAGACTTTAATCCACCCCACTACCCCAGCTATGAAACATATAAATAATGGCGCAAATTTTACATAATTCTATTATTTGATAAGAATATTTTATTTTATCAAATGATAGATCCAAATATACAAACAAAATTTTTTATTAAAATAAATGATGCTCATCAAGGTAGTCAGGTTTTGCTTCATATGTAGACTCATGGTGGACCTTACATAGAATTTGCCTGTAAAATATTACTCCCTCTGTTCCTTTAAACACTTCTTATATTTCGACTTCGGGTCAAAATAAGGAAAGTGTAATTTTAGTTGACTTTCCAATTTTGCCACTGATGTGATTGGTAAAAGTAAGATGTGATAGTTTGGTTATTAGTGAAAAAGTATGATGTTATACGTAGGGTATGAAAAAGTAGGGGTAAAAGTGATTTTTTAATTGAAAGTGGAAGTGTTTTAGGGAATTGGAAAAAAAATAAAAGAGGAAGGATTTTATGGAACTGAGGAAGTACTAATCGACACTCCATTTTTTTCTTTATTTTTTTTTCTTGGAATGAAAAAATATTTAAAGGTTATCCTGCGATGAGCTGTGAAGAAGGCAATGGTAGTAATAAGCTTGGGTTTGGACGAAGCAAGGGAGACAACTGCTGGTATGTATCAGGATCGAATCACTCAACACACACTCAAAGAATAAGATCGAAAGGAAGAAAAAACGAGAGAGATTTAGGAAAGCTAGACAGAGAGAGAGAAAGAGACGTGTTTCAATATCGTGCCGACACCCGGTGGGTAAACTTCCACACGGCGGTGGGGCATATTGTTGAATATTACAGCGGGAAAAATAAAAATAATTAATCCGAACTTATAAAACGCTCGGACTTTACAACAAAAATAAAAGAAAAATAAACTTGGAGTCTTCGGATGCTCGAACGGATGCCGGAACACGAACGGACGGGCGCTTGAACGGCTAACAGAGACGGCGGATGAAGAGAGGAAGAATGCCGGAGTAGTTTATGAAAGAAGAGTAAGGAAAGCGGAGTCGCCGGAGCTTTCCTTAAGGTAGTATTGCCCGCCTCCCGCACTGGCTAACGTGGGCAATCTCCTCCCAGGATAAAACCGCTTCGTGCTAGGTCTAGAGCGGTAGAACAAAACACCGACGAACGAGAATGACGGAGTTACTGCCGGAGAAGATGTTCGGAACTCGGGGATTGCCGGAATAGTTTTACTGCAGAGAGAGTGAATTTTCGAGAGTGTGTCAAGTGTATTGTTTCTGCAGTCGAGCCCTCCATTTATAGGAGAGCAACTTTGGACCCTTCGCTGGACATCGGATATTACGAAGAGTCGAAAGACTCTTCATGCATGCATGCCTTACTCCGTACACTTCGTTTTGGTCTCGTAAAAAACTAGCCGCGCCTCGCCTCGCCCCGAAGCGCGCGCGAGGCCGAGCCGGACGGGCGGCGGCGGCGGCGGGCGCGCGAGGAGTCCTCTTCTTGTTCCTTTCATAAGCTCAATTCAATGCCTAAGCTTAAATATGAGAATATGAAAGGTTTAGAAACCGGTGTGGGACAAAGGCATTTACTCTACCTTAGCATTCAACTTTGAGAATTAATTTCTCATTCACCCGAGCACCGTTTATGACGTGTCATATATCAAGACGTTTGTCTTACTTACGAGATTAATCGTCCATAATTATTTTGGAAAATAATTTTGTGGACCCAACCGAATTTATGTCCGAAAATGTCCAATTTACTCTAAATTTTCCAACAATCCCCCACATGAATGAAAATTAATTCATGTAACTGGCAATAACTCTGAAGTTGAAACCTGCAAGAGTAGGTAGGTTTTATGCCTTTGAACCTACTCCTTGTAAAGTATACCTTCTCTACTAGCTGTTCAGTAGAACATGATGTCTTTGAACTGTACTGCCGTTTGTGTAAACGAAGATATACAATACACAAGTTTCAACCAACCATCATTCCATTCTCATGGGTGTGCCCATTATGGTCGTGGAACACGCGTCTGGTTCTGCGAGAGTGTCAGACAGGATCAGCCCGAAATCCTTCTGTTGAAGCGACCGCACTTCACTCTTACATAGGTGATTCTTCTAAGAGTATCCCGATTACTCCACTTGGACCTCGTTGTCCATAGTTCAAGAACCATTAAAGCACCATGCTAACCTCATCGTTTTCGGGAGTCACTATATCTCAGTAGGAATGGAGGGGTTAAAGTCGGTGATCCGGCTTGCCCCCACAGTGACCGTGCTTCGTTCCACAAGTAGGTTGTCCCATTGAACCCAAGTACCACCCAGGTTGGGTTTTCCTTCATGGAACGTTCCCAGCACAAGGTAGGGCTTTCAGACCCATTCCTACCACTAACTTCTCATGTTGCTCATTGGTTAACCCTTTGGTTAATGGATCCGCTAAGTTATCCTTCGACTTGACATAGTCAATCGAGATAATACTCGTATTGAGAAGTTGCCTAATGGTTTTGTGTCTACGGCGAATGTGCCTAGACTTACCATTATACAATTTGTTCTGAGCTCGTCCTATTGCTGACTGACAGTCACAATAAATGCAAATAGGAGGAACTGGTTTTTCCCAGTTTGGAATATCCTCAAGCAAATTCCGAAGCCATTTGGCATGTTCTGCACACTTGTCTAGTGTTATGAACTCAGACTCCATGGTGGATTTGGCAATTAACGTTTGTTTTGAGGATTTCCAGGAAACAGCTGCACCGGCTAGCATAAAGATAAATCCGCTTCTGGATTTTGAATCCTTATTATCCGCAATCCAATTGGCATCAGTGTATCCTTCCAACACGGGTGGATACCTGCCATAGCATAGGCTATAGTCTCGAGTATAACGAAGGTATCTCATTACTCGGACTATGGCCTTCCAGTGCTTAGCACTCGGATTGCTAGTATACCTACTTAGTTTGCTAATGGCGCAAGCTAAATCTGGCCGTGTACAACTCATTAGATACATCAGACTTCCGATGACTCTAGCGTATTCTGTCTGAGAATCGCTACTCCCTCGGTGTTTACCAAGGTGAACATTTACGTCTATCGGCGTCTTAGCTATCTTTGTATCATCCTTGTTGAATTTCTCAAGGATCTTGTCAATGTAGTGGGATTGGCTCAAGCTCAGATCATCCGGTCTTCTTAGTATTTTGATTCCAAGAATCACATCAGCCAGACCTAAATCTTTCATATCGAATCGTGCGTTCAATATGTCCTTGGTGGACTTGACCATCCTATCGTTGCTTCCAACGATAAGTATGTCGTCTACGTACAGACATAAAATGACATACTACCTTAAGATTGTTGAACCTTAAGATTGTTGAATATTACAGCGGGAAAAATAAAAATAATTAATCCGAACTTATAAAATGCTCGGACTTTACAACAAAAATAAAAGAAAAATAAACTTGGAGTCTTCGGATGCTCGAACGGATGCCGGAACACGAACGGACGGGCGCTTGAACGGCTAACAGAGACGGCGGATGAAGAGAGGAAGAACGCCGGAGTAGTTTATGAAAGAAGAGTAAGGAAAGCGGAGTTGCCGGAGCTTTCCTTAAGGTAGTATTGCCCGCCTCCCGCACTGGCTAACGTGGGCAATCTCCTCCCAGGATAAAACCGCTTCGTGCTAGGTCTAGAGCGGTAGAACAAAACACCGACGAACGAGAATGACGGAGTTACTGCCGGAGAAGATGTTCGAAACTCGGGGATTGCCGGAATAGTTTTACTGCAGAGAGAGTGAATTTTCGAGAGTGTGTCAAGTGTATTGTTTCTGCAGTCGAGCCCTCCATTTATAGGAGAGCAACTTTGGACCCTTCGCTGGACATCGGATATTACAAAGAGTCGAAAGACTCTTCATGCATGCATGCCTTACTCCGTACACTTCGTTATACCCGCGCGTTTCGTTTTGGTCTCGTAAAAAACTAGCCGCGCCCCGCCCCGCCCCGCCCCGCGTGCCGAGCCGGACAGACGGCGGCGGCGGCGGGCGCGTGAGGAGTCCTCTTCTTGTTCCTTTCATAAGCTCAATTCAATGCCTAAGCTTAAATATGATAATACGAAAGGTTTAGAAACCGGTGTGGGACAAAGGCATTTACTCTACCTTAGCATTCAACTTTGAGAATTAATTTCTCATTCACCCGAGCACCGTTTATGACGTGTCATATATCAAGACGTTCGTCTTACTTACGAGATTAATCGTCCATAATTATTTTGGAAAATAATTTTGTGGACCCAACCGAATTTATGTCCGAAAATGTCCAATTTACTTTAAATTTTCCAACACATATATGTTACTACCTTCGTCTCAGTGTATTTGTCCATTTTGACTGTTTCAAGTTGAACTAGACAAATTTTGAACTCTATTTGGTCTCAAATAATATGATATATTAGTATAATGAAATACAATCTTGAAAGTTCTCAATAAGGTAAAGACGTATATTAACATTAAAGGTTATCCTACGTATATTAACATTAAAGGTTACCACCGGAACTTATCACGGACCGCTCTTATATAAACGGTTCGGTATCGGTACGGTATAAACCCTAAAACCATTCGGTACCATTCTGTTTCGAAACGGAACGGTACAATAGCATATCCATACTCAAATTGTGCCAAAAAATGAACATGCAACACTCAAAAAATATTAAAATAAAAGCATAATTTTGCATACAAAAAGCACAACTTTGTTAAATAGAAGTATTGATTTTGAATTTAAAAAGATCATAAACATAAAAAATAAAAGATAACGAGTTTAATTTTTAAAAATTGATTTTTTAATTTCATACCATATTAGACTATTAATAACTCTAAAAAAATAATGGTAATAGTAGCAATACAATATTAATGAAAGAATTTTAAAAATAAATAGTACCATACAAAGTACTCCATATTCGGTAAGATAAAGTAAACAAATAATTATTTGAGATACTCCTTATATAGGTTTTAATGGTTTTAAATATGGGTGTTTCTCCCATGCCCAAGCAAATGAGAGGGCATAGATGCCCTTCTATTGAATTAATGCCATGTGGACTAATCTTCGCATCATTACAATTTTTAGAAATTCTAGAAAAGACCCTATCCGGCCTCTTAATCCTATTTGCATTAGTTCTTCCCTTCATTTTCATTGTCCCATTTTTTCTCTTCCATTGTTATACTTTGGTTATCATACTTATTACTCCCTACTTACTTCATTTTATGTTTTCAAAAAGAGAAATTATCACTCTATTTTTAGAGAGTACTTTCTCTATCTAATTTAAATTATCTATTTTGATTTATGATATTTAAATAAAGTTATTTCCAATACCCGGAAGTATAATTTATTACGGAGTAAAAAGTTAGAACAACATTATAAAAATGAATTTTACATATTAAATATTATATAAAAAATTCCACGAAACAATAGATGATATGGCTATATTATTTATCAAAAGAGTAATGAACATAGAAAAATCAAATAACCATGTGAATAGTTAACAAACAATTTAATTTGGAACGAAAAAAGCAATTTTTTTCATTCTCTTCGGATGCATTTTTTTCATTTTACTTTTTCTACTGACTTAGCATTACTTATTCTTAGAGCAGTGAAAATACCATTGACGCCCACTTGCGTTAAGCTGGTTTTGACGCATGGGGGGCGTTAAACACCGACCCCTTTTCCCGTTAGTGCACCGTCATTTTTGTAGCGTCAAACTTTTGACACAAATTATAGGCCAACATTCGGCCGTTGGAGCCCCCCAACATCGCTCCCTTTCCCGTTATCGCACAGTGTACTTTTTTATTCAATGAATATAAATTGTTTTATTAATGAATGTAATTTTTTTATTTAATGAATGTAATTTTTTTATTTAATGAATGTAATTTTTTTATTTAATGAATGTAATTTTTTATTTAATGAATCTAATTTTTTTAATGAATGAATGTAATTTTTAACTAATGAATATATATGTTGTAAATGAATGTAATTTTTTTAATGAATAAAATTAAATAATTAAATTTTATTAATTTAATTTTAGAAGATGTATATTTAAAATGTAAAAAATAAGGTTTGAAGCCCCAATTTGAAGCCTTGGACCTTCAAACCCATTTCTAGTGAATTGGCGAGGTAAATTAAAGCTGACGTCGTATAGAGAAGAAGTTTGAAACCCTGATCTGAAGCCACAGGGCTTCAAAACCATTTCCCGTTCTCCTAAGGTCAAGTAACACAAGACTCTCCGTGGTTTGAAAAACAGGCTCCAATAGCCCCTGTTTTCGAAACTTATTTCTAAAGTATTCGTGGTTTCAAAACATTGCATCCATGGACAACCTCTGATCATTTTCCAGTCATTTTTCGATCGACAAAAATATTTTTTTTAAAAATCATATAGAGCACAATTTTAAAAAATATAATACCTAACTAGAAAAATTGTGGTACGGTATCTCAATAGATTATGTCATTGTCACAATAGACATATTGTAGGGCCAATAAGCAATTTTTAAAAATTAAATGGCATGAAAGGAATAGTAGTTGAATGATTATAAATCCACACGGCAATATATCAATAGAGGGGTATCCATGCCCTCTTATTTGTTTGGGCATCAAAGAAACACCCTTTAAATATTTGTATCACGGTCCCATCCCATTTGATATCAGTTCGGTTTCGGTTCGTGATGAAAAAAATCAATCCCGTTTAATTAAAAACACTATAAATGGTTTGGTACTATTACGGTCTTGTATGGTACCATGCTGGTTCGGTTTTTTTGCCCACCCCTACTATGTTTGGTTCAAGAAATTTGGAAGGAAAAGAAAAGAAAATAGTTTTCTCACATTTTCCTCACCAAAATGTAGGAATTTGATTTTCCGTCTTGTAGAAATTAATAAGAGGAAAAATATTCTGTACATTGAATTGGTTTGTTTAATTGCAAGGGGTTTCTCCTTTATTTATATGAGAGGATGATTTCAAAATAGACAAGGAATACAAATCCTACAAGGAAACAAATCAATAATCAAATTAGGAAACAAATAAATCAAGATCAATCCTAATTAGAATGGGATTCGGTCATCATAGGAGTTGGACTTCTCGAGTTCGGATTTCTCGGAAGTTGGACTTCTCCGGATCCGGACTTCTCAGTTCCAATAACCCCCCCTCAAGCTGGAGCGTGCGGATTTTGTGTGCCCAGCTTGGACAGCAAATGTGAGAATGGAGCGGAAGCCAAAGCCTTTGTAAATAGGTCAGCCGGTTGATCGGTGGTGGAGACATGCCAGGTACATAGAACACCTTTCTGAATTTCATCACGCACAAAGTGACAGTCAATCTCAATATGTTTGGTACGTTCATGAAAAACGGGGTTAGCTGCGATATGAAGAGCAGCCTGATTGTCGCAAAACAACCGCATGGGTTGTTTGTGATTCACGCCCAAGGACAATAGAAGGGACTTCAACCATTTTAGTTCACAAACAGTGGTTGCCATGGCCCGGTATTCAGCCTCAGCAGAGGAGCGGGATACCACATTTTGTTTCTTTGTACGCCAGGACACCGGGGAATGGCCGAGAGTAATAAAATAACCAGTAACTGAACAACGAGTCAAAGGACAGCCAGCCCAATCAGAGTCACAGAAAGCCGTAAGAGTGAGATCACTTTGTGCTGGAAGGAATAAGCCTTGCCTGGGACTACCCTTGATATAGCGCAGAACATGTGTCGCGCCATCCCAATGCTCCTGTTTGCGGGTTCCCCATAAATTGAGATAACACATGAACAACATAAGCCAAATCAGGACGACTAATCGTGAGATAAATAAGGCGTCCGACAAGCCGGCGATAGCGCTCTAGATTAGGAAGAAGCGGGCCACTCGCCAGAGCCAGATGATGATTCAGAGGAAGAGGGGTTGAAGCCGGACGAGCACCTAGAAACCCAGTCTCACAAAGAATATCAAGGGCATACTTTCTCTGGCATATGAAGATTCCTTTTGAATTCTGGGCAACCTCAACGCCCAAAAAATATTTTAAAAGGCCGAGATCTTTCATATGAAAGCAATCAGAGAGATACTTTTTAAATTTTTCAATGAAACCCTCATCATTTCCTGCAATAATGAGATCATCCACATACACCAACACACGAAGTTCAATGGAGCCACGCCGAAGAGTAAACAAAGAATAGTCAGCCTTGGATTGGTGAAACCCAAAATGGTTTAATGCAGAGGTGAGTTTAGCAAACCAACAACGTGGAGCTTGACGAAGACCATAGAGAGATTTATGAAGACGGTAAACCAATCCTTTACCGCGAGAGGCAAACCCTGGAGGAAGAGTCATGTATATTTCATCACGAAGATCTCCATGCAAAAAGGCATTATGAACGTCCATCTGATGCAGGAACCAGTTTCGGGCAGCGGCAACGGCTAAGAGAGTGCGAACGGTAACTAATTTGGCCGTCGGTGCAAAAGTCTCTTTAAAGCCAATTCCTTCTTTCTGACGATTGCCAAGCACCACCAACCGAGCTTTGTATCATCCAATGCTTCCATCAGACTTGCGCTTGATTTTATAGACCCACTTTGATCCAATCGTTTTCCTTCCACGAGGCAAAGGGACAAGCGACCAGGTACCATTAGCTTCCAATGCCTGAATTTCTTCCTTCATAGCTCGTATCCAGAGTGGGTTTTTGACCGCCTCAGAAAAGAATGTAGGCTCAACATCTGTACTTATAGCTGCCAGAAAACATCTATGGGAAATAGAAAATTTTTCAGCGTTAATAAAATTTGTAATACAGTGCGCTGTACCTGAAGGCGGCGTCGGTGTGGGTGAGTCAGGAGAGGAACGTTGAATGGTGTGAGTGACGAAGTCACGCAGTCGCGAAGAAGGACGACGTTCTCTTTCACTTCGGCGCAAAGTGTCTTGGGCCGGAAGGGTTTGGTTATCAAGATCAGGGGAGAGCCGAACTGTTTCAGTGGGTTGGCTGTTTGGTGGTGCTGATGTGGAGATATCTGGGTACGGTCGACCGTGGTCCTGAGAACGGTCCATCGAATCGATTGTCTGAGTGGCAGTGTCAGGTTCAGAGGGTGACGGTCGACCGTTGTTGGAAGTTTCTTCATTGGGTATTTCCTCCTCAAAAAAACTCAGCAGTGGGTTCAGTTTCTGTGAGATTAGGGGTATTTTGCGGGTGAAAGGGAAAATTATTTTCAAAGAATTTGACATCTCGACTGACAAATATTTTATTGTTGTCCAAATCGAGAAGCCGCCACCCCATTTGGCCAAATGGGTAGCCAAGGAAAACGCATCGACGAGAACGGGACTCAAATTTGTCTCCATGATGAGATTGATTGTGGGCATAGGCGAGGCATCCGAAAACACGGATATGATTGTATGAGGGGTTTTTCTGAAAGATCAGGGAATATGGGGTTTTGCCTTTATGTAGCTCAGAGGGTGTTCGGTTAATGAGATAAGCAGCGGTGAGGATGCAATCACCCCAGAATTTAAGTGGAAGATTTGCTTGGAAACGGAGTGCTCTGGCAATATTGAGAATGTGACGGTGTTTTCGTTCAACTCGACCATTTTGTTGTGGGGTACCAACACAAGAGGATTCAAAAAGAATCCCATGATTGCTAAAAAAGGATTTTAAACAAGTGAACTCTGTACCATTGTCACTTCGTACAATTTGTACTTGTTTATTAAATTGACGTTCAATCATGGGAAAGAAGTTACACAGGACAGTGGGAGCTTCATATTTGTTATTCAAGAGATATACCCATGTTGCCCGAGAGAAATCGTCAACAATAGTCAAAAAATATCTCGCCCCAGTGCGAGACGGAGTACGATACCCACCCCACAAGTCACAATGAATCAAGGAAAACGGAGTAAGAGTTTTATTGGCACTAATTGGAAAAGAGTCACGACATTGTTTTGAACGAAAACACACATCACAAGGGGAATTAGGAATATTGGTATTTTTGGATAATTGAAGAAAAGTGTTGACAATGGTGTAAGAGGGATGACCCAAACGCTTGTGCCAAATGTCCAGATCCTTTGCCTCCTTCACTGTGCAGACTTTGTCATTCACACCTTTCTTGAGATAATACAGTCCTTCAGCCTGCTCACCCACTCCAATCACCATCTTCGAGATATAGTCCTGTATGATACAAATTTTATTATTAAACCTGACAATTAAATTCTTTTTCTCAAGAAGATGTGAGACAGATATAAGATTACAGTTAAGTTGAGGAACTAGCAAAACATTTTCTAAGGTTATCAAATTATTCAAGATCACACTCCCCTTTTTGTTGGACACCACACAATCTCCATTTGGTAGACCAACAGAACAAGGTTTCATAGCTTCCAATTTTTTAAAGCACTTTTCATCGCTGGTCATATGTTAGCTGGCTCCACTATCAATGATCCAAGAAGTATTAGTCATACCTGAAAATTTATTTTCCATACCCGAATCCTTCTCATTTAAAAGTCCCACAAGTGCATTCCATTGATTGGTTGTGAGAGGAGGAAGATTTGCACGCCCTCCATCTGTCGGGTTGGCCTGAGCCGTGTGGGCTGCCGGTCCCCCTGTTGGACCGCTAGCAAGACCGCCACCAGCCCCGCCTCGGTTACCTCGGCCGGCGTTGCCCCCCCTGCCGCCGCGGTGTCCTCCTGTGCCGTTGCCTCGGCCATTGCCTCGTCCTGGGTTCAAAATGCGTGGGCGATCTCCCCACCATTCAGGATATCCAACGAGTTGAAAGCAACCACTCTTCTCGTGTCCGCTCAACCCACAATGTTTGCATTTTAAATCTTTAGTCATGTCACGATCAAATTTAGAAGTGACAGCAAAGCCAACCGGGTTACGTTCCTCTACTTGGGTAGTCTTCAAGACCCCTTCTTGCTGGATAATGACCGATTAAACACGGTTTAGTGGTGGAAAGGGCTCTGTGGCGATGATGTTGGATCGTAGACTCCCATATCCTTCGTTATCCAATCCCATCAGAAACCGGTGCACCATTTCTTTGTCCCTTTGAATGGCAAGAACTTTGCTTATCCCACACTTGCATCCTTGGCATTTGCAAGTGGGAATCTTTTCATGATCACCAAGTTCGTCCCAAATTTTTTTTAATTTTCCAAAGTACGTGACAATGGACTGACCGTTTTTCTTGCAGTTTGCAAGTTCTTTCTTCAGTTGATGAATCCGAGGCCCATTCGAAACAGAGAAACGATCTTGGATGTCTTTCCATAGTTCTGCTGCTACCTCCACTTGTGTGATAGAGTTTCTCAGACTACTGTCAATGGTATTGTAAATCCATGAGACCAACATGGCATTTACAATCCACCAGTCTTCATAATTTTCATCTCCCTCTTCTGGACAAGGGATGGATCCGTCAATGAATCCAATTTTCCGTTTTGCACGGAATGCAATTCTCATTGCATGGGCCCATTCTTCATAATTATCACCGTTTAGTTTGACTTGGGTGATAATTAATCCGGGTGTGTCTGCGTTCTTGAGTTCGTAAGAACTTCCCTTCGTAGGGATCTTCTCATCCTCATCGAAGATCTTTCCGATGAGATTTTCCTCTGCATCTGCCATGTTGACGGTCGAGAAAGATGGTTCGGCGGAAGACAGGCTTGCTCCGGCGGCGGACAGTGATGGACCGTCGTTTGTCTAAATTAGGGTTTTTTTAGGAACCACGCTCTGATACCATGTAGAAATTAATAAGAGGAAAAATATTCTGTATATTGAATTGGCTTGTCTAATTACAAGGGGTTTCTCCTTTATTTATAGGAGAGGATGATTCCAAAATAGACAAGGAATACAAATCCTACAAGGAAACAAATTAATAATCAAATTAGGAAACAAATAAATCAAGATCAATCCTAATTAGAATGGGATTCGGTCATCATAGGAGTTGGACTTCTCCGGATCCGGACTTCTCCAATCTTAATATATTTTGTCTTTTCATTTTCTTTTCCTTCCACTTTTCATTTCTTTTTATCTCTATCCAAACAAGAAAAAATATTTTTCATCTCATTTTCTTTTCTTTTCCAATTCAAATTTCTTGAACCAAACATAATATTAAAGAATATTCCCTACATCTCATACAATACTCTCATTACACAACTCACAAGTAAAGCATAATTGTCTCATTACACAATTCTCAGGTAAATCTTTTCTTTTTCTTTCTTACTTATCTCAATATTTTGAATTACTCCCTTATTTGTTAAAATAACATATTAATGTCACATTTTCTCCCACTTGTTTTTCTTTAATCCATTTACGGGAACTTTGATCATATATAAAATAAAACGGGCACTAGGTTGCAGCGCGGTTCAAGAGACATTGAACCGCGATATATTGATATGAGAAATCTACTTAAATAGCACTAAAACAAAATGACTTTCTCTAAATAGCACCACATGTATTTTTCTTCCCAATGTAGCACTTTTAGTCATTATGCATTAGTCATTATTCAAGCAAATATTTGCCATCATAGGACATTATGGACATTATTAAGTGCTATTTAGAAAATAAAACAATTTAAGTGCTATTTAGGAAAATGACTTAAGTTTTAGTGCTATTTAGTGCAAATATTTCTATTGATATTAGTAGGAGTATTAGATCTGTCATTTAAAAAACGTTTCAAAAATGTTAGACTATACTCCCTCCGTTCTTAAAAACACTTCCCCTTTCATTTTTTTTCACTTCCAACAAAACACTTCCACTTTCTATTAAAAAACCATTTTTATCCTTACTTTTTCATACCCTACCTATCACATCATACTTTTTCTCTAATAATCTATTCATCACATCTTATTTTTATCCATCACATCAGGGGCAAAATTGGAAGTCAACTATAATTTAACACTTCCTTATTTTTTGCTCCAAGTCAAAATAGAAAGTCTTTTTGTAAACGGAGGGAGTATTTTATTTCTATTAACATGTAATGTAACTTTAAATTAATTATTGATGATCAAAATTTGGAAATTACTATTCGAATTGCATGTACGAGTGTTTTTTTAGTGGGTGAATACTATCTAGTACTCCCTCCCTCCCAATTTAAATTTCCTATTTTGGTTTATAATGTTTGATTGAAATTATTTTTAAAACGTTTTGTATGAAAAATGGTGTAGAATTAATAAAATAGATTAAATTTTTTTAAAAACTTTATCAAAGGATCTATAAAACTAGCGATGACATAACTATAACATTTCATCAAATAACTAACAAAAAATGAAAAAAAAATGAATGGAGTTTGACTATGGCATCGTTCGTCATCAGTGTTAAGATTAGCATTAGCGTTTTGAAAAAGCTATCTGACGGTAGTCTTTAGAGTTATGCTCTGTTTGGTACACGGAATTCAAACTATGGATTTAGAATTGGGGACAACAATTCCAATTCTGCTGCTTGGTAGCATAAAAATACGTGAATTCGGAATTGGTAGTGCCAAAAATGAATTAAAATTGGAAAAATTAATTTCATTCAAATCAATTTCATAGAATTCCAACTCTCAATCCAATTCCAATGTCGCCAATTCCGTGTACCAAATGGACCCTTAAGTTTTCAGAATTAATCTGGGTCATTAAATTTTTATCGAAAACACTAACGCTAATCAATAACACTATTTCCAAACAAGGTGAATAATATACATGTAACTGCGATGAAAGGAGTATAAGGTCATTTACCCAGCTCTGCGACCTAGACCGAAAAGAATTTTCTTTACGTTTATAAATAATTTCATCACAAATGGAGAGGGGAAAAAGGGTGGATTTAGGTAGATAAACAATGCAATATTCTGCAAAATGTTACCCGGCCTAATTAAACTCCGTGTGATTTGGTCCGAGAGCAGGGATGACTTGATCGAGGGATTGAAATGGTTTTGTGCAGGATGCCAACCGATGGCTACAGCTAATAAACGCTGAAAATATTGTGTTGTTCTATGGATTTGCATTTTGTTACTCTCTCAGTGCTAAAATGTTCTTCCCACTTATTTTTCACACGATAAAACTTTAATCACTTTCTTTATCTATTTTCATTAGGTATTTGATGAAATAATATAGTCTTGTCACCACTTGTTTTGTAGAACTTTTGATGTAGTTTTTAAATATATAAATTTTATTTTTTAGTTTTACACCTACAATCAAATAAATTGAATTGAAAATAAAGTTGGTCAAACTTCGTAAACAGAACCGGGAAGAACATTATATGACGGAAGGAGTATTTTATTTATTTCTATTTTGTGTAACATCATGTATTGATTGTTATTGGTTACTTCCTGTTTTTTTTGGAATGCTTGTATTATGTATTGTTTGCTCACTATAAATTAAATGCATGGTTTCTTTTTGTTTTGTGTAATATACTCTTGTCATACATTGATTGCTCTCTCAATAAATTGTTTATTTCTCCGGCCTTTAATTTTTGTAAAATTTGTTGTATTTAAGACTTAAAGTGGTTTGCTTTCTCTAAAGAGGAGCAACTAAGTTTTTTCCAATTAATAGGACTTCTTTCGGGAGGCTGTTCCATTTTTACCCCTGAATTAGAACTCTTGTTTTTTATTTTGCATTTATGGTTTTATTTACTTTATTAGGATTTAATGAATCATTTACCACTCCTAAACTTTAGAGAATGAAAAAATTCCATTATCTTCAGATTCTTTCCAAGTTTATCGACCCATCTTCCCCTTTTTTATCCTTTTTATTTAGAAATCTTGTTTTTTACTTTAATATGCCGATTTCAATTATGGTGTACTTTTATCTCTAATTTCATTTGTATGAAAACTGAAGTAAAATTTTAAAATATAAAATTTATACCTCTAAAAAAATCAAAGTTCTAAAAATAAAAGGTGACCACAATAACTTAGTACATACGGAGTATAAATAATTTGATATTGATGGTGTAAATTACCTAACCGGGTAAACTATACAATACCGGGTCTAGAATAGTTCACTTGATTCGATAAAGTGAAAAGGTAAAAACACTCAGATGACCGGTAAGACTGTAGGTGGAAACACCTGTAGCCTAATTGATATTAATATGAGAGAATGCACGAGTGCTTTTACAAGGGAGTTTTAGAGAGAATGAATTTCGGATCCCTACTTCTGAGGATTACAGCAATATATATATTGAGCTGCAGGGGACAGAACGACGTGCACCCACGTTCAGGCACATTCTCGGAGGGTGGGAGGTGATGGCCTTCGTCCTCTTGTTGCCTTGTCATCTTGCAAGGGAGATTGTGCCCTTGTCGCGTACTGGCTTGGACAGATTCCTTTAGCATCTCCATTGATTCTCCAGCGATGCTAGTCACTACAATCCAAGTTCATTTGGATCCTTCTTGCCGACACCCTCCAATCTCCGGAAACTATACCGGGTAGTTATTGAGGGTTGGATTAACTAAGTTTGGAGAGTGAATCAGGTGATAAAGTTGTTTGACCGGTACACTATCCGAAATATACCGGTCAACTTCCTAACCAGCCAGTAATCCTTTTTGTTGACGATTTAGGTCTTTCTTTCAACGACGATCATTTTGACCGGTCAAACATTTGGAGATCTCCTTTGACCGGTTCTGGGTGGATTACACCCATCAATAAGCCCTCCACTTCTCGGCCATGTAAATATCATGGGCGGGAAGTATAAATCCTGGAAAAGGAACCCAAAATTCGAATTTCGCGTTTTTTCCTGCTTGAAATTTCAGATTTCAAAATTTGAAAAGGATCCGTCTTGACACGTGTTGCACGCTGGCATGGAAACAGTCGCGCCCCTCCGTCTCCCCAGGCGTGATGATTGTGCCGCCCTACGTGGTGGATTCTGCCGAAGCCACGTCGCCTGTTTCCGCTCCACCCCTCCTATATAAGGACCTCCAACCCCATTCTTTTCTTCACTTTCTCGCGTGCGCGTCTTCTGAGTTTCACCGGTCAAGCTCTTCGCTCTAACCTCCCAGCCCTCCGAGCCAAGTAAGCTCCCTCTCTTCCTCGTTAGCTTTTCTTTCCTTTCTTCGTTTCCTTTCCTGGTTATGTCTTCCCCTGGTAGTCATAGGATCTCGTCCTCATCTGAGGATTCCACCTCCTCTTCTTCGACCGGGTACTATTCCTCGGATTCTGTACCCGGTAAGGTTCCCAACCCATCTATTCCCGAATCGGAACCTATGAACCAAATACCCGGTCAGGTTTTCATGAAGGGGGACGAACCGGTTGGTGACGAACCGGCTCCTTATGACCCTGAGGCTGAGTCTTGGGTGCAGTGGGAGAACCGGTTGGAGGCAGCCGGTTACTCTCCCCTTCCTACTTTTTGTGTATCAGACATCTACCCCCATGTTTCCAAAATAGCTTTAAATAAGGCCCGTAGGAACCTCCCGGAGGGCTATGTTCTCGAATACAATGAGAACTGGCCCAACATTATCGAACCTCATCGGGAGGATAGGATAGGCTTTCACATCACTTCCTTAGAGGGTGGCACCCTTTTTCCTCTCCGCCCCCTCTTGGTCGAGCTGTGTCACTGTTTCAGGATCCTTCCCGGGCAGATAACACCCAATGCTCACCGCTTGCTCAATTCCTTTGTGAATATCTGCCATTTCCTTAAAATCGATCCCTCTCTGCGCCTTTTCCTTTACGTCTTTGAGGTTCGTCCCGGAAAACCGGGTTGCGAAGGTTTCGTCTACTTCAAGGGACGGACCAATCGCAAATTCATTTCTGACCTTCCACAAAGCAACCGGTTGTGGAAGGAAAAATTTGTTTTCATCAGATTTCACCCCTCCGTCACCCCTCTAGCCGGTTTGAGGTGGAGCGACAACCTCCTCAAACAGGAATACACTGAACTAGTCTCAACTCCGGATTTGGAGGAAAGCTTGGAGAAGCTTCTAAGGGGGGACCCCTTCACCGGGCAAAAATACCACTATGGTAGCTGGGTATGGAGGAGGGTCCAACCGGGTGGCGAGGGTGCCTCCCAAGCCCATGAAGCAGCGGGGCACGGGGTACCCTCCCTGGGGGACAATGCGGAGCCTGGGGGCCACAATCACCCAGGTATCCTTCGCTCCTTTTCTTCTTTATTCGATTGTACCGGTATTATTCGCAATGCTTATATTTCTTGCTTGTTTTGCAGACATGAACTTCAGATCATTCAACATTCCCAAGAAGACCGGTGCATCTTCTTCTGCTGGCCCGCACCCCTCTTCTGCGAAGACTGTCCCGGTCCAACAGGAGACTGTGGAGATCCACTCTGAGGAGGAAACTCCTCAGACCGGGGAGGCCACCCAGACTGGGAGGACTGCGACGAATCCTCCCGCTGACAAGGGGAAAGGGAAGACGAGGACGAAAAAAGCTGCCACCACTCATCCAACGGCGAAGAAGAGAAAGGGAGAAAATGCCCTGGCCACAGAGTCGTTAGAGGAGCTCTGGGTCAAGATGGGGCAGAAGTTGAAGAAGGTAATACTTGTCCGGAACATTTTCTTGGATTTGCTACTTGTCTATCACACTAACCGGTATATTTTTGTTTCGCAGATGGACGAGGTTGGGCCTGATGCCCTAAAATAGCTCGCCAATGATTCTCCTTCCCGGTTATCCCAATTAGAGGAAAAGCTGAAGAGGTCCGAAGTACATAACCGGGAGCTTTAGGATCTAACAACCCGTCAGCTTGAGGAGATGGACAACCTCTCTATGATGGTCGGGGCAGCTCAGGCTGAGATCCTCCGATTGAAGGAGGAGAACCTGAAGCTGATGGAGGACTTGGAGCTGAAGGAGCGAGAGTTCCCCGGCAGAGCCAAACAATGGAAGGAGGAGAACATTGTGGAGGCTGCCCGGGTCCTTACTTCCTCTGAAGAGAGGACCATGGAGGGCTTCAAGCTGCTGTACCGGGAGGAGCAAGGGAAAGAGATGATCACCCAGATTGGCTCCTACGGCTTCATGTCAGGCCAAAAAAGAGATCGGGAGGCCACACATGCAATCTTGGCTGAGCGGGACCCAGACTTCAGTGCTGAATCATATGGCCTGGCCCCCATCCCGGATGAAGAGCCTGCACCTCCTTTCCCTCTCGAGTAGACTTCCCGGCTGTACCCGGTTATTTTTGTAAAACTTCAAAACTTGAAATTTCCCCGGGGATGCCTGGTGTACTTTGTAAACTTTTAACATTTGACTTTTATGCTTCGAATTCCATGTTTGACTTTCTTACCGGTTAGTCTTGCTTCTCTGCCTGCTTCTTGATTGATATTTTGCTTTTGCTCCTTAGAATGTCTTCGTAAAAACTCTGACCGGTTGAACTTTGATTCTTTCTTTGATCTCTTGTCTTGTATTTGAATCTGTGAAGTCCTGCCCGGTGAAACTGCGATAGACCGGTGGAACTCCAACTTTTGCTTTCAAATATCCACCTTTCTTGATGGTCAACTTGAATTTGAACTTCAACCTGACCGGTTGGTTCTCCCATATACAATTTGACCGGTTAGATCATTCGCCTTTGAAGAACCCTCGAAGTTCTGCTCTGTAAATACCCAACCGGGGTATTTTTTTGTTTCACCGGTAGGTTGTAGATGGAAGCACTTGTAACCTAGTAATTTTTTTGAAGTATCCTTAACCGGTAAGGATATTAGAGATTTAACCATGTCGAATGGTTTCGAACCCTCTCTAAGGTTCAAATGCACCTTTCTTCCAGGGCCCCCTCTTCCGGGTGATTAAGTCTTTTAATGGCCCTTTGATATCTACCATCCCGGGAAGGCCTTAGCTCACCCCCCCGTTCAAGTCTTCCCTGAGAAGGGGGAATCCGAACCGGTCGGAATAGGATGCGCCACGGTGGACGATCTTTTTCTATTTCTTTTAATGGGCATCTTTTAGTCCCCAATCGATTTGACGGTTTCGGCTGATTCCCCGAGACCGGTCAAACCTCATGGGCCCGTGTAAGTACGGTTCGAACCTTCTTCCAGGTCCAGCCCTCTTGCAGGCATACTCCTCTTTCGGGGCCCCTCTTCCGGGTTTTATCATTTTTTCTATTATACTGAGCAAGACCAGTGTAGTAACCAGCGTGCCAGGTCCGGGCCTGTGTCTCAGTTGGCTTATCCAAGTGGATTTGATCCACCCGGGAAGCCCTCCTAGGATAGGTTCGACCTATCAATTCTGCTGCTACCAGGTGGAGTATTGAACTTCTTCAATTCGATTGATAATAAAAGTAGGCCTTGCCTAGTATTACAATCACTTGTAGAACTTGCGAAGATGATGGGAATTCCAAGTTCTCTCTACCGGTACACCATCTAAAGTTTCTAACCGGTAGGTTCCCGGGCGAATGATGGCTTTCACCCTGTATGGGCCTTCCCAGTTTTTTGCCAGCTTCCCTCCATCACCCGGTCTACTAGCCTCTCTTCTTCGCAAGACTTCATCTCCAACTTGGAAGTATCGCGGTCCAACCCTGTTGTCATGGTACTTCTTCACGACTTGTTGATATGTGCTCATTTTAACTTCCGCAGCCATCCTTCGTTCTTCAACCAAGTTGAGTTCGGCTAAATGGTCTTCTTCATTTTGCTGGGGTTGATAATTTGATTCCCGGAATGTTAGGAATTTAGCTTCGATGGATAATCTTGCTTCACACCCATAGGTTAGGGAAAATGGAGTTTCCCCATGAGCCCTCCTGGGTGTTACTCGAAACGCCCATATGATGTGCGGAAGCTCTTCCAACCACTTGTTTCCTGCTTCTCCCAGACGCTTCTTCAAGCCATCTAGAATTGTTCGGTTGACGTTTTCCACTTGGCCATTTCCTTGGGGGTATGCCACCGAAGAACAATTGTGTTTAATTCCGAAGCTCTCCAAGTATTCGGTGAATCTCGGATTTCGGAATTGTGGGCCGTTGTCGGTGATGAGATTCACAGGAGTGCAAAATCTTGTGATGATGTTCTTCCAAATGAATTTCTTGCATTGTTGCGTGGTGATGTTGGCCAATGCTTCGGCCTCGATCCATTTGGTGAAATAATCGATGGCCACGATTACAAATTTCTTCCTTCCTTGAGCGATTGGGAACGCTCCAATGATATCAACCCCGAATCTAGCGAACGGGATGACGACATTCGATACGGGGTGATAGTATGTCGCCGGTCTACCAGGGTACTTGTAAAAGACTTGGCACGTCCTGCATTTTTTAACATACCTCTCGCAATCCTGGACGATTGTTGGCCAGTAGTACCGCAGCAGTATGGAATCCAGTGGAAAAGTTGGCAATTAAACTAGAGGCCGGTTCCATAGCCACTGGAATCCAGTGGCTACGGAAGCCACTGCCCCCCTACGGAGCTCCGTTCATGAAATTGATTATTCCTACCCCCGCTAACCCCGCGGTAAACCCCCCCGCCAAGTCTCGACCCAAACTACTCCCCCCACCTACGTCAATTGCACCTCGAAAGTATAATTGATTTTAAAGTAAAAAATTTTGACTTTATACTTTCTGAAGTAGTATTCAGACCACTAGAAATGCTTCAATATTCATAGTCCAAACCTTCGCCCAAATTGGACCTAGCATATGCTAATCTATCTCCTTCCATCTTTACTTATCACATGGTCAAACTTGATTCACTTTTTTTCTATTTTTGTTATTCAATTTATAAAATAATATAGTCATTTCACAACTAATTTTGTAGATCTTTTGATTGTAGTTTTTAGATTTGTAATTTTTATTTTCAATTCTACACCATTTTTAATATAAAATGATTTAAAAATAACTTCTATAATTTAAATCTGGATGGAGAAAGTAATATAAACTAATAAATAATAATTAAAAGTTTATAGAATTGTCTCAACCAGAATAACGTATACCTTCCTGTGCATGGCACGGGTGATGCACTAGTTAGGCTAGAGGTATAAAAAATATGGGCCCCTATATTTTAGAGGCCCTGTTCCATCGCGCCTATTGAACTTGTTAATGGGCAGCCCTGGAAAATTGGTATGTTTTAATCCTATTTAAGTTATTTATGAGACCAAATAGCACCAGTACCCCTTGTGGTTTACAAAATAGGCACCAATAACCCCTGTTTTTAAAAATTATTTCTAAATTCATTGTGGTTTCAAAATGCCGCACCCGTGCCCCCTCTGATCATTTTCCGGCTATTTTTCCAGCAAAGAAGGGGGGCATTGGTGCATATTTTCTAAACCATAGGGGTATCAGTACTAATTTTTTATTTCTCGCTTATTTTTTCTTTTTTCCATTTTTTTCCCTTTATTTGTTTCATTTATTAATAAAGGTTTTCTACAATTACTTTTATAATGTTCTTAAAATTTAAAGTTATTTTTGTTTGAAAAAATTAACATATATTGCATCAAAAATATGAGGATTAAAATAAGAAACAAAATAATACAAAAATAAAAATGAATATCCTTTTTGGAGATCTCAATTTTAAGAACTTTTTAAGGCGTTTCTAAAAATTGTTTTTTGTAGAAGACTCTTTTTTGCGTATTTTAATTTTTTCATTTCATTTTTCCATATTTTTATTTTTTATTCTCAATTTTCTTTTTGAACTTTCCAAAAAATTATTCTAAATAACAAAAAGTAAAAATGTTTAATTTGAGATAGATCTAATGTATGTTAATTTTATTATTTTTATAATTATTTCAAACACAAAGAATTTTAAATTTTTTAAAGCATTATAAAAAATTGAAAAGAAATTTAAAAAAAAATCTAGGAAAAGGAAAAAGAAGGAAAAACACAAATAATAAACGAAAAATTAGAAATGAGCACGAGTGCCCCATATGGTTTAGAAATTATGCGCCAATACCACCTCTTTGCCGGAAAATGATCAGAGGGGGTGTGGGTGTAACGTTTTGAAACCACGGGACTTTAGAATTAAGTTTTTGAAAACAAAGGGGGTATTGATACCAATTTTCCAAGTCAAAGGGGGCACCGGAGCTATTAGGCCTTATTTCTGATATGATTTAGGATGGGGTAAAGATAATTGGATTGGGCAAAAAGACACTTGGATTAAACCACAATAAAAGTTTGAATCCAATCGATGAGTTAGTTAATTCAAAAGCTTATATGCCGATTACTTTACTCTTGGACTTTCGATGTGTGATGCACTCTAAAAATTTCTCCCCAAATTTACTTTCTTCTTCAAAATTTTCCGTCATTTTTTAGTTTCCTCCCTCAAAATGTGTACACAAACAGGGTAAGAGTTGGAAACAAAAGTCAAATGTGCTCCCATAAAATATACCCCATCCATCCAGAAATGTTCTTCACGTGTTGACTTGGCACGCTTATTAAGGAGTAGTAAAATTGTGCCAAATTTTCAAAAATTCACGCAGTATAAACTTTTAGTTCTTTTTTTTATTAAAAATATAATAATAAAAAAACAGATTAGTGGTAAAAAAAAGAAGGATATTATTGAAACTTATCCTTCAAAAGTAGACTAAAAAAGGAAATGGAAAAAATATCTTTGGCCAGACTAAAAAGAAAAATAGGAAGATCATTTTGGGACGGAGGTAGGACTTCCTGTAAAAATAATTGAGTGGGTGTAAATATGAGGTAAACTATATGTATGGAAAATGAATGAACTCCGTAATCCGGACGTTATACTTTTTATTGAATTGCATGTCTCGTCGTCATTGTTTTCGTAACGTTACTGCGTCGTCACTGCATTCGATCGGCATATCCCTTAATTAGCAGCTTATTAGTTTGTTGCTGTGTGTGTATATATGAGGTTCTCAAGGCATTAATTACCAATTCAATTAATTACCAAACATAATTATTAATTGCTTAAACAAAATGGCTTCAAAAGGACTATCTGCCCCCATGTTAGTGAGAATGGAAGAAGAAGATCCAAAGCCTCCTAAAGGTATATATACAAATTAAAACCAATTTCTTTATTTTCTTTTAACACTTAGAGGGGAAGGGGTACTTATGGGTACTATCTTGGCAATAATCCATTAAAATTAAATATATTAACCATTGACGGTTTGAGTAAATAAAAATGGTGAAGGTTCGAATGATTATAAAAATGGAATAGTGTTTTAACCCGGTGGAACGAAATTTTGTTATATTCTATAATTTTTATTAAAGACAATGTTTTTTTGGATTCTGACTTTTAGAGTTTTTTTTGTTGTGAGAAAAATAGTTTTTAAAAAATCTAAATCTAATTTTCTTTGGTTACATAAGTAGTAGAAAATCATTTTTTAGAAAAAATGATTATATTTCCTATAGATGAATGTCCATTTTCTTTGTAATTGCTTGAACCCTCTAATTTTACGAACAAAGCAAAAAACTATTCTTATCTCGCCCCCCCCCCCCCCCCCCTTCTTTAAATCTTATCAAACAAAGCTCTATAATAGATATTTGATACCTATTGTGTGTGAAAATAATATAATTATGTCACCTCTAATTTTTTAAACCCTTTGATCTCGTTTTTAAATATGTATTTTTTTATTATTTAACTTTACACGAATCATCATATCAAGTGAATTAAAACTAATTTTTTTCAAACGTCGTAATGAAGAAAATTTGTGGATGAAGGGAGTATTTATTTTAAAAAAATCATACACTAAAAAACATTTCCGCGGAATTAATTAAAATTTGATACTTTAAATTCTCAAAAAATTTTTAAAAACATTTCGCTGTAGTATGATTAAATATATATTTGATATCACTATATTATTTTGGAAAATTATTTTATTAAAGGATAGTGGAAGGTTGGGTGAATTAAAATGACGAAAAAGTTTTGCCATGATTTGTAATTTGTTATTCTACCCATATAGGAAGAGGTGGGTTTGTAGTAGACGTGGCAAAACCCAATTAAACCCGAAACTTATTAAACCCAAAATCGATTAGACTCGAAATGGATCAAATTTATTAATATTTCATTTATCAAATGAACTTGGAGAAAACGAATTACTGATATGTTTTTACATATGTTAATGTGTTTCTAAAAAAATATATTTAAATGAAATAATATAAACCTAAACCGATACAAACCCGAATCGATATAAACCCGAATCGATATAAACCCGAACCGATACAAACCCGAACCGATACAAACGCAAACTGGAACCGAAACCAAACCGAAAACCAGTCAAACTGAAATAAACCCGAAACCGAACCGACCCGAACCAATTATAACATATATTCGAAAGAGAACCGAACTGAAAAGACTCGAACTGGAACCGAACCGATTGACCCGATTGCCACGTCTAGTTTGTAGTGTGGTTTGAAAGCCATATATGAAACTTATTCATGCATGCATGTGCCCTTTCCCCTCTTGTATACGGAGTACATTGTAACAACGAGTAGCTCGTTTAATTTTGACAATTATTTAATAGGAATATTATTAATTTATAGAAATCACTCTAAATAGGACTAAAACATAGAGAAAAATAACCAAAATATGTCTTACATGTGCACATTACTATACTCTTTTGGTAATGTATATGACCATGTTTGGTAATGTAAGTCCTATTTCGAGAATAAAAACATGGAAATTCTATTTTGGTATATTTTCAATGTTTTAGTCCTACATAGGTCTTTCTCCCATTAATTTAATACTCCCCCCGCTCCTAAAAGAATGCCACATTTGTTTTTTCAACAATCACGGAAACTTTTGTTTATTTATAGATTTTCATCGGTTATTTGATAAAATAAAATATTTTGACACATCTTATTTCGAAAAACTTTCCATGTAATTTTTAAATATGTAAATTTTATTTTTTATTTCTATATCAATATTTAAATAAAATGAACTAAAAAAATTTGATATTTGGTCTTGGTTTTTGAAATGTGGCAAACAAATAGGGATGTAGGGAGTATTCCCTCTGTTTCTTAAAACACTGCTTCTTTCATTTTTTTTCCCCTTTCTCTAAAATACTTTTATTTTCTATTAAAATACCACACTTACCCTTACTATTTTTTACCCTACATATCACATCATACTTTTTCATTAATAATGTATTCATCACCTCTTGCTTTTATTTATCACATAAAGGATAAATTTGAAAAATCAACCATAAAAGTATACTTCTTACTCTGGCCTTAAGTCAAAATAGGAATTATTTTAAGAATGGAAGGAGTATATGATGAAAATAAGTTTTTTTCTGATTAATTTCAAAAAAATTGTTTTGGAGCAAAATTACTCACGTTTTCTTTTAAAACTTTAAAAAACACCATTGAGAGAGGAAGTAAACGATCCTTGTAGTCGGCCGGCCAGGGCGGATGCAGATTATGGGTAATGGGGGGCACTTGCCCCCAATGACTTCCAAATAGCTTTTAAAAGATACCATAATTTTTAAAAAATTTTAAATATGCCCCCACCAAAAATTCAAATATGCCCCCATTAATTTCCTGAATCTCACTTTGAAGAAACCGGTCAAAGCATTTAAAATCTTTAATTGAAAATTAGTTTTAGTCATCTATTTATATATTAAAATTTTAAATTTTAAATTGCTAATTTACTTAATTATAAATTATGTATAGCAATTCACAATATTCAAATAAAATTTTACATTATTTTTATCGTTTCATAATGTGTTTCAAAAAATATTGGAGGCGTCACTCCCGACGATTTATTCTTGCCCCAAGTCCTTTCTTTTTCTAGATCCGCCTGTTGTAGAGTATGAAAATCTTACCCCAATATATGTTGAGCACATGACCACACCGTATCCATAGGATATATTCCGTATGTCCTTGAAAAAAATTAAAAAACAAACAAGAGATGTTCTAAAAAAGAAAAAAAATTATATTTTCGGTTTCTTAGAACACTCTCTCTTTTTTTTCAAAACGCTTCAAAACTACGTTTCAATAATAATATAATGTATTTTTTCCACATATCGTAATCAAAGTTTACAAACTTTGACCATGAAAAGTCAAATGAGAAGATCATTTCGGGACGGCGGAGTATATGGTAACTGAGTTATTAGTGATAAAAAAGGTTAATTATACACTCGTTTAACTTCTTAAGTTGTCTCAAAAGCTCAATTTTTGCTTGTGTTGGTATGAACAATACTGTAATTAATTAAAGGTTATCCAAGGCCTCAGACGGAATGGGAGACGTTCACGGGAAGCAGCAATCCCAAAGGGTGCGGTGACTGCTGGGATAAGTATGTGTGAATTAATTACATCCAAATCTATTAATAATTTGATTTCACAGTATTTGTATATTTCTTCGGTCCCTAAATCATTTATGTTTAATATTTTTTTAATTTATTTTATTTAAAGATTAGTATATAAGTAAAAAATAAAACTTATATATTTGAAAAGTACATAAAAAATTCTACGAGAAAAAGGTGATAAGAATACTTTACTTTATCATATAGTCAATGAAATTACACAAATAAATAAAAGTTTCGTGATTTTTGAATAGGAAAATGTGTAAATCATTTAGAGACGCAGGGGTATAAAAATGTAGAAAAATAAATAATATATTCTCAGTGGTTTAGAGTGGACAGAAAAAAGTGAACTTCTCCCCCTGACTTGAGTGATAGCAAGCCATTCACCAGGATTCACGGGAAAGTTCATCTAGATTCGATCCCTAGCGGAGGTGGAAGCATTGGCTTTTTGTGCGTTATTATTATGAAAATAGTATAAACATATACTACTTTATAATAGAATCAATAGCATTATTAAAAAAAGGAATATTGAAAAGAAAAAGTGTTAGAGATGGATCAAAAATAAAATGTATTGGCAACATTATACGCAGTACTATAATTTGGGACAAAAGGAGTATAAGACAATAGATGGAGTATTATTTTTTAAAAAGTAGGGAAAATAAGTACGGAGTACTATCTTTGTCTTTAGATATTTGTCTGATTTTAACTTTTTGTAGTCTAACTATTTTCAATATTTGACCTACAACTAAATAGAACATATCATATATGATGTGTATTAAGTAGATAAAATAATTTTTTGAAAACATTTTATAAAATGAATCTAATAAAATTATTTCTGTATCAATATCTAATATCACCATTATAATTCGTGGTTAAAATTTGCCAATTTTGATTGAAAAAAGTCAAAATGACAAATAATCAAGGACGGTTGGAGTAAATTAAACAAAATCGGTAAGTTTGACAATGTGAATAATGTATGAGAAGATATTGTCCAAGTACTTATTTTTCTCTTTGTAGTCATTGGTGTAGTTCGATTTTCATTCAGGCTAACAAGCGACCTATTAAATAAAAAATTAGACTACCTCCGTTCCATAAAATTTTGTCTATTTAAAAAAAATGTGATTTAAAGAATGTATAATTTGTGTTAATTCCAAATTCCCTTACTATGTACGAGAAGTAGAGTATAATAGAATGAGATGGTATATAATCCCTCCGTTACTTAAAACAATTCCTCTTTCATTTTTTTCGTTTTTTCAAAAATACTTCCATTTTTGTAAAAAATGGCTAATATATCTAAATTAAGTTTTTATAATATACTCCATTTAATTTTCATTGATATAATAAGTCATGTAAATGATTTGTCTCTCTTTTTTCTTCAATAATAAAAGTATAATTAGAAGGTCAAACTATGAAATTAAATATCTCCCAAGTGAAAATCGGAACTATTTTAGGGAACATAGAGAGTAATTAATTAGTAGAGGTTAAGCGAAGATTTTATTTGAAAGTTGCTATTTTTTGGGACCACTGAAAAGTAAATGTGATTTTTTTTTAACTGAAAAAAGTATTCTATTGATATTTCATACGGAGTATTATATATGCTCCTTCCATCCCAAATTATAGGGTTAAGGAAAAAAATAGAAGTAAAACATTGATAAAATCTCAAAATAGGAGTTGAAAGATAAAACCCCCAAAATAGTAGTTAATCACCTTTAGCCATTAACCATGGGTTGGAATGCAGATATCCCATCATCTAGATCACAAGCTCCATAAGCAATTTCAGAAACATCCTTATTGGCGGTAACCCCAACAATTCATCACCATCAACTTTGTTACTCCCTTCTAAATGCTAGGACCTAGCAATCTTTATAGCCAGCCTTGTTTTTTGTGCATTTTTTCGTGGCCGGTAGTAGTTAATAGCAGCAAGCGCAATGACGGGATTTGCTTGGGTGAACTGCACCCGTATCTTCTCAATTGCCGTAGATATGCGACCTTTAGCAAATCTACTTTTTCATGATAAGGATGACCATATGAGAGAATGACATGAGGGAAGTTTCTGGCGGCAGTGATTTTTCCGTTGAAGAAAATCCCCTTTCTAGCGTTTGCAACCGCGTGCAGAGAGCTTCGGAAACCCACTCGAAACTTAGGATGCCGAGGCGGGGAATGGTGGCCACCGCTCTAACAAGCTGCCCGATCTGCACCTCCAAAGTGAGGCTAGAGATCGACAAAATCTATCACCATCACACTCTACCACCATTTACCGACACCACCATCACACTTTGCATAGTCTTCGTCGCAGTGCCACATTAACAACAATGAAGGTATAATTCCAAACACGACCACATATAATGTCACATATGGTAATACATTATGTCACGGATTACCGTATAATGTCACATATGGTAATGCACAATGCCACATATTATCATATATAATGCCACTGTTGCAAATTCAAAATGTCAAACAAATGAATAATGTCAAACTCAGCCACTGACCTGCAATAATACTACCGGTGATCATCATCCATCTCACGGCTACCGTTATGGCAGCTAGATGACCAATCGTCATTGACAACGGCAGAAGGGGAATCAGCGGCGGTGGAGACCGAAATCAGAGTGGGAATTCCGAACTTGGCACTGGCCGGCGCCGAATATGATGCTTTGGTCTCGCCAGCGAGTCTAGGCGAGCGACGGGCGGAGCTTGTTGAAAGGAGTTGCGGTAGAAGAGGAATCAACGGAAGGGACAATTAGAAATCAGGTCTAAAATAAAAAATATAGAAATATTATTAAAATTGAGAAATTAAATAAAATTAGAGGAGTCGCTCATGCGCTGCTGCAATTCAAGAAAACTACATTACCAGTGAAATCAATTGTGATGGAGGCTTGGAGATGAAGACGCATGAAGGAAAGGCATGTTTTTTTCCTTTTAATGAGTAGTGCGCTGGCCGCTGGGAATAGGAAAGGCAGATTTTTTTTAATTACTCTTATTTAGAGGAGTTTAAGTTTGAACTCTTACTTTGATAATATAACATACGTAGTATGTTTTACTCCTATTTGGGGGGTTTTCTTATTTTTAAAAAATTGCATTAGTGTTCAAGAAGTTTGGTAAAATTATACTACCTCCGTCCCACTCTCTTTGTGCGGGGATTTTTACTTTATGCGGTTAGAAGTAATTGAAACAAAATGCAATTAATTACTCCTACTTAGAGGAGTTTAAGTTTAAACTCCTATTTTGAGGATATGGCACATGTTTTACTCTTATTTAGGAGGTTTTCTTCAAATTATAATGCCTGTTTACTATTCACAGGGTCAAATTTCATTCACTTTCTTTCTCTGTTTTCATTAGCAATTTGATAAAATAAAATATTATTGTCGATCACTACTAGTTTTGTAGATCTTTTGATGTAGTTTTTAATATGTAATCTTTATTTTTTAATTCTATACCATTTGTCATATAAAATGTTTTGAAAATAATTTCAGTCAAATATCATAAACCGAAACAGGCATTATAAAATGGGATGGAGGTAGTATGATTTAAAGAATGTATAATTTTGTATTAATTCCAAATTTGCCCTTACTATGTAAGAATAGAATATAATGCATGTGATTATTATTTATATTGAATAGATATGATGTGATAGGAAGATCTATAAAAAATTAGTAGAGGTTAAGCGAATATTTTAATTGAAAGTGAATATTTTTTGGACGAGTGAAAAGTGAAGGTGAATTTTTTTTTTGAACTCAAAATACTCCCTCCGCCCCAAATTATTTGCAACGTTAGCTTTTTCAGCAGTCGCGGGAATTTTTGTTTATTTCTACGTTATCATTGGTTAATTGATAAAATAAAATATTCTTGACACCTCTTATTTCGAAAAACTTTTCATGTAGTTTTTTGATATGTAAATTTTATTTTTTATTTTTATACCAATATGTAAATAAAATGAATTGAAAAAACTTGATATTTTGTCTCGGGAATACAAATGTGGCAAATATTTAGGGACGGAGGAAGTAGTACTCCTATTAAATTGATACATCATACTCCGTATTTATATACTCTCTCACGGATTCCGGTCTGACGTGTCAAGCGGCTCATCCCGGCTCCCACGTCGTGTATACCTTAACTAAATTCCATGTGATTTGATTTATGCAGGTGTTCAGGCATTCTGTGCTACCCATGCAGATACTTTAACTTATTTCTTAGGCGTGTTTATTAGGCAATAAACATGATGAAAAAAGACCAAAATAAGATTAAAACATTGAAATTATTCAAATGGTCAATTGGTTATTACATTACCAAAAAGTGTAGTAATGTGTACATGTACAGTGTCACATTACTACAACGCGAAAACCTATTTCAGGAAAAAAATTATGAAAGTTTTATTTTGGTACTTTTCAATATGTTTTAGTCTTATTTATGGTGATTTCTAAAGAAAAATGACGTGATCATTATGTTGTTAACATCATATAATGGGGTTTCCAATGAAAAAAATGAGTACTTTTTTTTGTAATTCCCCAATTCCATCTACAAGCATCTGTCATTGTTACATCATCTGAGATTCATAGAGATGATGAAAGTCTTGATGTTAAGGTGGAGGTTCCATATGCACGGATTGAGACTGTTGATCACCTAAAAGAATCATCTGTTTCTACGTTTCAGTGAAGCAATCTGCGCTCCAAGAGGGGGCAATTTGGGCCCGTATGGGGCAATCTGGGCCCATGAAGAGCAATTTGGGCCTGCAGTATACTGCCAGGTAGGGAGGGGGGCGGGAGGGGGGCTGGGGTGGGGGATTTAGGGGGAGGGTTAGGGAGGGGGGTAGGAACCGTCATTTTTACAAACGAAGCACTGTAAGTACCCAAACGAACTAGTGTAAGCAAATGAAACCAGTAACACTGGTGTCATTTTAGACTTACCGATATTTGAACATAAAAATAAATCAACAACAAAAAATAATTTTAATTCGAACTAAAACTAGCACTAATAGAGTACATACAATATTTTAAACATAAAAACAATCAAAAATTTTGAACATAAGCAAATTTAAAACCACATGCCCTACCCGCCACCCCAACCCCCCGTCCCATTACCCCTACCCTTAGCCCACCCCCTGCTACCCCCCAATCCCCAACCCCCCCACCCCCATCCACCCCCTCTAGCCACCACCACTGCTCCCAAGCCCCCCATTGCCCCAACCTGCCAGCCCTACCCACTGCCTCTTACCCCCAGCTCACCACCCCTACTGCCCCCAATCCCCCAGCCCTCCACTGCCTCAGCCACCCCACTCCCCCACACCAATCCCAGTACTCCCTACTACCCCCCAATCCCCATCCCTCAAACCCCATTGGCCCCAAACCAATCATTCCCAAACCCCACCCTGTCCATACCTTAACCCTAGAATTTAATTTTTTTCAAAATTTGTTTATCTTAGAACAAAACAAAACAAGTTTATTGAAAATATATATATATATACTTACTTCACATCGAGGAAATTTAGATCTCTCTTCGTGAATTTAGTTTGGAATAGCCTTTGCCCCTCTCTCTCTCTGACATTCAGATTTGAGTAAGAAACCAAAAAGAGTATGTTTAAACCTAGAGGATATTGATGGAATGTAGCCGTTGCAGGGAAAGATTTTTTTTCCTTCGCTTTTTAATCGTTCAAAAGGTGTAGTTTTGTCTGCGACGAAAAGCTCATTTGTCACAAAACAATATTTTTCCTTGGTTTTATATTTTTTCTCGTGACCGACGTTTTTCGTCGCATTGACCGCCACAGCGTACATTATTTAATAGAGAAATTTGTAAAAAAATAGGACTAAAAATAAGTCATTTCTTAACGTAGAACTTAAACTTTTTTATTCCCTAAACAGGACTTAATAATGTCTAGTGGAGGAATAATATAATGTCCAATTATGATGGACATTTACTTGAATAATGACTAATAAATAATGACCAATGATCCTACATTAGAAAATAAAAACATATAGTCCTATATTGAGAAAGTTATTATGTTTTAGTCTTATTTAGATAAATCTCTATTTAATATTATAATAAATAGTTACTTGTGCGATGGCAAGAACCGTTGCAAAGGCCGTCGCATAAAACAGGCGCCAAGCTTCCCACTAATGAATTAGCAAGGAATTTCCATCTTGTCACAAATTCCATCGAAGAATTGATAGAGAGTGTTTTTTTTTATTTAACAAATATAGTACTCCTTAAGACGGGGTTAATTTGGAACTTTCTCTCTTCAAATGTTACCTTCAATGGGACTAGTCCTATGCAAGGAAAATTGTAGTGCCGCCTAATCATTTAAGGTGGCCCTGTGCAACTCAATAATTCAAGTCTCAAGGATATAAAAAAAGAGTGGTTCAAGGTAATAAAATAATTCGTTTAGATTTTTATTTGAAAAAGAACGAAGTACATATTACACCACTTTTCTTACATTTTGAATTATACAAACTACTTAAAAAGAGCTATTCTTCTAACATTGTTTGAAACAAAAGCTTCAATTACATCTTGGTAAGCAATATTATCCAAAAGACCACTCTCTTTATTCATTAAAGCCAATCCATTGAGTCTTTCTTGTGACATGATAGATCGCATATAAGACTTCAATAACTTCAATCCTTTGTTTCTTTTTACGTTTTGCAATTTGCATACCCAGATTCATATTTTCTTATTTTAGGAGGCATATTAGAATTAAATTTATGAAGAAAGAATAAAATTTGGGATAAGCAAATAGATTGTGCAGCACTACAACAGACTGAAAATGGATGAAGAGAGGAATTTCAAATCTTGATATCTTTGATGAATGATGAGCTATAGCCTTCAACCTCTTTTTCTAATTCTGAAAAAAAAATCAATGATTAAAGTGAAATTTGCACTAAATAGGATTAAAACATAATGACTTTCTGTTGGGAACTTGTCGTGCGGTCCAAAACAAATTAAAAATTTATAAAATATCCTTAGCTAACCCCCAATATAATCAAATAAAAACTATAGCTAGGACAAGTAAGGCTCGATCCCACGGAGAAAGTTTGTACTTTTGAAATTATTTAAGCATGCACACACATTGTCACGAAATAAAATAAAAAAAACTACACATATGATAAGAACTTATAAAACTTATAATAAAACTTATAACTAAAAACATATAATTATAACTTATATAAACAAAGAACTTATAATATAACTTACAAACATAAAACATATACTTAAGATATACTAAAAAATATATAAAAACTTATATTTATAACTTAAAACACAAAAAGGGGGTTTGAATAAAAAGTAAATATTTTTTGGTTTTTTATATTTTCTTTTTTTTTTGGATTTTTTTTAATAAAATGGGAGAAACAAGCTCAAAAGATAATCAACTTCTCCAACTAAGGTAGCCCAAGAAACACCGCCAAGAACCCAAAACAAAATGAAAAAGAGAAAAACACAAATTGATCATTACACGTATGATAGGCACGTAGACAATATATTACGTAACTTACGCATTTAAAAATAGAAAAGAATTCAAAGGCTCGAGCTGATTCATATCCTTGACCACATATAGAGGATCGTCAACTCTCTATAAGGCCCGGAGTCAAGAATTCAAAGGCCTTTTGGTTACTTTGAACCCCCACTCACCTCAAGCGCTCAAACAATGATTCCAAAAGATGAAAAAGTTTATAAAAGAGCGAATGTTTCTTTCATTCTAACTCCCATGCACAAAGTATTCATGAAGAACATTTGATACACTTTAATAAACTTTAACGTCTAATGATGAAAATATTTTGCAGGTCTCCTTGAACTACTCAAGCATAAGAATTGTAGTCTATTCACATAAAAGAACATTACATATTTTTATTAAATCAAGAGTTGTTTATTGCGCTTAAACAATCCCAATTTTTATGAAAATAACAAAGAAGAACACCAAGACATAAACAATCACTTTATAATGAATCTTAAGGAAAACGTTCAACTTATGTGGCTAAGAAGTTCATTTACCTTAAAATTTTACAAAACACAAGCCACAAAAGAGATTTACGTATGAATTCGAGAATCATTTAACTAAAATATGTAGCTAAATTAGCTTCAATGATAACCAAATTCAACATACCAACCTACTTATGAAATCAAATTTATAATTCAACCAATTTAACATCAATTTGCGCAAAAAATTGAAGAAACTAGTAAGAATCAATTTTCATTCATAAGGGATTTAATATAACATGAAAAACACATAAAAGAACACCAACCATTTTGGAATTTTCAAAATTAACACAAACAAGGGAAAAAAATGTAAATTTGAATTGAAACAACACTTTTACAAAGAAATTGAAGAAAAAGAAATTGACAAATATAGGGTTACCAATTAGAGGAAGAAGATGAAGAAATTGAAGAAAATTGGAGCTTGAAGGAACTGCCACACCTATCACCGCCGACCATCGTCGAACGCCGGCGAGCCGTGGTCGGCTGCCGTCTGCTTTCTTCTCTGGTGGCGTTAATTGCAGCGGCCAAAGCCGCTGCTCTGTTATTTCTGTATGATTCCCCCTCTGTTGTTACCCCCTGTTAATTGCTGGAATTGATCTTCAATTTATAGCCGAAGGATTGTTCCGTTGATTTCTTCCCGTTGGCAATTGATTCTAGCGATTAATGTGGGGAGCGTTGGAGCGTCTAGGTCGAAGAAGGTCACCGCTGCTTTCGCAAAGAAGAAGTCTCCGCTTTTTTTTATTGTGCGCATCAAAAAGACAAAAGAAGAACGGGTCACTTCTTTTTGTTGATGATTGATTGGGCTTCAAACCAATTTTGATTGCTCCCTTTCAAACTTGAACTCCGATTTGGCATTTTTCTACATTTTTCTCCGCAAACTAAGATATCTGACAATTTGGGTTAGGAAAAAATAAAACGTAAAAACTGATTAAAAAACTACTATTTATGACAGAAAAATAAAAGATTGTAAAAATAAGAATTGAAATAAAACTAAGCTAAACAACTAAAAACTAAACTCTAAAATTATTAAAAACACCTAAAAAAAGAATAAAAAATACTAACCCAAACCCGAATTATCACTTTTCTAATGTAGAACTTAACCTTTTTTATTCCCTAAATAGGACTTAATAATGACCTAGTGAGAGAAATAATGTCCAGTAATGATGGACATTTACTTAAATAATGACTACTTGATAATGACCTAATGTCCTACATTGGGAAATAAAAATATATGGTCCTATATTGGAAAAGTCATTATGTTTTAGTCCTATTTACGTAAATTACTCATGATTAAAACCAAGGTTAGAATTGAACTATTGGTCTTGCAAAATTAAAGAAGAAACACTAATTTATAACATTAAGAAACAATTAAACGATAAAATGAATCATTTAAGATTTTAAGATGCAAAATAAATTATAAATTTCTAACACTAAAAATTAAAATAATTTTCAAACAAATCTAAACCACCTAAATTGACTTCCGTGCAAAAAAAAAAAACCAGCAAAATTGAGATTTCCCTTTTCATTGAAAGGATGAAAGAAGCACGGTCAATTTGATAAAAAAAACTGAAACATAAAAATTAAGAACTCACCAAAAAAGAAGAAATTGAGGCGTTAATCGGCAAAGGAAGATGGCTTATTTGCCGTATTAGAGGAAGAATCGCAATTGGGAAGATGCGAAGGACAGCGTTGAGTTCCATTAGAGAGCGGCCAGCGGAGGAACCGATGAGTCTGGACGGTGATTTAGTAATATACTCCCTCCGTCCGGAAATATTCTTCCCGTGTTGACTTGGCACGCTTATTAAGAAATGGTAAAAAAATGCAAAATTTTCAAAAATGCACATACTATAAACTTTTAAATCTCCTTTTATTATTAAAAAATACTAAAAAAGTAGATTTGTGATAAAATAGAAGGGTATTATTGATATTTATCCTTAAAAAGTATACTAAAAAAGGAAATTGGAAGAATATTTCCGGACGGAGGGAGTACCTGGTACTCCCTCCGTCTCGCTTTGTTTGTCCACTTTTGACTTTTGGAACTGTTCATCTAAGCACTTTGACTTATCAAATTCTCTCAATGTGTAAATCTAAATATAGTCATGTGTGATCTTGTTTGATTTGTCTTAACATATAGATTATTAATATATAATTTCTATAATTTTTTAATATACAAATTACAAGATAAAATGGATTAAAGAAGTGCATTAGATAGTGTGTAAAAATGAAAGTGGACAAATACTCTGGGACGGAGGGAGTAATTAGGTACTGGGCTTATAATTATAAATCCTCTATATATATATATATATATATATATATATATATATATATATATATATATATATATATATATATATATATATATATATATATATATATATATATATATATATATATATATATATATATATATATATATATATATATATAAGCAGAATGAAAATTCTGCCCAAATCAGTTGCCAATTTTCCCGCCAAAAATGTAATAATTGATATACTTTACCATATGTCACAATTACCATGGTAAACAATGATTTTCAATAATTTACAATGAAACCCTGCATTATTTCCCACACAACGATTTACAATAGGAAGAAACCAAAACTGTACTGCTCATGTACTGCTTTTCATCTCTTTTTCCAACACATTAACCTCTCAATATTTTTGCATTAAAAAAACCTTTCAAAATCCTGCAAAAAATTCAATATTATATTCAAAGAAGCCATTATTAAAGTTCAATATTCCGTATCACGCATTTTTTGCCATGAAAAATATATTGTATCAGAATTTTTAAAATTTACTGCATTCATGATTTTAAAAACTATTTCCATGAAATATAGAATTTTTTAAATTTACTGCATTTCTGAATTTTAAAATTATTTCCAAAAATTCAGCATAACATTTTCGGCCAAAACGTCATGGTAAAAAACTAATATAATTAAATAAACAAAAGTTCAGATTCAAGTATAATTTATATTCAAATAACCTTCGAGCACAATGAAACCAACCACATCCACCTAATCTCTACTGCTTGAAAAAACAAAATCAGAAAACATAAAAAATTAAAATCCAATCTATGCCGGAAATCAAAATCCTCTTCAAGGTTATTCGTTCCAAATAAACTCAGTGTAGGGAAAAATAAACTCCGCCATGCTTAGAGTGAAATTATGAAAAGAAATGAAACCAGCTGTTAAGAGTATCCCACATCGGAAAAGTGTGAGAAAAATAATCGGTATATAAGCTCTTGAGTTGAACTAATTAATCGATTGAATTCAATGTTTTAATGTAGTTCAGCCCAAGTGTCTTATAGCCTCATCCAGTTGTTCATACTCATCCCAAATTCTATCACCAGCACCATTACATGTAATTATGTAAATGTTCTCGAAAACATAATAATCAGAACAAAAAAAATAGAGGAGAGATTCATTAAAAATGTCTCAAACCATTTAAAATCTTCATGCATTCACAAAATATTTTCCACACTCAAAATGAGCTTAAAAATTGCAAGAAATTACATGATTTTTTTTACACATTAAAGGTGAAGTAGTATTCAGACGGACCACTAGCAATGCTTCAATATTCATAGTCCAAACCTTCGCCCAAATTGGACCTAGCATATGCTAATCTATCTCCCTACATCTTTACTTATCACATGGTCAAACTTGATTCACTTTTCTTCTATTTTTGTTGATCAATTTATAAAATAATATAGTCATATCACAACTAATTCTGTAGATCTTTTGATTGTAGTTTTTAGATTTGTAATTTTTATTTTCAATTCTACACCATTTTTAATATAAAATGATTTGAAAATAACTTCTATAATTTAAATCTGGATGGAGAAAGTAATATAAACTAATAAATAATAATTAAAAGTTTATAGAATTGTCTCAACCAGAATAACGTATACCTTCCCGTGCATGCCACGGGTGATGCACTAATTAGGCTAGAGGTATACTTCATCCGTCCCAAAAAGTTTTACACATTTTAACTAAAGTGGAAAAATTAAGGGAGAAATAATTTTTTGTTGAATTTCCAAAAATAACCTTGATTTGATGTGTAAAAGTAGGTTGTGATGTATAGATTATAAGGAAAAAAGTATGATTTGATAGGTAGGGTTTGAAAAAGTAAGGGGTAAAAGTGGTTTTTTAATAGAAATGGGTAGGAGATTGTGGGACGCAATTTTTTTGAAAGGTGTAAATCTTTTTGGGACGGAAGGAGTAAAAAATATGGGCCCCTATATTTTAGAGGCCCTGTTCCATCGCGCCTATTGAACTTGTTAATGGGCAGCCCTGGAAAATTGGTATGTTTTAATCCTATTTAAGTTATTTATGAGACCAAATAGCACCAGTATCCCCTGTGGTTTACAAAATAGGCACCAACAACCCATGTTTTTAAAACTTATTTCTAAATTCATTGTGGTTTCAAAATGTTGCACCCGTGCCCCCCTCTGATCATTTTCCGGCCATTTTTCCAGCTAAGAAGGGGGGGCATTGGTGCATATTTTCTAAACCATAGGGGTATCAGTACTAATTTTTTATTTCTCGCTTATTTTTTCTTTTTTCCATTTTTTTCCCTTTATTTGTTTCATTTATTAATAAAGGTTTTTTACAATTACTTTTATAATGTTCTTAAAATTTAAAGTTATTTTTGTTTGAAAAAATTAACATATATTGCATCAAAAATATGAGGATTAAAATAAGAAACAAAATAATACAAAAATAAAAATGAATATCCTTTTTGGAGATCTCAATTTTAAGAACTTTTTAAGGCGTTTCTAAAAATTGTTTTTTGTAGAAGACTCTTTTTTGCGTATTTTAATTTTTTCATTTCATTTTTCCATATTTTTATTTTTTATTCTCAATTTTTATTAAAATAAGAAACAAAATAATACAAAAATAAAAATGAATATCCTTTTTGGAGATCTCAATTTTAAGAACTTTACTCTTGGACTTTCGATGTGTGATGCACTCTAAAAATTTCTCCCCAAATTTACTTTCTTCTTCAAAATTTTCCGTCATTTTTTAGTTTCCTCCCTCAAAATGTGTACACAAACAGGGTAAGAGTTGGAAACAAAAGTCAAATGTGCTCCCATAAAATATACCCCATCCATCCAGAAATGTTCTTCACGTGTTGACTTGGCACGCTTATTAAGGAGTAGTAAAATTGTGCCAAATTTTCAAAAATTCACGCAGTATAAACTTTTAGTTCTTTTTTTATTAAAAATATAATAATAAAAAAACAGATTAGTGGTAAAAAAAAGAAGGATATTATTGAAACTTATCCTTCAAAAGTAGACTAAAAAAGGAAATGGAAAAAATATCTTTGGCCAGACTAAAAAGAAAAATAGGAAGATCATTTTGGGACGGAGGTAGGACTTCCTGTAAAAATAATTGAGTGGGTGTAAATATGAGGTAAACTATATGTATGGAAAATGAATGAACTCCGTAATCCGGACGTTATACTTTTTATTGAATTGCATGTCTCGTCGTCATTGTTTTCGTAACGTTACTGCGTCGTCACTGCATTCGATCGGCATATCCCTTAATTAGCAGCTTATTAGTTTGTTGCTGTGTGTGTATATATGAGGTTCTCAAGGCATTAATTACCAATTCAATTAATTACCAAACATAATTATTAATTGCTTAAACAAAATGGCTTCAAAAGGACTATCTGCCCCCATGTTAGTGAGAATGGAAGAAGAAGATCCAAAGCCTCCTAAAGGTATATATACAAATTAAAACCAATTTCTTTATTTTCTTTTAACACTTAGAGGGGAAGGGGTACTTATGGGTACTATCTTGGCAATAATCCATTAAAATTAAATATATTAACCATTGACGGTTTGAGTAAATAAAAATGGTGAAGGTTCGAATGATTATAAAAATGGAATAGTGTTTTAACCCGGTGGAACGAAATTTTGTTATATTCTATAATTTTTATTAAAGACAATGTTTTTTTTGGATTCTGACTTTTAGAGTTTTTTTTGTTGTGAGAAAAATAGTTTTTAAAAAATCTAAATCTAATTTTCTTTGGTTACATAAGTAGTAGAAAATCATTTTTTAGAAAAAATGATTATATTTCCTATAGATGAATGTCCATTTTCTTTGTAATTGCTTGAACCCTCTAATTTTACGAACAAAGCAAAAAACTATTCTTATCTCGCCCCCCCCCCCCCCTTCTTTAAATCTTATCAAACAAAGCTCTATAATAGATATTTGATACCTATTGTGTGTGAAAATAATATAATTATGTCACCTCTAATTTTTTAAACCCTTTGATCTCGTTTTTAAATATGTATTTTTTTATTATTTAACTTTACACGAATCATCATATCAAGTGAATTAAAACTAATTTTATTCAAACGTCGTAATGAAGAAAATTTGTGGATGAAGGGAGTATTTATTTTAAAAAAATCATACACTAAAAAACATTTCCGCAGAATTAATTAAAATTTGATACTTTAAATTCTCAAAATATTTTTTAAAACATTTCGCTGTAGTATGATTAAATATATATTTGATATCACTATATTATTTTGGAAAATTATTTTATTAAAGGATAGTGGAAGGTTGGGTGAATTAAAATGACGAAAAAGTTTTCCCATGATTTGTAATTTGTTATTCTACCCATATAGGAAGAGGTGGGTTTGTAGTAGACCTGGCAAAACTGACCCGGACCTGATAACCCAAACCGAATAACCCGAAATTGAACCCGAATTGACGTGAAAACTGAAGAACTGAAATAGAACTGAACACCCGAAATGATCCGAACCGAACCGAAACCGATTTGAATGTATTCAGACCCGATTCTGATCCGAACCTGACTTAACCCGAACCGATTAAACCTGAACTGATTAAACCCGAAACTGATTAAACCCAGAATCGATTAGACCCGAAATGGATCAAATTTATTAATATTTCATTTATCAAATGAACTTGGAGAAAACGAATTACTAATATGTTTTTACATATGTTAATGTGTTTCTAAAAAAAATATATTTAAATGAAATAATATAAACCTAAACCGATACAAACCCGAATCGATATAAATCCGAACCGATACAAACCTGAACCGATATAAACCCGAATCGATACAAACCCAAACCGGAACCGAAACCAAACCGAAAACCAGTCAAACTGAAATAAACCCGAAACCGAACCGACCCGAATCGATTATAACATATATCCGAAAGAGACCCGAACTGAAAAGACCCGAACCGGAACCGAACCGATTGACCCGATTGCCGGGTCTAGTTTGTAGTGTGGTTTGAAAGCCATATATGAAACTTATTCATGCATGCATGTGCCCTTTCCCCTCTTATATACGGAGTACATTGTAACAACGAGTAGCTCGTTTAATTTTGACAATTATTTAATAGGAATATTATTAATTTATAGAAATCAAAACATAGAGAAAAGAACCAAAATATGTCTTTCATATTTTCCCCCCGAATTGCACTGTGGTAATGTGACATTGTACATGTGCACATTATTATACTCTTTTGGTAATGTACATGACCATGTTTGGTAATATAAGTCCTATTTCGAGAATAAAAACATGGAAATCCTATTTTGGTATATTTTCAATGTTTTAGTCCTACATAGGTCTTTCTCCCATTAATTTAATACTCCCTCTGCCCCTAAAAGAATACCACATTTGTTTTTTCAACAATCACGAGAACTTTTGTTTATTTATAGATTTTCATCGGTTATTTGATAAAATAAAATATTTTGACATATCTTATTTCGAAGAACTTTCCATGTAATTTTTAAATATGTAAATTTTATTTTTTATTTCTATATCAATATTTAAATAAAACGAACTAAAAAAAATTGATATTTGGTCTTGGTTTTAGAAATGTGGCAAACAAATAGGGATGTAGGGAGTATTCCCTCTGTTTCTTAAAACACTGCATCGTTATGGTTTGGTAAATGTGCATCGTTATTATCATGGTTTCAAAATTTACGCCGTTGTTCCTCATAGTTCTTATTTTGTTACGTCGATGCCCCTCTGGACAAAAATATCCTTCAAATATTAGGTGAATAACTCCGCTACCCTTATGGTTTTGGAAATGGCCGCCAACGCCCCCTTACTTTTTTATTTATTGTTTTTCTTCTTTCTTTTCTTTTTTCATGAAGAGAAAAAATATTTGTATGTTAAATACTGAACAGAAAATGAGAAATGAAAACGAATCAATTGGTATAAAATTAATGAATAGAAAATGAGAAATGAGCTTTAATAAAAAAGAATATTTCATTGATTTTTGTATCATGAAAATGAACCAATAAAGACCTCTTTTGGACAAAAAACGAAAATGTTTAATTTGAGACAAATAAATGAAGTGTATATTAATTCTTGTTACTTAATTGATTTTATTGCAAACACAAAAAACTTTGATTATTAAGACATTATAAAAAATAATTTTATAAAAGAAGTTAAAAAACATTTATGAAAAAAGTAGTAGAAAAAAAGAAAAATAATAAAGAAAGAAGTGCATTTGTGCCAATTTCCAAAATCATAGGGGGCAGTGGAGCTATTCTCATAATATTTGATGAATATTTTAGTCTATATGAGCATTGGCGTAACAATATCAGAATCATGATGGGCAACAACGTAAGTTTTGAAACCATGGGCGTAACGGTGTACATTTAACAACCCACATGGTCATAGAGCAATAAGCTCCAAGTTGTCAATTTGAATTGTTAAATATAAACATAAATTACTCCCCCGTCTGGAAATATTCTTTACATTTGACTTTTTACGGTCTCTAATATTGCACTTTGACCATTAATATCTATATTTATACATAAATATATTTTATAATAACTTGATATTTCAAAACTACGTTTCAATAATAATATAATGTATTTTTTCCACATATCGTAATCAAAGTTTACAAACTTTGACCATGAAAAGTCAAATGAGAAGATCATTTCGGGACGGCGGAGTATATGGTAACTGAGTTATTAGTGATAAAAAAGGTTAATTATACACTCGTTTAACTTCTTAAGTTGTCTCAAAAGCTCAATTTTTGCTTGTGTTGGTATGAACAATACTGTAATTAATTAAAGGTTATCCAAGGCCTCAGACGGAATGGGAGACGTTCACGGGAAGCAGCAATCCCAAAGGGTGCGGTGACTGCTGGGATAAGTATGTGTGAATTAATTACTTCCAAATCTATTAATAATTTGATTTCACAGTATTTATATTTTTTTAATTTATTTTATTTAAAGATTACTACTCCCTCCGTTCTAAAATTTTCTTCCCACTTCACATATTTTCCCGTCCTAAAACTACCTTCCCATTAGAAAAAAAGATGACAAATGACATTAATACCCTCATGTATTTACACCAATTATTTTAAATAACAAAAAGTAAAAATGTTTAATTTGAGATAGATTTAATGTATGTTAATTTTATTATTTTTATAATTATTTCAAACACATAATTTTAAATTTTTTAAGCATTATAAAAAATTGAAAAGAAATTTCAAAAAAAAAATCTAGGAAAAGGAAAAAGAAGGAAAAACACAAATAATAAACGAAAAATTAGAAATGAGCACGAGTGCCCCATATGGTTTAGAAATTATGCGCCAATACCACCTCTTTGTCGGAAAATGATCAGAGGGGGTGTGGGTGTAACGTTTTGAAACTACGGGACTTTAGAATTAAGTTTTTGAAAATAAAGGGGGTATTGATACCAATTTTCCAAGTCAAAGGGGGCACCGGAGCTATTAGGCCTTATTTCTGATATGATTTAGGATGGGGTAAAGATAACTGGATTGGGCAAAAAGACACTTGGATTAAACCACAATAAAAGTTTGAATCCAATCGATGAGTTAGTTAATTCAAAAGCTTATATGCCGATTACTTTACTCTTGGACTTTCGATGTGTGATGCACTCTAAAAATTTCTCCCCAAATTTACTTTCTTCTTCAAAATTTTCCGTCATTATTTAGTTTCCTCCCTCAAAAATGTGAACACAAACACGGTAAGAGTTGGAAACAAAAGTCAAATGTGCTCCCATAAAATATACCCCATCCATCAAGAAATGTTCTTCACGTGTTGACTTGGCACGCTTATTAAGGAGTAGTAAAATGGTGCCAAATTTTCAAAAATTCACGCAGTACAAACTCTTATGGGTAATGGGGGGAACTTGCCCCCAATGACTTCCAAATAGCTTTTAAAAGATACCATAATTTTTTAAAAATTTTAAATATGCCCCCATTAATTTCCTGAATCTCACTTAGAAGAAACCGGTCAAACCATTTAAAATCTTTAATTGAAAATTAGTTTTAGTCATCTATTTACATATTAAAATTTTAAATTTTAAATTGCTAATTTACTTAATTATAAATTATGTATAGCAATTCACAATATTCAAATAAAATTTTACATTATTTTTATCGTTTTATAATATGTTTCAAAAAATATTGGAGGCGTCACTCCCAAACTCCCGACGAGTTATTCTTGCCCCAAGTCCTTTCTTTTTCTAGATCCGCCTGTTGCAGAGTATGAAAATCTTACCCCAATATATGTTGAGCACATGACCACACCGTATCCATAGGATATATTCCGTATGTCCTTGAAAAAAATTAAAAAACAAACAAGAGATGTTCTAAAAAAGAAAAAAATTATATTTTCGGTTTCTTAAAACACTCCCTCTTTTTTTTTCAAAACGCTTCAAAACTACGTTTCAATAATAATATAATGTATTTTTTCCGCATATCGTAGTTGATGGGTGTATTCCACCCACGACCGGTCAAAAGAGAAGACCAATTAGTTGATCGGTCAATCTCGAAAGTTTTGGAAGGGAGACTTAAATCGTCAGCAAAACGATATGTAATCGGCCAAAAGATGACCGGTATACTTCACGAAAAAGTATACCGGTCAAACTGCGTGGTCATCCTATTTATTCCCAGACTTCGATGAATTCATCCCTCAGAGATTACCCGGTGTAGTTTCTAGGGTTGGAAAGTGTCGGCAGAAGAGAATCTATGAGGGCTTGGCGTGTAGCGACCCATGCGTGTTAGCAAGCCATTCACCAGGATTCACGGGAAAGTTCATCTAGATTCGATCCCTAGCGGAGGTGGAAGCACTGGCTCTTTGTGCGTTATTATGATAAAAATAGTATGAACATATATTACTTTATAATAGAGTCAATAGCATTATTAAAAAAAGGAATATTGAAAAGAAAAAGTGTTAGAGATGGATCAAAAATAAAATGTATTGGCAACATTATACGCAGTACTATAATTTGGGACAAAATGAGTATAAGACAATAGATGGAGTATTATTTTTAAAAAGTAGGGAAAATAAGTACGGAGTACTATCTTTGTCTTTGAGTATTTGTCCGACTTTAACTTTTTGTAGTCTAACTATTTTCAATATTTGACCTACAACTAAATAGAACATATCATATATGATGTATATTAAGTAGATAGAATAATTTTTTGAAAATATTTTATAAAATGAATCTAATAAAATTATTTCTTTATCAATATTTAATATCACCTTAATATATTCGTGGTTAAAATTTGCCAATTTTGATTGAAAAAAGTCAAAATGACAAATAATCAAGGGCGGTTGGAGTAAATTAAACAAAATCGGTAAGTTTGACAATGTGAATACATAGAATAATGTATGAGAAGATATTGTCCAAGTACTTATTTTTCTCTGTGTAGTCATTGGTGTAGTTCGATTTTTATTCAGGCTAACAAGTTACCTATTAAATAAAAAATTAGACTACCTCCGCTCCATAAAAATTTTTCTATTTAAAAAAATGTGATTTAAAGAATGTATAATTTGTGTTAATTCCAAATTTTCCCTTACTATTTACGAGAAGTATAGTAGAATAGAATGAGATGATTATTATTAATACTGAATATATATGATGTGATAGGTAGATATATACTCCCTCCGTTCCTTAAAACAATTCCTATTTCATTTTTTTCGTTTTTTCCAAAAATACTTCCATTTTTGTAAAAAATGGCTAATATATCTAAATTAAGTTTTTATAATATACTCCATTTAATTTTCATTGATATAATAAGTCATGTAAATGATTTGTCTCTTTTTTTTCTTCAATAATAAGAGTATAATTAGAAGATCAAACTATGAAATTAAATCTCTCCCAAGTGAAAATAGGAACTATTTTAGGGAACGGAGAGAGTAATTAATTAGTAGAGGTTAAGGGAAGATTTTATTTGAAAGTGGCTATTTTTTGGGACCACTGAAAAGTAAATGTGATTTTTTTTTAGAACTGAAAAAAGTATTCTATTGATATTTCATATGGAGTACTCCCTCCGTCCCAGAGTATTTGTCCAATTTCATTTTTACACATTATCCAATGCACTTCTTTAATTCATTTTATCTTGTAATTTGTATATTAAAAAATTATAGAAATTAGATATTAATAATGACTATATTTACGCTTAGACATTGAAAGAATTTGATGAGTCAAAGTGCTTAGACTAACAGTTCCAAAAGTTAAAAGTAAACAAAAACTAGAGGACAGAGAGAGTATTATATATTTATATATGCTCCCTCATTTCCTAAAAGTTTTTCATATTTTGATTCTTTTTAGTCAAACCATCCATCCCAGTGATCCCGGTCCGACGTGTCAGGCGGGATGGCTCGCTCCCACGTTGTGTAAATTAAGAGGAGTATATATACCTTAACTAAATTCCATGTGATTTGATTTATGTAGGGCTTTAGAGACTCGGGCCTGCTCATGGATCTGCAGCCCACTATGTTGGTGTTACGGGTTTTTATGTTGCACTTGGTGTCGTTAACATCATATAATTGGATTTCCTATTTGAAAAAATATACTCTTTTTTTTTGTAATTCCCCAATATCCATCTTTTATTTTATGTAATGTCATGTACGGTTTCCTCTCATGAAATTGTTTCTTTTAATTTGTTTTGTGTCATGTCATGTCATGTTTTGATTACTCTATACAAATAATTATTTTATTTTGTTTGTCCAATGTCATGTTTTGATTTCTCTCGACATTTGTGTGTGTGTGTGTGTATGTCATGTTTTGATTTCTGGTAGCAAATATTTTATGGATCTCTTATTAGGTTATCACTTCTCTTACGTCACTATATTTGCAGCACTAGAATTTTAGCAAAAAATGATCTCCATTTCATTAATCAAAAACGACATATTTATACAATTATACTCCCTCCGTTTCTTAAAACTCTTCATCTTTCATTTTTTTTGTTTTTCTTAAAACACTTCCCTTTTCTATTAAAAAACCACTTTTACTCCTACTTTTTCATACCCTACCTATCACATCATACTTTTTCACTAACAACTAAACTATCACATTTTACTTTTACCCATCACATCAAGGACAAAATTGGAAAGTCAACTACAATTTAACACTTCCTTATTTTCCCCCAAAGTCAAAAGAGAAATTCTTTTGAGAAACGGAGGTAGTACTAGTGTTAATCACGTGTTTCGCACGACCTCGTATATATTCTAAATTTTTGAGAGAGATTCTATAAATATAATTTTAGTTGTTTTAGTTTTCTAATAATGACAAAATATGATTTAAACTGGTGGAATATATATTGGTATGTTAATTTAAAAACAAACAAATTCTACAAAATTAATGGTCATTCAATTAAGTACTAATAAAAATAGTTTTAATTAATAAAATATTTTTATAAAAGTGGATTAATTGCATAATGATATATCATTAGAGAATGTATATGTGTCATAATGTCACTTTTCAGTTGTCACCCTTCAATTAAATCAATTTTATTCTATTTACTTTGTTAAAAAATATACTCCGTATGTAGCAATAAAATAAATAATGTAATAAGATGAAATTTTTGAAACAAAGTATTTAATTAATAAATATGCATATGTGTAACACCCCAAAACAAACCCTAGAATTATTAATAGATAATTATCCAATTAATAAAATTTAATTTGATTAAAATAAATTATTGTTGGGCTTTAGGCCGAAATAATATGTGTTTAATATCTAATATTAAAATCAAGATAGGTCTCATAGAGATAAATCCAAAATATTGACTAATTGTGTGATCTTGATTGGGTACAGGAGTATAGACCCAAAATCAAGAATAAATGAATAATGTATTTATGATGAAATGATTTATTTAAATAAATCATAAGAATAAATATTATGAACATCTTTTTGAGTAAAGGTCAAACAAATTAATTTTGACTCTGATAAAGTCAGCCATCCAAAAACATGATGTCAGAAAAAGTATAACAAATAAATACTCCATCCTCCACAAATAAAGTTTTCACTTTCCTTTTTCGTCCGTCCAAAAATAATCTTCTCATTTCTATTTTTGGAAAATTTTTTGTATCAAAAAGTCTAAATTACCCTCCCCACCCACGCCCTATCTTTTCTTTTTCTTTTCCTTCCCCAATCCCCATCCACCGTTTCCTTTCCCAATCCCGCCCACCACTTTTGTTGAAATATTGGAATATTAATATTGCTCTCTTGAATTATGAAGTACATGATAGAGTATATATAGGAGAGACTCCTAACACAACTAAGAATATAGAATAGAAACTAACTAACATACAACATCTACCACAAATAGGATTAGGAAGCTGACTAATAATGAAACACTACCACAACCAATACTACCACAAGTAATACTATTATTATTGTCTAACATCCCCCCTCAAGCTGAACTCTGGCTGAAGCAAGAGGAAGCTTGGACACTAGCTCGAAACTGGAAACTTTGAAAGGAGAGAAATTTGACGTGCGCCGGTGGCTGCTGACGTTGTTGGAGAAGAGAGAAGTTTGACGTGCGCCGGTGGCTACTGACGTCGTTGGAGAAGAGAGAATTCTGACATGCACTGTTAGCTGCTGACATCGTTGAAGAAAAGAGAAATTGACGTGCGCTGGTAGCTGCTGACGTCGAAGAAGAAGAGAGAAGGTTGACGTGCGCTTGTAGCTGCTAACGTCGTAGAAGAATAGAGAAGGCTACTGGAGGTGCCTGTTTGACTGGAGATCTTTGACATTCTTTGTCTTTTTCTTGGATCCGGGCAATGCCCTATTTCTTTCTTGAAGGGGTGAGTTGTAGAGGTCTTATTTCCTCTTTCACTACTTCCCCTCTTGGCTTTGCTTTTGTGCTGATTTATTTTGGATTTGTTAATGATTCAACACAAGAGAAAGAGAAGAGATGTTGATGATTGGAATAAGTGATTTTAGAGAAAAAAAGTAGGTTAAGAATGGGTGATGGAAAAAAAAATAATGGAGAAAATAATAATGAGGCGCGACTATGCGACCAACCTCACAAATAGATATGTCGAACTGAGGCGCGACTATGCGACCAACCTCACAAACAAACATGCTGAACATACAACTGGTTGCACTTGAACATACCAAATAGCAACAAAAAAAAAACAATGTCGCCAAAAACGTCATCAAATTTCAATGAACGGCTGAGTGAACATAAAAACCTTCTTCCGCGGAGCGCGAACAAAACAAAACAAATAACCACTTTGGCAGATCAAACTTAGCAGACTCCAAACCAAAGTTTGGTTTTGTTTGGCGGGACATAACAAGCGGCAACGAAGAATAACAAAGGACGGTGGCGACGAGCATAGGGTTCCAGGTTAGCAAACCGCAACTCACGGAGTAACAAACTCAAATCAAACTTTGAGGTGCCCAAACTTTTAGGCAAGGATAATCATCACCCTTTGTCTAGTGGAAGACAAATCACAAATACTACGTACATCCTAATTTTGAGGCACCAACACCAAATTTTTGCCAAACGGATACTGCTCCTCGACGAAGAAACTGGGCTGCTCCACTGAGGCCACTGAGGCACTGATTATGTCTTGAAGATGATTTTTTTTTTCAATTGGGTGAAAAAAAATAGGTAGTGGGAATAGAAGGTGATGCCGCCGTCGCCGGACAAACCACCGGTGACGGTGACCGCGGAAGCAACGATTTAGAGTAAACTAGGGTTTAGGTTCCAAGGTTGGCTCCGATACCATGTAGAAATATTGGAATAATAATATTGCTCTCTTGAATTATGAAGTACATGATAGAGTATATATAGGAGAGACTCCTAACACAACTAAGAATATAGAATAAAAACTAACTAACATACAACATCTACCACAAATAGGATTAGGAAGCTGACTAATAATGAAACACTACCACAACCAATACTACCACAAGTAATACTATTATTATTGTCTAACAACTTTTTTCTCTCTCTTTCCTCTCTTCTTCTCTCGTTTCTTATCTTCTTTCTTCTTCTTCTCTTCTTTCTTTCTCCTTTCCTCTTCTGATTTTTCCTGTAAATTGAGAGCAGTGAATCAGCGATCGGAGTAAAGGTGGGGTAGCGAGGCGGTGGCGGTGGTGGGGTAGCGAGACGGTGGCGGTCTGATCTCCTCCTCCTCCTCTTCTTCTTCTTCTTCTTCAATTTCCATGGTCCAACGCCCAATCCATCTTCAACTCTTCTTCTTTCTTGTCCGTCTCCGTCAGATCTGAGAATTTTGATTCAGATCAGCGCCGGCAAAGAAATCGATGGTGGTGGCGGAGTACAGGCGCCATATTGGACCAGAGGGAATGAGCCCCATATTTCTTCCTTCGTCTTTTTTTTGTTTGGGAAATTGAAGGAGTGGGCAAAGGCGACGGCGAGCAGTGACACGGCCGCCGGAAAATTTGATCTATTTGGGTCGCCAGAATTTTGTTCTGGCCGGTTGTGTTGGGTTGGGGTAGTAATTTAGGCAGGATAGGAATGGGTGGGGAAGTGGGGTAAGGTGGAGGGCATTTTGGGAAAGTCAAGGAAATTTTTACATTTTCTTAAAATGCGTGCCCGGTCAAACCAGGAACTTTAATAATGGACGGAGGGAGTATAAAAGTTATAACGTTGGTTAGAGTTTAACTGTCCGATCACAACGGTGCAAACGGATTTCAATTTGGAGAAAGTTGGACTAAAAAGTGTACTCCGATTGGGACCAAAATTAGTCCCAATCAAGGTCGACTCCTCCTCCTCCACTCAGCCGATTGAAGATCAATTCCTGCGCAAATCCTACGCAACAATGCTGTCACTTTTCCCATTCTCTTCCTATATAAACCACCATCAACCTTCTCATTCTTCACCAAAAACTTGTAAGTTTAGTACCAAAGTGTTCCTGAGAGTGAGGAGAACATGCTGCAGTAGTTGGTGGCCGCCGAAGTCGCCGTAGTTGGGAGAAATCATCGCTGGAAGTTTCTCCGGAAAATTTTCAAAACCTCCGTTAAGATTCGAGATAAGCCCGTAGATATATAAGAAATAACCCTACGTAGCACTCTAACTCATCTAATACTACGTATTTAGCATTGCTTATTGTTTTTTTACCAAATTAGCTATTTATGTTGTCAATCTCTTCCAATCATACCCTTTATGTTATCAAATCCCTTTTATCTATCCGACTATCAATTGTTTCAATTCTTCTTTCAACTCTTATATCAAATTCGGACTCACATAATGTATACTTTATGCATAGTGGCATAGTACTTTTTTTTATCAAATTCTTTCTTCAATCAATTAAATGTACTTTTGAATAAATATATATAATAAAAAGACGATATATCAAAATTATATCATAAAAATATGCCAATTATAAATACTTCATTCATCCCAAAATAGGGCTCTTATTCGATTTACGATGTTTGATTGAAGTTATTTTCAAATCAATATAAGTAAAAGTTAGTGTATAATTAAAAAAAGGAATTATATACTCTCTCCGTCCACAAATAAACTTTGCATTGCGCGTTACGATGTTTGACTGAAGTTATTTTCAAATAATTTTATATGAAAAATGGTGTAAAATTGAAAAATAAAAATTACATATTAAAAAACTATATCAAAAGATCTACAAAACTAGAAGTGACATGACTATATTATTTTATCAAATGGGTGACGAAAATAGGCTAACAAAGTGAATAAAGTTTGACCCTGTGAATAGTGAACGTAAAGTTTATTTGTGGACGGAGGGAGTATTAAAAAAACTACATAAATTATTATTTGACTTTCATATTGTGCAAACATCTTGTGATTGATTTTATGGCAATAGGGTTTTACAATGAAAAAGATTGTTATGAAATATGTTACTCAATATGGTGGCTGTAAATATTTGGGCAGTACGCATTGATCATATTCTACTAACACTTTATGGCAGTGAATTTGTCTTCTATATAAAGATTTTTGACAGTGTGGTATGCTTGTGATCCAGGTATACTTTTTGACAGTGTGTTATGTCCTATGTTTTGGCCAGTGTGCTATGTTGCACAATTTAACATAATGTTGCAGTGTATGCTGCTTACAAAGTCTTAAAATTTACAACATAATACCTTAATTATCGATTTTTTTCAGTACCACATAAATGAAATTCAACATATGTCTAATACTAACATCTTCTAACATTATGCAAAATCAAGAAAGACCAAAAAAGCCAAGCCCTTGTTTGGGCAGTGTCTTTTGGTGTAATAGATTATTCATCGAATCAGTCATACATTTTTGGGCAGTGTGGAATTCATAAATGAAAACAATCATATACATTTTTGGCAGTGTCAAATTCATACATGAAAATAGTGTGGAATTCATACATGAAAAGAGCTATACATTTTTTAGGCAGTGTGGAATTCATACATGAAAATAGTTATACATTTTTTGACAGTGTAGAATTAATACATGAAATCACTACCACATAAATCAATGGACATTACAATACAACATGAAATTAAGAAACACAATAATACATTTACACATTTCCGTAAGATATAACAACATATATCCATTCTACACAGCCACATTAAAAACTCACATATAAAAAACCACACTGCCCACTACATAATTACGAGTGAACACCCACACTGCCCAAAACAATCATATTTTTTGGCAGTGCATAATGAACATTTGCTGTTTAACTAAAGGACAACATCGGAATCACAGGTACGAAACATATAGCACTGCTATTTAGAGTATTTTAATGCTCTTAGAGTGCTATTTTGGTTTTTCTTCCTAGATATATCTAATGACTATAATGTTCATATAGGTCGTTTCTACGTTCATAAATCGTCATTTGGTTGAGTTTTGTGTTTGACATGTTTGAAAAACTTAGAATCATAAACCATGAAATCGATGTTAAAACTACGAATTAATGATGCCAAAATGATCTATGAACCTTGAAAAACATCTCTATATAATTTCGATGAAGTTCGGTAACCAAAAATGGTATTTTCGAAATTGGACCCGAAGGTTGAAGAAGATGAACAGTACTCGAAAATATGCAGGGATGATCGATCCCGTGGGCATAAATTTTCTATCAATGATCGATCAAATGCACTGGATCGATCCCGCAAAATTCTGATCCGAAAATTTGTCTGAAAATGCTATTTTTGAGCTCTAAAATCCTATTTTTGATACCAATTAATTATGATCATTATAAATGATTTTTCACAATAAAAATGATATTTTTAACAAATTAAAATATTATGTGATGTATGACGATAAGTTCGGGTGTTAACACTCGAGACTAGGCTGCTATTTGTTATTAAACGTTATGTTGAATGATCATTATGATGAATAATTATTATAAATAATTATGAATGATAAACCCACTGATTAGAATGATTAGTGATGATTAAATCATGATTAAAAATGAATGTAATGGTTATCATGGTGAAAACGGTGTATATTGTTAAGGATATCTAGTAGAACTTTAAGATGTACCTCCTTGACCAATTCATAATTCGGGGTTAAAACGTACGTACGGGATCCAGAACGGATATCACCCACCCGACAGATCACTGTTCGGTTTGGTACGTAATCCACAAGATTCATAGGGTGGATTATTGATTCTTGTGTTCTACATTAAACTATTTATAGTTTAAGGGTCTGGTTAGAAATATTGTCTTAGACTAGGAATAGCTAAGAACTTGTTATAAAATGATTTGGCCTTAGATTAAGAATAATTTAAGAGCAGTGTTGAGATATTGTCGAAATGACTTGGAATAAAATATTGAGAATATCATGAATGTTTGAATTATATGTTGTATGCATGATAGCAAATGATTGATTATGAATTGAGATTCAATTTATGTGGATGTTCGACGCTTTAGATATGCTTACTCAGCTTCACCGCTGAGCATGTAGTGTGTTTTATTTGCTACACGCAGGTAGACAGAATGAATGATTGACATATTCCTGGAAGCAGAAGGGGTGAGACAGTCGTGGTGGATTTATTGACAAAATAAATAGTTATGTTTGTTTTGAGACATGTTTAAAAGTTGCTTCCACATTATTATTAAACACTCCGTATTTTATACAGTTATGTATGAAATTTTATTTATGATGAATAAAGTTATTTGAAATGTGTTAAATTTTACGAATACCAAGTTAATATTTTAGTCCAAAAGGGGCTGCAGGCTTCAATTATTATGCCCATTTTACGGTTCGGGCCTTAAAAATTTCGTAGTATAGCATATCGGCCTAGTGTGAAATCTAATCTGACTCGCACTTTGATCATGTCTAGGTTTATGTTATAACTTTCTACCTAACCACTTGTAGAAAGCAATAGAGAATACATGATATGATATGATTACACAAAATAAAAGAAACCACTTGCAAATAAAGAGCAACCAATAACATGACATTACACAAAACAACCAAAGAAAACTACGATTACACAATGTGCTCTTTCTCATAGGTAAAAGGGGAAAAAAACACCACAGAACGGGACACGATTTTGATGTTAAAATTTGTGAAAACAATAAAATCCATCGGCTCACATTTTAATGGCCTCCACAACAAGTCCGACACCTCTCGCTACTGCATGAACCAAATTTCACGGAGTTAAATTCATCAAGTAAAAATCGTTACATGTATGACTAATAATTTATCCTTATTTATCTCTCCATTTCTAAAAGTGTTACGGGTACACTAAAATTGGGTACACATGGCGAAAACAGACACATATAGACAGTCCATGTCTGCGTGTGCACAGAGTATAAAATTTGTCGGTTTTTGTTTTGATATACCCATAGCATTATTGAAATAATTGAATTAATTATAACCACCAACAATTTCCTTTTTCGATATTTGCTTCTTAATTACTCCCTTCGTCCCTAAATAAACTTTCCCTTTCGTTTTTTCTTTATCCCCAAATAAACTTTTCTTTTTCCTTAAAAAACCCCTTTTACCCCTTACTTTTTCATACCCTACCTATCACATCATACCTTTTTACTAATAATCTACCAATCACATCTTACTTTTACACATCACATCAAGGATATTTTGGGAAAGTCAGCACAAAAATATCCCTCCCTTAAATCCTCAAAAAGTCAAAAATGAAAATTTATTTAGGGGCGGATGAAGTATATACATGCTATATTTCATAGGGAGAAGAAAGAGATTTTGAGATAAAAACAAAAGGAGAAAAACTTTTTAAGGGAGGGAGTACATACCATGACATCTCCTCGCCATCTCTTCGGCCAAACTCATGCTTATGCTCCTTCATTATTTCCAATGGAGCAGAGTTCATGACGGGATAACCTTTTATTATTTCAAATCAAAAAAGAAATAAATAAATTGGTAACTTTATATTCTATGTTCAAAATATGTGTATATATATAGACACACACATAGTATATATAATTATATTATAGAGAAATTTACTTAAATATCACTAAAACATAATGACTTTTTTTTAAACAGCACCACATGTGTTTTTCATCCCAATGTAGTACTTTTACTCATTATGCATTAGTCATTATTCAAGTTAATATTCGCCATCACATGACATTATGGACATTATTAAGTGTTATTTAGGGAATAAAACAATTTAAATGCTGTTTAAAGAAATGACTTAAGTTTTAGTGCTATTTAGTGCAAATATTTCAATTATTTATTCTATGTTTAAAAAAAGTGTTGCAAATTAAACAAGCTAGTTATTTTACATTTCAGGGTGTGTTTGGTTGGGGGAAATATTTTCCAAGGAAAATTTATTTCAATTTTCTATGTTTCGTAAAATTAGTATGATAGTAAAATGATTTCAGTTTGATTTCGAAAAAAGATTTCCACAATCTGTTTGCCCCATCCCCCATGTATGCCACCCCGTGCACCCAAAGACCACTTTTCCCCCGCCCCACTCCCTAACCGCCCCCCTACCACCCTCCCGAGCTACCTCGGTCCCACATACACTACCACCCTCATGCACCTCTACGCCACAACTCCACTCCTCACCTTCCTCCCCCCCTCCCCCCGCAACACTCACCCCTAGGCCGCCCACCCTAGCTCCCTATTCCCATCCATCGTGTCTCGTCACTTGCCGGCTTGCCGCCCTCTCATCATGAACCCCGCCCACCCGCCCCCTATCCACCTTGCATTTTGCACTATGGTACTAAAATATTGTTAAATCGTTTCAAAACATTATTTGTTAATATTAATTTTCAAATATTAATAATAGAAACTATTTTTTAAAAAAAACGTGATTAGAAAATAATTTTTCTTGAAAATCATTTTTTCTTGGAAAATATATTCTTCTAGGAAAATATTTCCCCCCAACCAAACGCAACATTTCGATTTTAAAAAAAATGTAGAAATCTGCTGGGTATATATATACCTTGAGGAGACTCTTCAGACGGTTGGATGGTAGTCATGGCTTCCATTTTAATGATCATAAGGGCGGTAGTCACTATAATTAGTTCTTGTGAACTCATTTTGTTTAACCAAATAGTATAATTATATTATACGTAGTATATGTTAATTGAATTGGTTATTGTAATATATTCACAACATCACATTATTGTACCCCCCATATATACGGAGCATTGGATGCAATATATATAACGTGCGCTTAACGGAGTTTAATTATTTATTTCCCTACTCGTAATATATACTCCGTAAAACGTAAGAAGTCTTATTTTCCTTCCATCTTATTTCGAACAATTCCGTAATGGGCCCGTTCTCTATACTACCTACTTTGTATGTATTGCGTCATTGCTTCCGATCTATCGCCCTACCTAGCTTCCTCCGCCCTCCTTTCTTCTCTTCTTTATTCAAATGCGTGAATTAATTTCTTATTCAATGGACCATCATTTTTGGGTTATAATATACTCCCTCCGTCACGGAAAACATGAGAGTTTTGATTTTGAAGAGAGATTTAAGGGAAGTGTATTTTGGTATTGAATTTCCAAAAATGTCCTTTGATGTGATGGGTAAAAGTATGATTTGATGGATAGATTATTAGTAAAAAAAGTATGATGTGATAGGTAGGGTATGAAAAAATAATGGGTAAAAGTAACTTTTTAATAGAAATGAGAAGTGTTTTTTGGGACGGATGAAAAAAGAAAGGTGAAAGATTTTCAGAGACGGAGAGAGTATTAAAATTAAACACTCGTCTCACTTGGGTAATTGTCCATAATTATTTTAGGATAATAATTTTGTAGACCCTACCAAATTTACATCTGAAGTTGTCCAGTTACAACCCAAAATTCTAAAAGTCGTACGTAATCATGTTACTTCTCGTTTAAGAGAAAAATTTAATGTAATTTTTTGATGTATAAATTTTATTTTGATGTTTTATATCTTTATTTAATTAAATTAAATTTAAAATAAACTCAATCTAATCCCGTTATTCGTGAGTACCTATATCGTATATCTGGATGTATATAAAAAGTTGTAAAATTACTAATTTGATGAAGCAATAACAATATGTAGGGTTGGGTTCAATTTTTCGATTTGACTTTAATTTTACGTAAAACCAAAAATCGAACGAAAGGTTAGAATTGATTCAATTTTATATTAAAAAAAATGTATCGAGTACCCAACAAACATGCATCTAAAAGCTTCAAAATACTCCCAAAGATTTTGTACGTAACTATCAATTACAGAGAATTTGCGTTTTTGGTATAATACCTTCATTTCTATTATAGCATCAAAGTTTTTTCATGTAAATATATAAATTACGCGTATCGATTGTTAATGTTAATATAATTTCGTATTAGGATTAGTTATTGATGTTTATATTTCTAGGTTTTTTAAAGTTTATAATATGGTTTAAAATGTTTAATAATTAAGAAAAATAAATTTAATCGACTAATCAATTATTTACATTTTTATTTTTATGATTTTTTTTTCATATCACATATATTCATATATATAAAGCGAAGTACTTAAGAAAGTTCGGCTTATTTGGTTCGGTTCGGTTTTCGAAATGAAAACCAAAAAGGAAACCAAACAATAACGGTTCGGTTCGGTTTTCTACATTCGATTTCAGTGTTTTTGGTTTGGTTTTGTTTCTAGCTCGTTTCGATTGATTCCGGTTCGATTTATGATTTTTGGTTTTCCGAACTCAGTCAGCCCTAGGACCGCGGAGTGTTCGAGTTGGTTCAGAATGTATGGTGATAAAAAGTGACCCAATTATTGTGGTGTATTATTTGATTGTTTTTACAAATTTAAACAGCAAAATTGTATCTTGTTACTGTGTACCCCGCATTTTTTTTTCCTTTGATCAATAGAAAAGAATAGTTTGTGTAATCACATCTTTCCTTTGTTTCGTGTAACATCATGCATTCATTGCTCTGTACAAGTTTTTTCTTTTGTTTTCTGTAATATCATCTATTTATTGCTCTCTACAAATGATTTCTCTTGTTTTGTGTTATGTCATGTTCTCTAAAAGTGATTTATATATGAATTTCTTGTTAGGTTGTGACCTATATCACATCAACTAGATATTGAATGAAAGTGGTTTGTCAATCTCGTAAGGAGTTGTGGTCCCTTAGACCCTCTTAGCCGTCTAAGGAGATATTACATAATCCCTCCGTTTCACAAAATCTTTTTTCTTTTTTTTTTCATCCGATCCAAAAAAAATTCTCATTTCTATTAAAAAGTCACTTTTGCTCCTATTAATATTTAACTTAACTATCACATCACATTTTTTCACCATTAGTCAACCCATCAAATTCACTTTTAAACATCACATACAAGGGCATTTTTGGAAAGTCAACACTAAAATGCACTTTTTTAAAATCCTTTAAAAGTCAAGACTAGAATAATTTTGAGGGACGAAGGGTACAAGTTTATCAAACTCCCTCGTTTCCTTATTATAGAGTACTTTACCCCCTTTCGTTCTCGGAACTTCTTTAATTTTGAAGAGTACTTCACATATTTTCTCTTTTAGAAATTTTCTTTCTCATCAACTTTTCTATCAATTTTTTTCCTTTACTTTTACATCAATTTAACTCATTTCTCTCTCCTCATTAACATAAATTCGACTGAGAATTACCCAAAGAAGAATTTTACTAAAATATAATGAAATTTTTAATTGTACGTAGTACCATATGTTTTAATTTTTTAATGTAGTATCACTGAACATTGTTCAAGTAAATATTGACCGTTATTGGACATTGTTCAAAGTAAATGTCCACCACCAGTGGATATTGTTCCGGCCACTGCACATTGTTTAAGTACTCTTTAGGAAATAGAAAGTTTTATGTACGACGTACATTGGGAAAAGACATATTAATTTCCTCCTATAAAACTCTTTAACTTTCACATCTTGCTTGCATCGTAAAATATTTCAATTTGAGCTAAATGAACATAATTGTCTTTACTTTTCTTAAATCCAACCGGACATACCTCAACTACCTTCTACTCCCTCCTTTCCAACTACATATATTAGTTTATCAAATGACTAACAAAAATAAAGAAAAAAAGAATAAAGTTTGACCCTGTGAATAGCAAACAAATAATTTAATTTGGAACGGAGGGAGTACGTTCTGTCCACTTTGATATTTCTTGAGCCCTACTCTTTTCAATTGTCGTTGTTTTACCTTGGTCAATCTTTTATAGTTTCTTCTCCCAAAAGTCAAAATAGGAAACATTTTGCAAGAAGAAAGTAGGGGTGTAAACGGGTATTAATCGGATCGGATGTGTCATTACCAAATCCGTATCCGTTTATTTTTGTCGGATATCGAATTCGGATACGAATCTTGATGGATACTGAAAATCAAAACTGTATCCGCATCTGTTGGATATATCCGTATCTGTTTCCAATTTTTAAAATCAAATTAAACAATACTTTAATTTTAAATTAGATTAAAGTCGAACTATTATTAAATCAACTATAATTTGTTATGGGATAATTATTTTTTTTGTTTCCATGGTTTATGATATTCTACGATAACTGTTATGCGGAATTCGAGAATAACAAAATATAAACGAGAAAAAAACGACAACAGATTTAATGTAGTTCACCAACATTGTGTTGGCTACATCCACAGGAAGAGGGGGAGCAGTTTTATTACGGACGGAGAGGCAAAAAATAGAATACAACATAGGGTTTGTGGTAGGGGTGGGTTCGGTTTTGGCGGTCCGGTTTTTACCCAAAACCAAAGACAAAACGGAAGGTAAGTTGGCGGTTCGGTTCGGGTCGGTTTTGCATGAAAAATATGTAAACCGTTGGTTATTCGGTTCGGTTTTATGCGGTTTTTATCTTGATTTTTTCGGTTTTTTCGGTTTATAAAAGTAAATATTTATAAGCATTAAAAATTGTATAAATACTAACTTGACAAAGCAATAATAATACGTAAGTTTGGGTTTGTTTTTTTTGCTTGATTTTTACACACAAAAAAAGCCGAGCGGAAGGTTAGTGTTCTCATTGGTTCAATTTTATATACAAAATATGTGTCAAGTGCCTAACAAACATCTAGAAGATTCTAAATAATCTTAAAGATATCGTATGTAAAATCAATTGCAGAGAATTGGATTTTTTTTATATAATACTTTCATTTTCATTATAACATCAAAGTTTTTTTTATTTAAATATGTTAACTACTCATTTTAATTTTTAATGTTATATAATTCTATATTAGGATTAGTTATTGGTGTTTATATTCTTAGATTTTTTAAAGTTTATAATATGGTTAAAATGTTTAATTAATAGTTAAGAAAAAAACTTTATTTGGCTAGTAATTTATTTGCATTTTTGTTTATATGATTTTTATACATATCACATATACTCATATAAATAAAATGAAGCATATAAATAACTTCGGTTTATTCGGTTCGGTTCGGTTTTTCAAAGTAAAAACCAAAACAGAACCAAACAATAACGGTTCGGTTCGGTTTTTTTACATTTGGTTTCGGTTTTTTCGGTTTGGTTTTTTTTCTAGCTCGTTTCGATCGATTTCGGTTCGGTTTTCGGTTTTCGGTTTTACCGACCCAGCCCTAGTTTGTGGTAGCACCCATATACACAATGCATTACAACAATAACTTCATATGATAAAAAGATATACACATCACACATATACACATATTTTTATATGTCTGCACATATATTTATGTGTCTACACATTTATTTTGCATATAAAAATGTCTTATATTTTGAAATATCAATAGAGAAACAAAATATCAACATAAAAAAATTAGGAAAAACTATATATAACGGATCAAATATTCGGATAAACGGTTATTTAAACGATGAATATTCAGATTGGATTTTAAATGGATCGAATATACAATAACCAAATCCGTATCCGTTTACCAAACGGATACGGATAATATCCGTTTAAAATGGATGCGGATATTTCCTCTTTAAATGGATACGGATGCAGACGATAATCGGATTTTCGGCTATCCGTTGACAACCCTAGGAAGATGTATGTTTTAGCATTATTAAGTGCAAATTTCACTTATCCAAAAGTCAAAACCAAAGTCATACATTAGAATGTGACCAGGAGAAAGATCTCATTAGAATGTAAACCGAAGAAAGATCTTATTAGAATGTGAATAAGAGAGAGATCTCATTAGAAAGTGAACTAGAGAAAGATCTCAATTTATTCTCAAGCATAGAAGAACACTACATTAAAAAAACTAGGACGTTTTTACACTACGAGGAAACTACACTTACATATGGAAGTAAAAGCCGACAAATGTGATTCCAGTGAAATTTTGGAAGTCTATGGGCATCAGTGGATTTTCACATAATTTTGGAAGCATTCTAGAAAAAAAATATTGATAATATGATGTAGAGAATTATGGAGATGTAACGTTCATTTGCTGCCATATACCAATAACCAATGAGTAGATTATTTGCAAAACCTTTTTCCCAATGGACATATTTTGCTGGTTTCTTGCCCTAATACAAATCACAATTCCTCTACTGCAATCATCTACTGTTATTAAATTAAATTAATACAAGTACATATTGCACAGCCATAGTGTCAAAAAAAAACCCAAGCACTGTAAAACCAGCCAGCCAAACAGCTCCTAATGCCCCCACTGTACATAACTGCCCACAGCTCCTTTGTCTTCTTCAACGTAGTATTGTTTTGTTTATTTCTGTACACAACATTGCTACACAAATCCTTGTTCTGCCACATCAGCCTGTGGGACCATCAGGAGGGAGAGGTGGTTTTAGATTCTCATGGGTTGGTGGCTGCGGCGGCAGAGCAGTGAATGCGGGTTCAAGGGTCTCGTTCACGCTCTTTGTTGCCCTTTTCACCCTTTTTGGCGGTCTCTGTTGGTTAATGATCTCATTTGTAGACGGATGACGGTCTCCATCCATTTCATCATCATCATCATCATCATCATCATCATCATCGTCATCATAGTCTTTCACTATTGCCGCCATGGAGGCGGGAGAAGAAGAAGGATAACCCGCAACATTCTTCGGAGCCTTTTGAGGCTTTGCTGGCGGTGGCGCTTGCTTGTCAGTCGTGGATGATGGTTTCCTCTGTCCATATTTAAACTAAATTAAATGTGGAAATTAGTTTGGAGGGGAAAATAACCCAAGAAAATATTCACCTTTTTACTTGATTTTCCTTTGTTAGGAGGGTCAGCAGTGGCGGAATCGTCTTTACCCATCGCTGTTGTAAGATCTTCCAAAAACACACCTCCATCTGCATCGACCCCTATGCCCTTATTAGTTCCACCTTTCTTCTTCTGTCTCTCCTTAGCCTAACAAGAATGAAACATAAATTTTTAATTACAGTATCAAGAGTTCAAAATAAACAGGCTAAGATAAAGACAATAAAAGAAAGAACGTGTGGGGTTCTCACTCTCACCCACCTGAAGAGGAATTTCTTTTAGTTTCTGCTCAAGTTGGGCATCATCAAGCAGCAAAGAGACCACGTCTTCTGGGGCCATAAGGTCGCCCTGAACGTGTTCTCCTGTCATCACCAGCTGTTGAACTGTGTTTTTTTGACTCGCTCTCACCAATATCTTTTCTTCAACTGTCTCTTTACAAATTAAGCGATAAACTGTAACCTGCAGTATGAGTATTTCCTCTTTAATCAAATCAAAGGGAAAATGGCATTTTATGTTGGGTTCTACCTTGGAAAATATGAAAGAAAATCAAGTTTGATGACATTTTCTGCTCTTTTTAAACTCCCTTCGGCCTAAAAAGATTTTCCCACTTTGACTTCACAAAGATTAAGGTTGAAAAGATGTTGAACAGTGAAAAGTGAGTGGTTAGAATTTGCTTAGAAGAGAAGTATTTGGGACCACATATTGCTTTCCAAAACGGGAAAGAGAAAAGGCGGAAATTTTTCTTGGGACATCTCGAAATCGAAAGTAGGAAATCTATTGGAAAAATAATACGGTGTACCATAAATTAAAAGGAGAGAATATATGTTATACGTAAAAATGCATGTATAGCTAATAGCTAATACTACATAAACCATAAAAGGAGAGAGAGAGAGAGAGAGAGAGAGAGAGAGAGAGAGAGAGAGAGAGAGGGTACTTCTTTAGTTTGACCAAGCCTATGAGCTCTGTCCATTGCCTGAAGATCAAGAGTGGGATTCCAGTCACTTTCATAAAATATGACTGTGTCAGCAGCTGTCAAGTTTATTCCCAGTCCACCAGCTCTAGTACTTAGCAGGAACACAAATATATCACTCCTACAAGCAAGAAGAGTTAAATAGTCAGTATCAACAAATATACTCCTAGGGCCTGTTTGGGTGTCGAGTCTTTTGGAAGAGTTTGGAGGGGAAGACTTTTGAGGGCTTTGTTTATAGTATTTTGATAAAGTGTGTTGATTTAAAAAGCAAATAAAAGGTGATTGGAATGTTATACAGTGCAATCATATATAATGCTAGTCTTTCTTCTTTTTTTAATCAAATCTCGATTATACATCAATATCTTGACTATGCCTTCTAAATACTTCCCCTTCGAAACCACTTCATCTACACAGATCCCCTCAAGAAAATAACTGTTATACTTCACAAACCTACCGATGTTGGAAATCTCTAACCATGTCTCGACGATCCATTATAGTGGAGGATCCATCAAGCCTTAGATATTTATATTTTCTGTAGTTCATGTAGTCCTGTCACAATATGATCATTATCAAAATTTAGCTCAGATGGACTTTCTTTTTTCAAAAATTTGATTAAAAAAAACACTTTCTATCTTCACTTAAGCATCTCAATATATCTAGTAACATCACAAGTGCATCCTTATTTTAAACTTTTTTTGCAAATTACATATCTTTCTAGAATAAGAGTTACTCATCCTTTACATATAAATGGTAACAGTAAAAGAAACTCATCCTGCATGAAAAAAAGGAAAATATGCACACATATGCAAACACAGACACACACAAGAGAAAAACTATATGGCTTTAGACAAGAGACTGAAGGGAGGATAAAATAAAATTAAAGTTTGGCTATGAATTAAAAATTATGGTATATAGAGCTACGTTGAAACAAAAGATAAAGACAAAAATGTGAAAACAAGCGTAAAACAAGTAAAGGCAATTTTATACTCCGTATTAAGTTTAAAATAAAGGGGGGGGGGGGAAATAAGAGTAAGGATACAAGAAAAGAACGTTGACAGTAAACATGATCAAAACAAGGTATACAAGTACAGAGTCATGCATGAAATTTCTGGCAGCTGTGCTAACATTATCATGAAGTTGTGATCAGATAACCCTAAACTGCTGTCTAGAGCATGGAATATAAAATACCTCTAGAATGTTCAACATTTTTGTCATTTGTGCAAAGAGAAGAACTCTATGGTTTTGAGCACGCAATCGTTTCAATAATATGTCGAGTGTTTGCAGCTTCCCTGAGTCCTGAAAACACAGCTCTAGATTAAATATTATAATTAGAAGAGAGAGATAAGACGTCATAAAGAAGACATATACCGTGAGCATCTTTGCAGGATCAAATGGCTGCATGGGAGGACATGACCCAAAAATTTTGTATGTAAGCTTAAGGGCAGGTAATGACACAGGAAGTTCTGAGTCAATCTCCTGTATCAATGGGTGTGAGACACCTGGTTTCCGAGGACCATTACAGTCAGAGGTGCGTGCAAATCCCACAAATAACCTCTTAATCCATGGATTATGCAGTTCTTCAACCATTTTGTACGCAAAATTCCGGTCTGAGCAAATTGCATTTATCTACAAAAGGAGAGTGGGGGTTTTTGTGATCCATTATTTTTTTTGCATGTTAGGCAGAAAGTCAATGAGGAAGCAAATAAACTATGACTTACTGGAGGTGCTCTTGCTCTTGGTATAAAAGAATATATGGAACGTAGAAAATCAATACTAGACAATAGCCTATCCTGGTAAGGCATGACTAAAGCCTCAAATGGAGCATCGCCAGAACCAACTTCTAATCTCCTCTTCAATAAAGTTGCCTCCGGCTTTGATGGCAAAAGTAACATTCGTGTGACAACTCTCACTTTGTCCTGTCCAATGTGACTGATAGAGGGTTCGACATCGTTGCTCTCCATCAGGTCCAACATCTCATCCAAAAATAGCCTATCCCATTTAACTATAGAAAACAATAACCTTTCCAGGAAAGAACTAGTTGCCAAAAATGATGTCTCCATAGGTGACAGATCAACCATGCGAGTAAACCCAAATGTTCCACTTTTAACATGATAATCTTCGCCCTTCTGAGTTGGTCTGAGTACAGAATAATGGATATTCTCAGGAGAGAATATGTTGAAATATTTTTCAAATAATTCTCTGGTCATACCATGTCCCAACATATTTGAATCCTGGATTTCTTGGAAGACCATTTTTGGCATCTGAAAATGATCAAGGGAAAAATGAATTATACAAAGATATCAGCATCCGCAGCCTGCAGATACCTACTTGTGGAAATAGGAACAATATAGACCCCTTGAGGAACAACATAAAACCTCTTCACAATTGGGGATATCATTGCACACCCACATTGTGAGTGTGCCTTAAACATGGTTTATGGACTCACAGTATCACCAGTTTTTCTTGGTGATTCCCGGAGCATTTAACAAAAACACTCAATTTTATTTCATGTTCTAAACACAATATGACTCACAATATCACCATTTTTTTCTTGATGATTCTCAGAGTATTTAGCAAAAACTCAACTTTTCTTGATGTTTTAAGTATACTATGAAAGATTGAAATGGTTCCCCTTTCCCCACAGTATGTACTACTTCATCAGTCCCACAAAAATGTTCCGCGTTAGACTAGGCACGAAGATTAAGAAAGAGTAAATTCCATAAATGGTTCCTAATTACAGGTGGTTTTCCATATTTATTCCCTAATTCTAAGATATTACATAAATGGTACTCAATTTTTGAAAACTATTCCAAAATCGGTCCTTCATGCACTATATTTGGAAAAAATATTTTATCATATTTGGCGTAAAAGACTATTTTTAAAATTTATGGATCATATAAATACCTGGTATGTAACAGGACTTCCTTCACCGGAACAATATACATCCTCCAGTTCCCCAAATGGAGGAGGAGGAAGTGAATTTGGAATCTGCCCAAAATAGAAATAAGTGCTTCCCTCATTTCTCTCAAACAACTCCGGATGGTTACAAACCTGACCTTGCGAATTGGAAAGGTCGCATTTAGCATTTGGCATACAACTTCAATACATGTAACATGCTGTAATCCACATATGTGCAAAAGAGAAAAAGACAGCAAGCTAGAGAAAAAACACATTACCTTCCTCAACTGGATGACAATATTCATTAGGTTCATTATTTTTTTCTCGTTAAGATGACCACGGCTGCTATCAAACAACTCCGAAATGGATATCTTGTTCTTTATAGCTTGATAGAATGCCTGCTGTCGCGAACTCAACTTGCAATGCACTGTTACTTCAGTTTTGCCAGTTAACTCAGAGACTACATCCTTTTTTACCCGTCGCAACATGAATGGCTTAAGAATTGCATGCTGTTCCAAAATATTTGGTGTGGGGGGTCATAAATCAAAATGTGAACAAGAGAAAGATCTCAAGCACATAAGTACACTGCCTTAACAAACTTACACTACAAGGAAATTACACATATATTACTATATCATGTCAAATACATATAAAATTATAAATATAAAACTTCAGGAATAACATAAGTATTCGGCCAGCAAATACATTTGAGATTTAACCAACAGTAGCAAGCTTGATATCCCCTAACAATTGCCAAGCAAGAAGTATTAATATTTTTCTGGGCAGCAACCACTAAAATATCACTAAAAAATGGGAGCAATATACAAAAAGACGTCTGAGAAGAAATTTGCTAGATTAATCTGAGCCATACTTTTCATTTTAAAAGTCCAACCATTTTATCAGTTAAAACATATACTGCTACTTGGGCATACATGTGATGTGAATTTCTTCTTTTAAACGTCACACAATATGTGAGTGACATGCACATTAAAAGACATACTCCCTCTATCCCGCAAAAAAAATCATACTTCCTTTTCTATCAGTGCCAAAATAAAGTTCACACTTCTCTCACTTCCTTTCAAGGAAAGGAATATGTGAGCTGGGAGTTGCTTGGGAAGGGTGAGATGGGAGTTGCTGCTTTTAATATACAATTTTTTAGTTTTAATCCATACAAGATTACAAGTTTTGCATCTAAAAGCATTTGACTAATGGAAAACCTGCTTCTGATAAGATAAAGGTATCAAGAATAGCCAACATATATGAAGTAACATTGAGGCCATGAAACATATAGACATTTAAAGAAAGCTTACCAATCTATTCAGCTGATGTTCATTCAAGGTTCCACCATGCTCGGCATGGTTCTCGATTCTGATTACAAAGAACACATAGTAATGAGAAAAGCTTGTATACTATAGTATTGTACTTGAGTAAGAACTCAAAAAAACTTGCATAAAACGCTTACCCTTTCGAAAACCACTCATTGAATTGTTCATGACTGTCAAATAAAGTGGGCATAATGAAATGCAGGAGAGCCCATAGCTCAGCCATGTTGTTTTGGATTGGAGTACCAGTCAAAAGCAAGCGGTTTCGACAATTGAAACTCAGTAATGTCTTCCATCTTATACTGTTGATTGAAAGTAATATACAATACAGAGATAAAATACACATTAAGTCCTTGCAGCTACTGGAATAGAAGGAAGACATTTATTAATCTACAAAAGGACATATTCTTCCTCCATACCAAAATAAAATACAGCGTTCAGTTTAAGATGGTTGACAAATTTTATTTTTAATTCAATATGTAAAATTGGTGTAAAAATCAAAAAATAAAATTTAATGTGTATATTTAAAAAATTACAAAGGTTCTAAAAACAAGAGGTGACATGACTATATTTTCTTTGTCAAATTATCGATGAAAATATGTTTTAAAAAAAGAAGAAGAATTAATTTGACAATGTGAATAGTAATTGTGTCTTATATTTTGGGATGGAAGGAGTAATAAAATGTGAAAATCACCCATATAGATATGGTCTCACTTGAACATAGCATGGCTAAAACTAAAAACACAAGTCACTGACAGAATATCAAAATTACAAATACTTTCCTATAGTGTGAAGAAGGGTATTGGAAAATAAAACAAAAAATACCGAGTAGAACACTTTACAAGAGGTTATTAACAAGGTTCCTTTTTTATCTCTAATTCAAAAAAAACATCATTACAATTTCTACATGGTATGTTTAGAGGGTTTTTCAAAAAGAAAAGATGCCGAATTTTGTGTTTTGAAAAATAATTGTCAGCTGGAAATAAGCCCATGTCTAAGTTCTTTCATTTGTAAAAGCTTTCAAACTTATGATGTTAAACTGTTCAATAATCGGAAATCATGTTGGGAGTAGACTGCGGAACCTGGTTGAGCTTTTAATTGCCTGGGCTTCGTCCAACACCATATATTGCCATTTAACACGACGAAAGTATTTCTCATCAGAAACTAGAAGTTGATAACTAGTGATGAGGATGTGGAATCCAGCATCCCTGGCAAGAAACGGCAATAACATCATTAAAGAACATTATAATGAGTGACACAGATACGATGTAAATATATCAAGTGACAACCATTCAACAAATATCTACTCTATCTATTTCCAACTACTGAAATCCATCAGAAATCAGTATATAAACATGCAATGCACTTACACATGTCAGTTATTCAAGTACTGCATTCCAATTTTCCAGTTATTAAAATACAAAGTAGGAACTAAGAAGTATTTAAGTGTCATGTCCACATCCAATGGAGCTAAAGAAATTGTAATTCACAGTGTTTTTAAAATCGACAGTGTTTTAGCTTTGGTAAATAATGCACTAAAACCAAATGGCACTTTAAACTTTGTTTGCTTCTTACTCTCAAAGAAGATTAGATAGTAAATATAGCTATGGATCGAGGGTCAAATGAAAACAGAGGTTAAGTAAATCTTTACCCCTAGACCCAACTCAGTTGAGATTATACAAGACTGTTTTGTTTTTGAACTATTTAAATGACATAACAAGCAAATGTATGCCGTTTGGTATCCTGTAGTAACAAAAATACAGCCCATAATGTGAATGAGGTTTACCGTCGATAAAGGCGCTTGGGGTTAATATTCTTCCTAAGCACTGTCCTCTCTTGCAGCCCACCCCAATATGGAAGTGTTTTTAGATCAGGACAGAAACGACCTATCTCATCGGCCCAGTTGTTCAGGACAGAAGCAGGAGCAACCACCAAAAATGGACCCCATATATTCTTTTCCTGTAGACAAAGTCATTAGTAACTGACGGGCAATTCATTGGCATGAATTATTTATCAAGTGAAAAGCTTACTTCTGCCAAGTGAGCCAAGAATGCCATTGCTTGAATAGTCTTCCCAAGACCCATTTCATCAGCAAGAATGCCATTTAAACCCTGATACAGAACTGAACTAGCTAAGTCAACAGTGATGAAACATAGAGGGAAATTTAGTGTGACAGATGATACCTGTTCGTAACAATTAACAAGCCATTGAAGACCTTTCAGCTGATATTCTTTTAGGGTGCCTTTGAATAATTCCGGTGTTTGCACTGTGGATGCTACAGGCATTGTGGACCTGACAGCAAGATGATCTCAATGTGCTGGGATTTAAAAAAAGAAATTTACAAACAATATCAAGTTCTACTGACACGAAATCGCTATATGGAGAGGTCCTCAAACTTACGGGTGCAATAAGTCAATGTTAGTAGAACCAGAAACTGAGGCATCTGGTTGGAAGTTCTCAGTTTCAGAAGCTTGCCGCAGCTTCAAAATTTCACTATCAAATGCACTTGTCATCATTTTCTGCTTAGAGACGGCATTTTGAGCAGCTTTTAGAGCCTCCATTCTCAACTCAGCCTCTTCAGGGTCTTCCTCTCCAGGCTGAGCTTCAGCAGAAGTCAACAGCACTTCTTTGTCATCTGCTCTCTCATCGGTGTCGGCTTGTGAAGTCGGTTTGTTCTGCATGAAGTGACTGTAAAGTTCAGTCTGTGACAGCAGAAAGTTAAGCCTTTGTTGTTGCCTTCTTGCTTCACGAAGCTCCTGTTCCCGTTTCAAAGCTTCTGCAGCTTCTTTTTCCTCCCTCTTCCTTACTTCAGCCTACAAGATGAGATCATTTTAATTTCAGAAAAGCTCATTACTACTTGCTACATAATAAAATACAAGAGAAACCCATTGCAAGGATCCCTTAAGCAAGTGTGCTTTAAGCCTAGAAGTGATTTGTGCATAAGAGGTAGCATCAAATGAAATTGAACAAGTAGGCGAAGTATAGAAGGTACCATCTCCTTGTCAACTTTCTTCCAAAATACCAACATGTCCCTCGTGAGTTTCCTAGTACGTATTCCAGCCCCTCTCATTAGCTTAAGAGATCTGCCGACCTTCAATTTTACCTGGAAAAAGAACCTTCTGACTCAAAGGTAGACACTAAAAGCAAACTGAATGTTGGGCACCATATACATTTTAAACAGAACTTTTTTAAAATGTCATGGGAATTAAGATCATCCCAACAAAAAGATTAGTTGCACTTACCTCTCTTTGACATGTTTCTGCAAACCTCTTGGCATCAATGAACTGCTTTTTGTGAAAATTAGTGAAGTGCCTGTGATGTTTTGATATGTCTTTCCTAACCATATTCACCCAATATTTTTCAATCTTCTCCATCTCTTCCTTCTCAATCATGGCAGGGTCTTTCTCCACCTTTGGCTTTTTGGGCAAAGCACGTTCAATAATCTGTCCAGAGTCCAGACATCCCCATACAAATTAGTCACAAAATCAATGCCATTCTTCTTTCTTATTAAAGAAAACAATGTTAACACCCCCAAAAAAACTTACTTCATATGTGTCTCCTTTCTCCAGCACCTTAACATAGTAAATCTGCAAAACACCACCCTCAGACAAGATAGAACGCCGTATTGACCCAGCTGCCCCCTCGGGAATAGAAGATGCCTCCAATGCAGCTTTACTGACTTTAAGAGTGAATTTTGTGTTTGAGCTATCACTCAACTGAGATTTAAGTCTTGCCTGTAAAGATCCATACTGGGGTATAGGATCACCCATTCCTCTATGGATTCTAGGACCAAGCCTCTTATCCGAAATCATCATTGCATCCAAAGTCTCCAAATCAAGAGTTCCCTGAAGGTAAATTTCATCAACTTGGATATCTAATACACTAGGCAAGCTCAATGCAGCAGCCAGCTTTTCATAAGGAGGGGGGATGCTATAAATCTTTCCTCCTCCCATTTCCAAAAAAGCAGGCTCATAATTTGATCTGTTAAAAGTCAATGTGTTAGACTGGGAAGGATATAAATGTTAAAAATTCACTAAACAAAATTCTGGCACCACAATTAAACAAGAAATGTAGGGGAGAAGAACCTATCAACCACAAACTTTGGTACGTCAGATTGGAGATGGTTTCCTGGCTTTTGTGAATTACTTTTGCTTTGAAACTCTGGTGCAGAGTCAACTTTAAACAAACCTCCTCGATGATCACTTTTTAGTTCCAGATCCTTCGGACCAAAACTGTTTTTTACACTAGGCATCACACTCCGTGTTGATGTGGAATTTGGTGTGGATGTACCAAGTCTCCTCTTATATTTATGAATGTGCTCTCCCAGCATTGATCTGTACTTTTCCTCTGAGATATATGTAGTCCTATTAGTTCTGTATTCGTCCTCTTCACTACTATATGCAATCTGCCTCTTCTTCTTCAACTCCCGCCCAGAGACCATCCCATTATTTTGTTCCCCTACCACACCTATTAACAATCAACATGAGACACGCCCAATGAAAAATCACCAATTCCATCTTGGCAAATCATTAACTATAGCAAATAAAATATTTCCAACTAGTGAAGTTAACTCCACAGAGTTAATGAACGAGTAGGGAAGTTTTGAAGAAGTGAATCCTAAATCATACAGTTTGAGGCAATTAACACAAGAACGACTTGATTTTTTTAGCATTTGAGTGAGCACCTTGGCTAGCTCTACTCTCATCCTGGCTACTCTTTTCATAGTAATCAAAATCATCATCATCGCCCCGTGGAAGCTGAAAGTTCACCAGAGACTATAGAAAACAAAAACAGCAATTAAAAATTTAAAGTGTACAAGAAATGCGGGAAACTTTACAGTTCTTAGCAATCTTCAAGTCATCATCACTAACCAGAAAGGCTCTAATTCGTCTCAATCCTACCCAACTGAATGTATAGAACATCCAATTTAAATTCATGAAAAAATAGTAAACTAAAAGGGAAAAAACAAGTTTGAAAACAGGAAAACTAATATTAAAAGCATTAAAAATTAACTTTAAAAAAAATCATCTCAGCACATCTACAAAGCTGCAACGAGTAAAGGTAACCCATTAAACATAAGGAAATCATCACTCCGCATACCTCAAGATTGAACAAATTGGAGTAGGAAAGACGATTCTTTGCATCCATTAACTACAGTCTCCGGCGAGAGGAAAGCATCAGGGACGAAAACATGAATGGCGTAAACTCGATTAGGCTGGGAGAATAGCCGGAAGCCGATGGGGAAAAAGTGAAGACGAATGAAAGGCCGGCGAACCCTAACCCTAGACAGGGAAATAGTAAAGGGATAATGGGGAAGAAGGGCGTAGGGGGAGAAAGAAAGGGGAAGATGCGTAGGCAGAATTGAGAAGGGCATGGATGGGCGCTAACGTGAGCCGGGAGTGGGGTGGGATGGTATCGGCTAACGTGCGCTTCTCTTGATCAAGCTTTTCTTTGTGCCGTTCTGCTTCAGGCTTTCAGCACTCCGAAAATCAATTTTGTTTTGTTCTTTTTTTCTTTTGGTAATGGTAACGGCTATGTAGCCTATATGTGTGTTTAGGAAAGTGGCAAGGAATTTAGAACATTTTCTATCATTCGGTAAAACCATACCGAACCGAACCGAAATTTCGGTAAACCGAAAATTCGGTAATATTATATTCGTACCGAATACCGAACCGTATTCAATCGGTTCGGTACGGTTAATACCAAAATTATTTTGATTTGGTATTCGGTAATACCGAAAAAACCAAAAATTTCATTTTTTTTCATTTATACTTCACTTTTGTTTTTATTTTCAATTTGTACCACAAGCAATCTCATTCAACATTTAAAGAAATTAGAAATACTTTATATTTTTTAGCTATAGTTAGTCATAAATTACTTAGTTTTTCATATTATTAAAAGATTATCGAAGCACATGATTTTGATCTTATAAAAAAACCAAAATATAAAAAAGAAATAAAAAATGTTTAAAAGATCTTACCTTTAGTCATCGATAATTTATTGCCTACGAAGTGAGGTCAATGTATTGATCATTTAGAATAAATGAAACAAAAAAATTGAAGAAGAAAGAGTCAAATAGTAAGCATGAGAAAATTTAGCTAGATATGAAGTATTTTTTTAAAAATTGAAATTGTGAATAAAAGGAAGGATAAAATAAGGTAGACCACTATATGAACTGCTAGGACTCAAGGTTAGAATTCAAACTTCAAAATATTTAAAATAATAAAATGAAGTAATAATTTGGTATTTGGTAAAAACCGAATTACCGAATTATTGGTGCAAACCGAACTGAAAACTGAATTTTAGCAAAAAGAAAAACCGAATACCGAACCAAATTATTCGGTTTGGTTTCGGTACGTACCGAATTTTTCGGTTTCGGGACAGTTCGGTCGGTTTACCGAATTGTGCACACCCCTAGATCTCACTTCAATTGGAGTATTACTTCTATTTTAGAGATAAAGATTGTGTGTTGCTCATCGAGTGGTGATTTCTTTATTTGATTTGGTTTAATACTTTGAATCTCTTTAATTTGATTTGATATTTTCAAATTTGATCTTATTTTAATAAGAATAAATAATATGAAATTAGTAATAAAAATAAATTGAAAAATTAGCTCTTAAAATTCTCACCATCGTGAGGAATTTTTACATCAGTGGACCTTTTTTGGTTCTCAATACTTAATTTTAGGATTTTCATAAAGGTGTACACATCAAAAGTTTTATTTTAAACTCTATGTGAGAAAAGAAATTCAAATAGAGTGAGAGAGTAGATGTAAGGAGAGATTTCCTCCATTGAGAAACCATTGGGGAAAAAAATTGCATATCAAATTTGATAATGTGAAAGAGAGAAAAATATAGAGAGATAATGTTGAGGATTTTTTTTCTTATCATTGTGAGTGGTCTTAGCCTCGCTATTTGTGAAGGTGGAAATGTAGAGTAGATGGGTTTATGTGTATGTAAAATCACTGTTTTTTTTACATTAGGTCGTAACTTGCATTGGACTAATCTTACTATACACTTCTAAGAGTCACGTCTCAAAAACCTAGAAGAGGTAAATTTGGACTCTTTCGTCCCTCATGTATATATGTATACGAAGCATGTACACTTTTACGTATAAGGAGTCATCATATATTGATTGGTCAAGATCTAATTGATTTTTATGATTTCTCCCTTAACATCTCATTCTTAGTAAATTCAAACTCTCACAATGCCCCTAGAAATGAGACATATATAATTAATCTGACCGAAGAGCTAATCTAAAATGTTAGAGATATATTGATGCAAAAATCATTCATCTTGCATCTACGATAACTCGAATATATCGTCACAAAGTCACAATTACTATTCTAGACTCTCGATAACATTTGTTTACCCATTGTCGATTACCATTTGATAAAATAAAATACTCATATCTTATCTTGTTTTATATAATTTTTAATGTAGCTTTTAAAAGTGTAATTTTATATTTTTTATTTCTATACCACTTTTAAAATAAAATACTCCGTAATTTTTAAAAAGATGATATTTTACATATTGTTCGAAACGAAAATTCTGGGACAGAGAGAATATTAGAAATTAATGGAGTCTAGAAGGCTAGATGTTTAATAATAAATTTTTAGAAATTAATATAAACCTAGTTGTATTCAATAAGGATTTTAAAAAAATTGTTAATTTTTTTAAGGAAAAAAGTAGTTAGAAATTTCATAAAAGTTTATAAGTATTTAATTCGGATTCAGAAAATCAATACATATTATGGAGAAGTATAAGGTTAGACCGGTTGTATCAGAAGTAAGGTACAATTGGGTAGTACTCATTCTGAAGTGGTAAGTAGTACTCATTCTCGCATCAACATATGTATACATTTTGAAATAGCATGGTACTCATTCTGAAATAACGTAGTACTCATTTTCACACATTTATTTAATACAATTATAATAGTCATCTATGAATAACGTAGTGTTTATTTTGAAATAAAGTGATACTCATTCTTAGATAAAATAGTGCTCATTCTTAACTAACATACCGTTAATTCCAAATTTGTGAGTTTGGAATCTGGAACCATTCTTCATCTTCTTCGCTATTCTTCATCTTCTTCACTGAAACGCTAGGCGATCCTAGGGTTTCTACATCTACTACTTCCCCCATCATTTTGTTCGCTGGAAGCCGCCTAGGTTTTTGCAAGTTTTAGCCGCCATCACCTATAATTTGCGATCTCGTATACAATCACTTTTGCCACCATCACCATCTGCTCCTGGAAACCTTCGGTGAGCCCCTTGCGATCTCCGATCAGCAGGTTCTCCCCTTAGCATGCATTTTTTGCCGTTTCTTTTTACCGGTTGTATCTAACTTTGGGTACAACTGATTGTATGATATAATTTAATTATGGGGTGTTAAAATATCATTAAAATGTATAAAATGAGCAAAAGTATACTGACTATTATTATTGTGAATTTAAAAAAATTAATTAAACTTTGCTCAATTTAAAAGATATTAGAGTATGTTCAGTAAAAAGTATTGCCATTACAGTTTTTAAATTTTAGTTCCATTCTAAAGAAAAGTGTTGTTAATTTGCTATTGAAATGTTTTCATTGGACACGGTTTTGTTATTTTTTAATTAAAACTTATCGTTTTGTGATTATTGATCAACATTTTTACTACTAAAGCTAATTATATTATTAAACTTAATTAAAAACAAAATCTCAAATAGTTCTCGTGCCCTTTGTGGTTCAAAAAATAGCCACCAATACCTTTCATATTTTCTAAACTTATTTTTAAACCTTTATAGTTTTAAATTGTGGCACCGACACCTCCTCCGACTATTTTACGTTCATTTCCCCAGAATGGGAGACATTGGTGCATATTTCTTAAAGGACAAGAGACACTAGAGCTCACTACCATGTTTTTATTTCATTTTTAAATTTCTTTTTAGGATACTCTTTAAAATGTTTTAAAATTTCAAAATTATATTGTGTTTGAAATGAAAAATAATTGAAATGAAAATAAATTAGCATATACTACCTCTGTCTCATTGTATTTGTCCAGTTTGACTTTTTCGAGTCAAATTGGACAAATTTTAAACTCCAATTAGTCTCAATTTATATTGCATATTAGCATAATGAAATACAATTTTGAAAGTTCTCAAAGTTTGTCTTGCTTGACTTGAAAAGGGCAAACTGGACAAATACACTGGGATTGAGGAAGTACTTCATACGTCTAAAATTAAAAAAAAAATCATTTTTTTCTTTTCCAAAATAAAAAGAAAATAAAAATAGGAAAATAAAATAAAGGAAATGAAAAAGGAAAAAATTACAAAAATACTTTTATTGAAAAAGTAAAACGTAGTCATGATTCATGATGTTGATAAAACCCTTTTTGAGGATGTCTGGATTTTTTTGGGATAACATTTATTCAAGAAGACATAAAAGCATAAAGAAATTATTTTGGGCCAGTGCCCAACAAATCTAAAAAAAACCTCTTTTTATTTTTAAAATCTGAAAGAATAACCTTTTAGAGACAACTAAAAATGTTAATTCAGGAATTTTATTTTTTTTATTTTATGATAATTTAATGTACGTATAAAAAATTCATAATTTTATCCGCTGAGTATCCGTTTCAAACATTTAACTCATATATGACGGTTAGACTTGAAGCATCTTCTTTACGAATAGAAAAAAGAGCTGGATGTAGGAAGGAATTGGAAGAAACTGGAAAAAAAATGAAAGAAACTGAAAGAAACTAGAAGAAACTGGAATAAACTAGAAAAACATCAAAAAATTGGAAAACCTAAAAAAAATTTAAAACATTTATTTTAAATTCTTTTTGTTATAAATTATATTATTATATTAATATTATATTATATTATATATATTATATTATATTATATTATATTATATTATATTATATTATATTATATTATATTATATTATATTATATTATATTATATTATATTATATTATATTATATTATATTATATTATATTATATTATATTATATTATATTATATTATATTATATTATATTATATTATATTATATTATATTATATTATATTATATTATATTATATTATATTATATTATATTATATTATATTATATTATATTATATTATATTATATTATATTATATTATATTATATTATATTATATTATATTATATTATATTATATTATATTATATTATATTATATTATATTATATTATATTATATTATATTATATATTATATTATATTATATTATATTATATTATATTATATTATATTATATCATCATCATCATCATCATCATCATCACGTTCTCTTAATGAATGTCTTTAAGATACAAAAAAAGGTATCGTTATTTTTTAAATACAAAAAACTACTTTTTCAAAAAAATAATTATAATATAAAGTTAGCATAAATATAAAAATATTAAATTTTAAAAAGTCTTTGTGGTTAGATTGCACCTCAATTTATTTATGCAGTATTTATTATAAATAATATATTTGTAATTATACTTTATATATTACAAGATTTTGTTTTAAATATCAGACATGTCACATAATGTAATCAAACATATTTTTCTTTCATGATTGACATTTTATTTTCATTGAAGTTCTATTTTGGAATAAAGACATAGAACTTTTTTTTACATTTTTTATGTTTTACTCCTATTTTAGTCTTTTTCTCTAAACTATTTTGACTTACAATTTTTTATATAAAAATTAGAAAAATGAGCAAATTTTAAGTAATAAAGGGAAAGGTGAGAGGTCTTATGTAAAGTTAGATTAATAAAACATTCAATGCCACTATTTTATCCATAATTTGTTTAATATAATTTAACATATTGATGTTTTCATGTTTTATCATGTAGACTAATATACAAAAAATTGTCTTATTGATATTAAAAAGTCGAAGAAAAAAATAATGAGTGTGAATAGTAAAAATAGTGAGATGAAAAAAAATAATTTATAAACTATAATTATGAACATAACAGTTGTAATAATAATAATCACATTAAAATATAGCGTTTTTAGAGTATTTGGTTCAGGAGTAGTTAGAGTTTGAAGAAAATGATAATAGTTGGAAGGGACTAGAAGAAAATATCTTTCAGATATATGTTATAATGGGTTCGCTTCAGATCGATTCGATTTAATTTTAGTTCAGATTTAATTCGGTTCCATACATTTTTTATTTCGATTCGATTCTGGATCAGTTCAGATTCAGTTCGCATGGTACAAAATGAGTTTAGGCACAAAATCAAAACCATATCGAATCATTTAAATAGTAAAGGTATGGTACGAGCTATTTAAAAATATCGAACTGTCCCGGACACCCCTAGGAGACACCTCACCACGAGCGGAGACATTCCATATGCCCACCATGGAGATCCGTCACACGCTAAATAATAAACAGAGCGGGGGAAACACGCATTCGTCATAAGGAGGAATCAAGCCAAAAGCTATAAGAGAAACACTAAACGACAGAGGGTTAGTTGATGCATTGTAAATGTATTTGTTTAATTTGACTCTTCTAGGTCAAACTAGAAGAACTTTAATCATCAATTATTCTCAAATTATATTGCATATTAGTAGTCATTTCGTCCCAAATGTTTCCACATTATGCAAAACAAAGCAAAATTTAATTTTTTTGAAACCCATTTTATTTTAATATTAGTATAGAAATAAAAAATAAAATTTATATATTTAAGAACTACATAAAAAAATTCTCAAAACATAAGGTGACAAGAATATATATTATTTTATCAAATAATTGATGAAAATGTACAAATAAGCAAAAGTTTTCATGATTTTTTAATAATGAATTGTAGCATTCTCTTTGGGATAAAGAAAGTAAAATCAAAATTTGAAAGTTAATAACATGAAAAATCTAATAAAATTATTCTTATACTAATATACATTACTTTTTTTTATTTATTTTTGTTTCATTTTACGAACTCCGAATCTAATAAAAACTAAACGGGTCAAGAAAGTTATCTTGATGTCTAAAGTTTGTTCATTTTGACTCCAAAAGGTCAAACTAGACGAATACATTGAAATGGATGCAGTATTCAATTTAGGATGCGTTCCGTTCAACTGATCTGATATGATATGATTTTTTGAACTTCTGATCTTATCTGGTCTGATCTAGTTTAGTCGGATTGGATCTGATCGGATATAAATTTGATTTAAATTAAAATTAAATTTATAATCATAATAGTTATAATAATAGTAATAATAATAATAATAGTAATAGTAATACTAGTACTAATAATATTAATAATACAAATAATAGTAATAATAATAATAGTAATAATAATTGTAATAATAATAATAATTGAAATATTACTAATAATAGAAACAATAATAATAATAATAATAATAGTAAGAATAATAATAGTAATTGTAATAATAACAATAGTAATAATAATAATGATAATAACAATAGTAACAATTTAATATTATTAATATTAATGGAAATAGTAATAATAAAAATAATTATAATAGTAATAATAATTATAATCATGATAAAAAGAGTAATAGTAATAGTAATAATACTAATGATAATAATAATAATAGTAATAATAATAATTTTGTGTAGATCTGATTTGATTGGATCTGATCTGATCTAATTTGATTTGATCTGATTGCATTTGATCTGGGCTAATCTGATCCGATTTTAATAAAAAATAAAAGTAGAAAAAACAAGTTGAACGGAACTTGCCTTATTTTTTAAATTTGTTTTATATGTGAAGATTCATGTGCACCAAAGTATTCTCACCACGTGATACGTTTTTCAAGATATTATATACATGAACTTAACACACTTTGTTTACCTTTTTTACTACTCATTTTATATACTCCGTAATAATTGTTGGGTTTGGGCTCCCAACTATGTGTCATCTTTAACTAAAAAGCCCAAATATTTTTTGAGGATAAGTCCTCAATACATTTGTGTCCACATATATTGAGAGTAAAAGTTTGGCAGCTGCATATATTACACACCACTCACGCATAAAAAAAGGGAGAAAAACAGCCGCAAGAAGGGAGATAGCCGCTGCCATTTTCTTCAAAACGCAGACCTGGTTTTTTGGTCGATCGGAGGTCCAAATCTTGTCCGATCGAGCTGAAATTTTTGGAGGAGTCTAAGGACTCGTGGAGCTTCAATCTGAACGGTGGAGATCGAATTTCAACGGTTCAATCTCAAGTTATGAGCTTCGCACCAGCTGCTGTTTTTTGGTGATTTCTTGCACTTTTGTTCATCTATTTTGATTCTAGTGCCTTCGTAGTGTTGTTAAGGGCTAGATATCATTGTGGTGTTGTTATATTGTGCATTTGTACTCTCGATTTGGTGGTAGTGGAGTTGGTTGGACCGAAGGGTCTCGTGGTTTTTACTCTTTCACATTGAAAGGGTTTTCCACGTTAAAATCTCGTGCTTCATATCGTTTTATTTTCGTGTTTGGATTATCTTGTTGCTTGGTGTTCTTTGGTGTGTTTGTTTGTTGCTCCTCATAGATTCATTCAAGAGGGAAATGTGTTGATCTTGGGCACTACACATTCATTTGTGTTCTTGCTTTCCCAACAATAATATAGTATTATCACCTTTCGTTTAATCTTATAGAACTTTGCATATAATTTTTATTATATAACATTATTTTTAAATTTTACATGCCTCCTAACACGTAAGGGAAGTAAATGAGGGAGTAAATGATATTCTCTCTATGACTACATGATATTAGTGGATCTGATTCGAACGTGACTCATATCATGTTTTTAAAATTTATACTTCAAATGTAAGATGTATGAGTAACTAACTACTTATTTTTTAGAATAACTGAATTTCAATAAAATGAGTATTTAATTACTCAAAAATAAGCATTCAAGTACTCAAAAATAGATATTCCATTACTCAAAAATGAATACTCTATTTAAATGTATGAGAAATAGGAACGATTGAAGTAAATGATAGACTCTCTCTATGAGTATATGATAGGTATTAGTGGAACCTAACTGATTCAAACCTGATTGAGAGCCTGGTTTTCATATTTATACTTTTTATTTCAACTATTCATTTTTTAAATTGCAGTATCTAAATTTTAGTTAAAATTATTACTACATTCAAAGTCGAACACATGACCTAATGAAGCCATAAATTCTCAACATATCGAGAGTCCGTTCTTTAGAGCTTAAAATTAAACTTCTAGTTTGAGAGAGTTAAGTCAAGCACTTTTTATCTGATATGATTAGAATAAATTTTGATCTAAATTGAATATAATTTATTTAAAGCTATTTCTAATAATGGTCACTTTGTTTTGTTAGAAAAATCATTTCATATTGGAGGACAAGTTAATATGGAGTACTAACAACAACAACAACAACTCATGTGAATCCCACAACAATAGGGTCTAGGGAGGGTGTGCGTACGCAGACCTTGCCCCTACTCGAAAGTTGGGAGGCTGTTTCCAAGAGACACCCGGCTCCACATGCACAAAAATATGGAAGGGAACACAATATAACACAGATAGAGCACCACGTTCAAGCAACAAGTACAAGCAATATCAAAAGATTCTAAACAAATACAACACACTACAAAACAACCTCTACAACACCGAGCTCCTATCCCGCTACTCTAATCCTAGTTTTTCAAAGGTTCCTATCTAAGGCCATATCCTCCGTCAGGTTAAGAAGTCCTAAATCTTGCTTAATCACCTCCTTCCAATTCTTCCTAGATCTACCCCTTCCCCTACTTCCCCCGATAACCGTAATCCTCTCGCATCTCCGTACAGGGGCGTTAGCATCCCTCCGTCTCACATGGCCAAACCATCTCAACCTCGTTTCCCGCAACTTATCTTCCACTTGTGCCATGCCTACCTGACGTCAGATAACTTCATTTGAAATCCTATCCAACCTTGTCTTCCCACACATCCATCGTAACATCCGTATCTCTGCCGCATACAGACGACGCACATGAGTCTTCTTAACCGCCCAACACTCTGCCCCATATAACATAGCAGCAGGTCTGACTACGGATCAATAGAACTTACCTTTCATTCTGGCCGAAATCTTCGGATCACACAACACCCCTGAAGCTAACCGCCATTTGACCCAAGCCACTCCAACACGATCTCCAACATCCCCATCTAACTCCCCATCCGCCTGGATTACCGAGCCAAGGTATCAAAACCTGTCTACCTTAGGTACTAGGTGAGAGTCAATCCCGACTTCCACCTCTGATTCTGTATCCCGGCCGCTGAAACGACATTCCATGTATTCAGTATTGTTCCTACTTATTTTAAAACTTTTAGTCTCGAGGGCAAGGCACCACAGTTCCAACTTATCGTTTAGCCCCTCACGTGTGTCGTCGATAAGCACAATATCATCCGCAAAAAGCATGCACTCTTTTTGAACACGGCAGACCCCTAGTTCAACCCCATGCCTACAAAATGATTAAAAAAAAGCCTCATAACGCATAGTTTAGAGCCTCTATCTTGCGCGTGAAAATGTCCGGCTATGGCTACGGCGGTTATAATGGCGGTCCACCACCGGCCCAGCCGTACTCGTCAGCTCCACCACCAGCCCAACCGTATTCGTCAGCCCCACCATCCGCCCAGCCGTACTCTTCCTCAGCTCCACCGCCTGCCCAGCCGCCGTATTCATCAACTGCCTACAACGCCCCGCCGCCCTCTTCCGCGTCTCCCTATTGGGGCCCACCACCAGCTCAATCCCCTTACGGAGCCGCCCCATACACCGCCCCATCGGCTCCGTATGCGTCGGATCCCAGCAAACCTCCGAAGGAAAACAAACCTCAGCACTCCGCCCCTTACGGCGGCGGTTATCCTACTCCACCGCCATCGGCACCTTACGGAAATAGCCCCTTTGCCAATCTCGTCCCCTCCACCTTCCCTCCCGGGACAGATCCCAACGTAATTGCCTGTTTTCAGATCGCCGACCAGGATGGAAGCGGGTTAATCGACGACAAGGAGCTACAGAGGGCGCTCTCCTCCTATAACCAGAGCTTCAGCTTGAGGACAGTACATCTTCTAATGTATCTGTTCACCAACACCAGCGCTCGGAAAATAGGTAATTTTGTGCATAATTATCTTTGAAATTAATGTTTCGTTATATAAATGTTGAAGAAGACAAGAAATCATAAGCCATGAATTTCCAGGTTCTCTAAAACATCTTAAATATGATCTTAAATATGTTTTTTTAATATAAACAGCTGGAATGCATAGATCCCAAACATTCTATAATTGATTTTTTGGGGGGTATCTTGGCTTAAAATGAGGCAATTCATGCATTCTAGTACTGAAACCATTAGAACTTTAGGAGTGGGAGTGCATTTGCACATTGCATTTGCACATTGCATTTGCTGCTAATGCTAAGAGTTTTGTGATAAAGAAATTGCTTGTGCCTTTAGTCCTTGGACCATTGACCCTATACATGTGTGGAAACTGAGAAGTTAGAATGTTAGCTAGTGTTTGTAAAGCTTTTTCATGTTAGTTAGTGGATGTATTGTTTACACTTTTGGTTTGCTGCTATGAATGGATTTCATGCTACCTTAATTTTGGTCTTTCTGATAACTAATACGGGCCGAATTAGCAATTATAATCACCGAAAGAGGAAAGAGATCCATAAGCATGCACCAAAACAACAACAACAACAACAAACCTAGTAGAATCCCACAAAAGTAGGGTCTGGGGAGGTTGGGTATACACACACATTACCCCCACTCGAAAGTAGGGAGTCTCTTTCCAAGGGACCCTTGGCTCGAGCACCAAAAGTGAAAAACTTGACAATTGTTTACCATAAGTGAAAATGACCTTGTGGGCCAAAAGTGAAATATTTTCTTGATTAAATGGTGTTTTCATCTTTTTTTTCTTGGAACAGGTCCAAAGGAATTTACTGCAGTATTCTACAGTCTGCAAAACTGGAGGGTAAGTTGTTGAATACATCTTCTTGTGCTCCCCCTTTGTTTGCCTGATTACAACACGTTATTGTCATTGTAGGCAATTTTTGAGAGATTTGACAGGGACCGTAGTGGCAAAATTGATGCTACGGAGTTAAGGGAGTCCCTATTTAGCCTGGGATTTGCGGTATCACCTACAGTTTTAGACCTGCTTGTAACCAAATTTGACAAAACTGGTGGAAAGAATAAGGCCATTGAATATGATAACTTCATTGAGTATGTCTTTTATCCGTAGTTAACTCTTAATCATGTTTAAACTATCTTTCCCTATTCTCCTTAATAACTTTCCCTTTTTTTGGTGTTCTCCTGCTCCATCAAGGTGCTGTCTCACTGTAAAGGTAATTCATAATAATCCAAATTCTGAATTCTGATTTTTTTAATTGGAGTTTTTAAACTCAGAGGTCGTGGGTTGTGCAGGGGCTGACTGAGAAATTCAAGGAAAAGGACACCGGGTACACCGGTTCAGCAACTTTCACCTACGAGTCTTTCATGTTGACAGTCCTGCCTTTCCTCATTGCATAGAGGGATGCAAAAGGTTAAGTTTTCTTTGTCAAGACAAACACTGCAGCTTCCTAGTTCCAATATACTGGTATATGGTTTCATTGGTTTGTGTGTTTATGCGAAATTTGGTTAGTTGTGTGTATGTGTGTGTACTGTGCGTGCAATGAACTCTGTTGTTTGTTTGCTTGGTAAGTTGGTGTGATCTTGACATATTTCCAAATAGCCACTCCCCTCTGAAAATCTATGTTGCAGGGATTGTTTAATTAAATGTTGTTTCTCCCCTCGGATCCTTTGAGAAACTTGTCAAAGTTGGTGTTTTCTCATTCTCGACTCTGTCCTCACATGAATACCAATCGTCGTCCTCCTTCTAACTTAGCTGAAAATTTCAATTTTCTTTGGCTAAAATCTTGTTTGGCTCATATTCTGAACACATTCTATTGTTCCGGCAAACACAACAAACTCACTATCGGTCACAATATAAAGAATAATGTGGTTAGTCATGCTCACCTCTGTTGTATGAATTGTACCACTTGTATCCGCTATAAAATACTCTAAATTTTATACGAAGTATATTTCTTCTGTTGTAGTGGCTTTTATGAAGTGTGGTTTGATTGTGAATGTCATTCCTTGTTGCTTGCACCGGGCTAACAACCGATTTCGGTAACAAACAAGTGTTTTGAATTGTGTATGGTAGTCGGTCAACATATTTTGACTTGCACTTAAACACCTGCTCCACTGCAACGGTAGAAACTGGCATGGATAATATTTCTTCTCCAATGCAGGCATGATGAGAAACATATATTTTTTGTTCTTCCACCATTGGAGTACTTTGAAGTCTATCTTATCTTCATGATCACACTCACATGAAATGATTTAGAAACAGAGAATGCTCGTTAACCGAGCTTTAAGATGAGACGCTAGGACCCAACTCCTTTTTTCATTAAATTTCCTATATAACTTTTAAATATACTTTTTCCCTTGAATGATGTAGTGATGTCTTTGTCAATGGTACGAGGAGTGTTATTGTAAACAGTGTGAAATTCGTAGTAAATAGCATGGAGTATTAAATACTCCATAAGAGTGTACATGAGAAATATAACCACCAACATCAATAACCATGTGATCATACTTATTCAAATCATCTAAAGAACTAAAGTAATATTGCATAAATTTTTTAATATATTAAATTTTAGAATGATGATTACACATAAATGCAATGACATAGATAGAAGGAATGTAGAGATAGTACCCATGCCATTTTTGTTTCATGGAAGAAACTATGTCACACAAGACTATTATTTTCAACTTCTTTCAAACAATTAGCAATATTAATACATACACTCATACAAATGAACTTTGAATGGTAGGTTTATATAAATGAAAAAACATTAAAGTAGCATCATCAAACAATTGTATCTTGCATAAGTATAAATTCTCTTTTTTAGGCCAAGTTCTCACATACTCCGTATTTATTTTTTTGTCTTTTTCAAAAGATTTCATGCCAATAGAGTTGGGATAACATATTTATTTAGCTTTTCCTTTTCTTATTTCTACGGTGTGGGATAAAGTTTGCATCCTAACAAATACATGACATACAAAACGCTAATAAAAAATTGTACCCATATTTGTACTAGTCCTACAAAGTTCTTTGAGACTAGGAATATCAACAATATTATTTTTTAGCATTATCAAAGTAGAAAATACACACTTTATCACTAAAAACACATGTATACAAAACCCAAGACTCATTAAAATCCAAGTAAAAAACACATACAAAAACACATGTATACAAAAACACAAGTATGCAAAACACATGCAAAAACACATGTATACAAAACACATGCAAAAACACATGTATACACGTTATCACTCATTAAAATCTCTAAATGCATACAAAACCCAAGATTCATCAATTTAATGACATGTAAGTATGTAAGACCTATATAAAATAATCCTTATGTGATAAGTTTCACTCCAAATATCAGAACAATGAGTAGTTTGCCATTTCATTTTTTTCCGAGAAATATTGTATTATGATTTGTCGTTATATTGTTTTTCTTGAAAATTTGTTGCCTTGAGGGTTTTGCATGATTTGTTAATAATCAATAAAATTGTGTTTCTCGAAAAATATGAAAGATAATTTTTTTTCACGTATCTTTTGAGCCATTTTTTCTTTTCTACGTCGTCATAGATAAGTCCAAAGTAGTTCGAGCATTTACAGTGGGGAGTAAATCCATCCCGCCCCAACTCCTGCACATCACCATTCCACTTACTTTCTGTCCGCCCCAAAATCTTACAATGTTATAGCTCTGAAAACCCGTCTCTCTGTTTTTTACATTATTCATCCTTTTTAATTCAAAACTTATATAAATTTAATACTAAATTTTATTTTAAGAAAAAAAGATGAATAACTTTAAAATATAAAAAGGATTGTAAGACTTGTAACAATTAAAAAATTAAAATAAGATAAAACAATATTAAATAACAAAATACCACATAAATAAAAGGAGGAATTTAACATGCTTAAAATTAAAATTATAAAAACTAGTACGTAAAAAATAAAAGAAGTGCTTGAATAATAAAGACTTCAAAACAAATGCTATTGAGGTGCCCTATTTATCATGACGCGGATCACCTCCATCATGTCGTGGTAGTACTTCAGCTCCAACATAACATCCTCCACGTATCCATTGCCATGAGTTTGTTGAGGTTGGTGCAATGAACATTGAAGCTCATGCTAGCAAGATTTTTGTTCATTATGTCAAACACCGGGTTTTCGGGTGGCGGTGCCATACTAGGAGCCATTGTCTTGGCCTTCCCTTTCCCCTTCTTTGTCGCATTTGACTCGATTGGGCGGCTTTGACCACTGGATTCGTCGCCCAATCCATGAGGGAAGTTGTCCCCCATGGCTTTGAGGTTGGTGGAATGGCCGCTCCCACTCGTCGAGGAGGAACCATTCTCAGAGAGTTTGGATCGCTTCGCTCCCGATCCTCCAGCCTCAGCCCTGATGGTGAACTTGGGACTCCTTTACAAAATTTTTCTAGATTTCCTATAACATGGAAACCCTCTTCTCTGATTCATAATAAAGGTCCAATGCCTTCGACATAATGTCTTTGGCGGAGGACCCATTGGGCCATGTCTTGAGGACGTTGGCTTATAAGCAACCGAACTTCTGGACTTCCGGGTGCACACGGCTCCGTTGTTTCCGAAGCATCTACCCATCACGTACGAACGTACCATTGGGTCTCCCGGCGTTGTACTTCACCGCAACATGCTCCCAAATTATTTTTTATTTCTGGTACTACCCGACGATGGCGTCCTTCGACACATCGACGTAGTACTCGCCAATCTCAGCTGGAGTATACTTCTTCGGCCCGTCCGTCTTTTTGGCCTTCCTTTTGATAACGACCTCGCTGATGGCCCTAACTCAAAAACGTCGTAGCTGGTCGTATTAACGCCTGGCAATTGGTAGGGGCTATCGTTGGAGTCTGAGAACGGGGTAAACTCGTCACCGAGTAAAGAGGCAAAGTTTATAAATCGAATTACGGCATCGAGTTCGGAATAATCGAAGTTGAAGTTGTTGTCCTTGGAATTCATTTTAAATAATGAGAAAATGGAGAGAAAGTTATTTGAATGAAATGAGATAAGTGAATTGAGAGGGATGAGAATGATGAATTGAAGTTGAAGATGTATTAATTTTATTGAGTTGAGAAATGAAAAAAATAAAGGGGGGGGGGGGGGGGGAAGGGGCATGGCGGACCATCACAATGGCACAGCCGCTGCGATTTTGCACCAAAAGCGGGGCGATCCTGCAATGGATGTGCGGCGCGACGCTGCGTGGGGAGGCGTGCGGCGCGTAGGTTCCCGCTCGCCCTTAGTTTAGGTTTTTATTTGCAAATCTAATGTGCCACGCGGCGGTCTCCCCTCCCCTCAAAGTGCCAACTGCCAAAGAAAGAATAAAAAATGCTACTCCTTAGCTGCGTGGGCGGCGGTTTAGGATTTGGACGCTAGTTTTGACCATACTCCGAGAAGCTGCAAATGTCACTTGCTTCTTCAACGTAAATGTTTTGCTTGACCTACTTGTAATGTTCCTTTCAATAGCTTCCCCGCCAAATTTTTGTCTTCAATTTTATACTACCGCCTTGTTTGAAAAATAATAGTTGGCTCTTAGCAATTGGCTGTTTGTGTTGGCATATTTAAATGACTAATTGAGTTAGCCGTTTTGACTAGTTGATTGTATTGGTTGTTACGAAAAAATGTTTGGCAAACTTAGCTGCTCTTAAATAGCTGTAGCAAATGAAATTACCTTTAAAGGACATACTACATACTCCGTATTTTAATGTGTATACACACACACACACACATATATAATTTATTTTTGCATATACTTGATTTTTTTCATTTATTATTTTTAGGTAACTTAAATTTTTATATACATATGACATTTTTTATATCATTTTGGATTGCCATTATATTCTTTACTCGGTATGGAGTATTTTTTCACTCAATTCTTTCCAACTTTTTTTCTCAAACTTTTACCTCCACCATCTTTTTTCTCCAAAAATGACATCCTTATCTCACTTTGAGGCTTCTTTACTCTATTTCTTTTTTTTTTCTCATTATTGTTTCCTATATATTGTGAAGATCGATCAATTGCACTGAATCTTTATTCTTTTTTTCTCCCTCGCATCTTTTTTGGCCGATGCTTAGATCTAGGAGAAGACTTCGGGGCTGTTTGTTTCAGCCTCTTAATGGTTCAGATGTCTGAATGATTCAGCACTTAATGGTTCAGACTGTTTGTTTCAGCCTCTTAATGGTTCAGAAGTCTGAATGGTTAAGAGATTTGCCTCTGAATGGTTAAGTATTATACAGAGTCTGAATGGTTAATATCTCTTATCTGAATTGATTAGACATTTGTCTCTGAATAGTTAAACAATATACTGGCTCTTAATGGTTCAGACCTTTTACTGGTTCAGCACTTAATGATTCAGACCTCTTACTGATTCAGCACTTACCCGTTCAGAAGTTGCTAAACAGCCTCTTCATATTTTTTCCATAGTAATTTAGATTTCAGTATTGAGAACCTCGCTTTGAAGAAAGACAAACAACATACATCATCAATAATTGGAAGATGTTGATCTTTTTGAAGGACCGAAGCCTACCTCCGTTCCAAAGAATTTCTCTAGTTTTGATTTTTTTTCTAGTCAATCATTTCCAACTTTTGACCTTTAATTAAATAAAATATATATACGGAGTAGTATATTAATTAGATAAAATAATATTTTGAAAATATTTTATATACTAAATCTAATAACAACATTTTTGTATCAATATATCTAATATCACTTTTGTTTAATTTGAGATCAGAATTTACCAATTTTGATTGAAAAAAAATAAAAAAATAGACAAATAAGCTGAGACGGAGGGAGTACAAGCCTATTGACAATCTTTTTTACTACCAACATAGCTCCCCTAGAGATTTCAGAACTCCACCTTGAGCAAAAAATCGTTAGCCTTCAAAATTTAGTCCCTAAAGAAATTAAATTTTCTTTTCGCCCCAATACATGTTTTATCCCATTTAATGTTCTTTCCACTCTATAAAACATGTGAAGTCATACTATTCTGACCCCCGCAATCTTGTTGTGGCACCATTACCCATCTTGACAGTATCCTCATCACAAGCTAGCTTGATATATGTCAAACTACTCCTTAACTAAACACATATTCAATGAAGAACCAGAATATAATATCCAATCTAATTTACCCGCTGCACTCCTTGCAATTGCCAAAAAAGAGCTCTTCCTAACCTCATTGCTCTCACATGTATTTTATCATCTTTCTTTTCTTTCATCTTCTTGGAACAAGACCTTTTCATATGACCCTCTTCATTGTTGGGATTTTAGACCTATATGATTTCTTCAACTTATTCTTATTACTTACTCCCTTCATCCCAATTTTACTCACCTGTTTCTATTTACGATGTTTGACTGAAACTATTTTCAAATCATTTAAAATATAAATAAAGTAAAATTAAAAATAAATATTATATATTTAAAAACTAGATCAAAAGACCTACAAAATGAGTGGTGACATGATTATATTATTTTATTGAAATCAGATTAGACCAGAGTCACCAGACCATCTATGAAACAACTTAAAGTATAACTACATTCTGATAAAAAGAAACTAGGATCGGATCATAACCAAAACTTATTCTAATCAAAGCAGAACTATTCAGATCAGATGAAGATAACATGACATAAAAAAATACTTCTTCCAGTCCTACAAACCTTTCTTATTTTAACAATTTTGGTCAAAGAATGATACTATTTGAATATAACGTAAACATAATTTAAATAAAATAAAAATATAATATATCAAAACTATATTCTAAGATGAGTTCAATTATAATAAATTTATATTTTAAAAAATAAAAAAGTTTTTAGGGTCGGGAGTATAAAAACTTTGAAAATAAATAGACACATAATCCTGGACCGGTAAAGGAATCAATACTCATCAGTCATCACTCCCACCCCAGAAGGCTCCGAAATTTGTCAAGGTAACCGCTCTGATCATCATTATCTGAGCCGTTTCTTGCCCTAAATCACACGGAGTATGATTTTCTGATGATTTTATTTTATTTATTGCTCATATGAGGAAGATGGCTTCTTCTTCAGCCCATTATTCTTCAGCTCATTTGAGGAAGATGCTTGATTTGGTGCATGAATCAAAGGTCCGAAGCCCTCTCTGACCTGAAGAGGGCTTATAGCAATAGGCAGAACAAAAGTTATAACTAAGAAAATTCGTTATGGTTGTGTTCGGTAATTTGGATTTCATTTCAATTCTAAAATTTGAATTCCTGGATTTCAACTTACAAGGGGGGTTGGATTTGTAATTGAGCTTAGTGGAAATTAGAGGAACTTGGCCCAAATCCAAATCCAGTATTTTAGCTTTTTAGATTCTCAAACATGTAATTTGAAATCCAAATCTAAGTTCCCAAACGGGTCATAGTGAGTTGGCTTCGTAGGAACTATCATAATTCAGTTCATGGTTGATTTCATCATAGTCTTGATTGTTGAGAGGTTCAATGAGATTGATTATAAAGTTCTTTATGTAATTATGTAGAGAATGAAAAGGTATTGTTTTTCTTAGGATTTTGTTCTGTGGTTGGCCTCTGCAAAAGAATTTCGGGACTGGTGATTGGAAATTCTTCTTCTTCTTTTGGAATTGCTCTCCCTCCTGATTGAAATGGTTCCTGGCAATATAGATGGTTAAGATTTACAGCAGAGTCAGAGTTGTAAGAAAGTGCAAGTAGGTTTAAGGCAACCACCTTGACAACTCAGGACAAAGTGACGTTTATGGTGGGATTGAATCTTCCCCAGATGTTTTGTGCACTGAGCTGCTCTTTAATGAGGCCATGCAGGAACATGCTTCCTTGTAACATTAGGAATTTAGAAATATATAGTAGATAGATAGATATATAATTTTTTTTATATATATGTAGATACTCCCGGCTATGTTGTATGGCGTAGAATGATGGGCAGTGAAGGATACTTACTTTCAGAAGTTACATGTGGTAGAGGTGAAGATGTTGAGGGGGCGTACGAGGATGGATGAGATCTAGAACGAGGACATTCTGGGAGGGTTGGAGTGCCCTCTGTGGAGTATAAACTGCAGCAAGCTAGATTGAGATGATATGGACAGAAACTGAGGAGATGCCCCAATGAAGAGGTGTGAGAGGCTTGTGGTAGGGAGCGTTAGGAAGGATAGAGATAGACCCAAGAAGAGTTGGAAGGAGGTGGTTAGACATGATTTATGACTTCAGGATCTCACTGATGATATGGCCTTAGATAGGGTGGTCTAGGATTAGAGTGGTAGGGTAGATATCTTGTTTTAAATAAATAGTTACTCTGTATTATTCAAAGCAGCAAATAGCGATCACAAAATACAGATTATTGTAGATGATCATAAAAATTTTCACATCCTCTGAACCTTAGATTTTACTATAATTTTCCAAAAGAAGAACTTTTTGTCTTTGCAAGCTATGGTGATAGATATGCCCCACATCCTATATTCTAATGGACCATGCCTTCTAAATAAACATGCCAATAAGTTTAGCATTATGAGATGTCCCGAGTAGTAGTCAATTTCTTATTTCTAGCTATGCCTTGAATTTGAATGACAAAACAAGGCCATTTAATTGAATTTTTGAATTGTTATCACCAAGACCAATATATTTTAATGCAGTACCAGATAGCATCTGGACTCTGTGCTTCTAGATATGGTAATTGGAGGCTACATTTCTCCTTTTGGTGTTTGGGAGAACTCATGTTTGAGGAAAAGAAGTTAGTGAAATGATTCAATTCCGATAAAACCAATTTAGTTTAGATGCCTTCACATAGTCTGGTATTCTTTTATACTTTCAATATACTCCGGAGTATGTTAATATTTGGATTTTATTCATAATGCTCTGTGGCCCTAGTTTCCTTAATCATTTCACACATATAAATCTCACCATTTCTGTCGATGAGACTGCTCTGTTTTGAGATTCATATACTTTGTTCTTACATGGTTACTACATCTTCCTGTTATTGTGTTGTTCTTCCTTCAATTTTCAATTACTTCTTCTTTCCTTAGGAAGGTGGGGGGTGGGTGGATATAGGTGTATGATGCCCCTATGATGATCTCATGAATCATGATCCTTCCTCTCCCTCCGAAGTAGTGCACTTGCATAGTTGTCTTTGTCTATCATCTTACTGATATCTTACTTTTCTTTCTCAGGGTCTCTTGAGATTCTGATTTCTGATTCTGTCCCTTGGCAAAGATATCCATTGTAGGTTCACTGTTACAGTTTTGAGCAAGACCATGACTGACTATGGATCACCTGGAAGCTTTCAAGGTACATGAGTACAAGTAGCCCTCATCAGTATTAACATGGCTCTGAATTTTCACATTTCAACAATAGTTGAGTAGTTGCATCTTTGAAAACAGTTTCATAAGGATAAGAGAAGTGAAATCAACAAAATTTTCGGGCTGGTACACATTGCTGAAACAGTTATACAGGAACATAAAAGTTTATCCATTTAGGATCCGATTTACTTTCTCTACTTTTGAAATTTTTTCCCTATTTTGTAAAGCGTAACTGCTGGTCTCTATCCTTCAACTAATTTTTTTAAAGCTTCAGATAAGGTGGAGGACATCGCCAAAAAGGGGACAGCTGAATCTGTAAATGAGATACATTCAATGAATAACCAAAAGACACACCAAGAACCAGAAGATGACAATAAAAACATCAAGGAAACTGCCCATAAAGGTGATAAGCTTATCATTGAGAGTTTAGTGCAGAGGGGTGCTGCTGGTGAGGTAAATATGGAAGCAGAAATTACTCCTGATGATGTGATGAGGGCCGGAGGGTTTGGAGCTAGAGATGATATTGGTAGTTTTCTCCCTACAGCAGTTGACACCACTGACTTTGAAGCTTCTATTCGTGATGCTCGAGGCTATGAAGAGCCACAAGAAGCCATCTGCAGACCTGGCCTTGGCTGGAGAGAAACAACCAACAACAAGTGAACACAGTTCTGCCCCATCAACAAATGGAGAGTTACTAGATCAACTTCATTCCCCACCCATCCTTTTGGACCGCCTTTTCTTTTCCTTATATATATATATATATATATATATATATATATATATATTTTGGTTCTGGTGAGAATGCAATCTTATGAAAGAAATAAGAATGAATTTAGTGCTTTAGATTGTGAGATCTAAGGGTCAGGATTGCATCAAAATTAGGTGCACCAAAATGGTTTGAAAATGCGTCATGTCGAAATGCACCAAAATCCACTGAAAATGCACTATCTCAAAATCTAAGCGAAGGATGCAATCTGAGCCGCACGATGCATCAAATCCAAAGTCTAGATTTTATTCTTATTTCTTTCACCAAGGAGCATTCTCACGTGAACCGGCTGTGTATATATATGTGTGTGTGTGTAGTGTGTGTGTGTAGTGTGTGTGTGTATATATATATATAGTTCTTGGCCTGACAAGTTTGCTTTTGAACAACATCCTGTATTGTATTTGAGTAATTCTAGTCTCCTTGCTTGTGAAGCAACCATAAAGTGTTATGAAGTTGGTGTTATAAATGTTTGTTTTGTGAAGCAGCCATAAAGTATTATGGAGTTCTGGTTATAAATCTTTGTTATATTATTTTTCTGCTATGTATTTTTGCTATTGCTTGCAGGACTTTCATTCCATTGTACTTGGTGTTTTATCTGTGTTATACTGTGATTCTTATCATATTTTTTGTGCAGTTGGAGCCGGGGTCTCTTGGAAACAGCCTCCCTACTTCCGAGTAGGGGCAAGGTCTGCATACACACACCCTCCCCAGACCCTACTGTACTGGAATTCAACTGGGTTGTTGTTATTGTTGTATTTTCAAATATTGTTTGGGTACCACTACTGAAAAAGCTCTTCTCCATTAATTGGTCTTCACATCCAATCACTTCACCAATATTGGATATTGCACCTTATTTTTTCTTCTTTGAATATGCACCTCAGAGTAGTGTGCTTAGTCAAATATTAAGGTAAATCTTAGGGCGCAGAATCCAATAGTCAAATGTTGCAAAGACCAATTTTCCCAATCCCAAAACCCACTTTTGCTTCTATAACAGCCCCACATAAAATCTATGATAATTTTAGTTTGGTACCATTGTGTAATTGCATTACAACAAGAATGTACAATAATAAATTCATTCATTTATCTACATTCTTTGGCATTATCACTATTCATATATATATATATATATATATATATATATATATATATATATATATATATATATATATATATATATATATATATAATATATATATATATATATATATATATATATATATATATATATATATATATATATATATATATATATATATATATATATATATATATATATATATATATATATATATATATATAATATATATATATATATATATATATATATATATATATGCTACTAGATCTGGGCACTAATGTACAATGGTATATTCATGCTTTTATCTATCTACACTTTTCACAATAGATTAAGTATATCTATTCTTATATGCTAACATATATGTGCATTAAGTTATTTATGACTAGAGTCACTCATGATTGTTGTTGAAGTGTCACTCTTCTGAAAATTCTGTGACCAGGAGCCAGAATAGCCAAGGGGTCGTAAAGGGATTTTCTTCTGACAAATGCCTCCCACTGACTGCCAAAATGAGCTTTCCACTCCTCAGTAGTGCTGTAATGGGGCAAGTATTGTTTCATCCCTATCTTGTCCCTTCTGCAGAAATCTAGAATTCTTCTGTTCTGTGAAATTATGTGTTGCAGTCCATCTTTCCCGGTAGATAATGGGATTGCAGAGCTCAAGAATGCTACAAGGTAGAAAACATTCTCCTCTGGAGTAACCAGTGATGTCCCCTTTCTCCACCTGAAGTATGAGAGTTATGATCACATACCAAGAACGTGACTACCAAACGGGATCCTAAGGCCAACGCTGTACAAATTGAGAATTCATACTTAGACTTATCGATTGGGTAAATGAGGATGGGGCCATTGCTGGTGTCCGTGACAATGTTTCCAAAAACCTCTTTAGCGAAGGCATGGATTTTGGTCTTCGGAATCATAAGATTTAGCCATGGATGAGGGACTTCCCACAGTCCTTTTTCTCGGAGTTTCATCTCTGAGGTGTGCACTCTATCCAGAAAGTCCTTATAAGGAACTTCTGTAAGGAAGAGTGTTGAAGGGATGTAGTTCAGCTTTGACAGAAGGGTGTCAATTTTCTGCAGAGTTAAATCATTAGACATGTCATTTCAAAGATATGTTGTGGCAAGAGAGATGTTTTGTGAAGGAGCATTTGTCTTCTTAATAGTCTATTTAGAGCTTAAAATAAGCTATAGGCTTCTGAATAAGCTCTGCCAAACATGCACAGATTTTTTCAAACAGGGGCTTATTATATTCACAAAACAGAAGTGAACTTATTGGGAGCTCAAAATAAGCTATAAGCTCCCCAGTAACAACTTAACTTATTGGGAGCTCAGCATAAGCTGTTTACCTTTCTAATAAAACCGCCCTCCTCTTGGTTGAAGTACTTGGCAACCTCTAAGCAGAAGAGTGTTTTTCCTTCAGAACTGAACTTGCTGGCTTGAACTGGATCTTTAGGATTAAAAATTGACCTCCAATTATTAACCAGGCCAGTTCTATTTATGACCACAAACCCTTCAACATAATCAAAAGGATCTTTAGATGATATGAGGGCCTCTTGGTCCTTGCAAAATTTGGCAAAATCTGAATACAAGACCCTGGCCCACTTAACCTGTCAACACATCATCTTGTTAGTTTCCTTTCTTTTCTTTGATATGTTTTCATTTACTGAGCAGTAATGTTATTTTTACAGTTAATGGCGAGCTTTGATGAATCATCTAAGTTACCATCTTGGGTGCGGGTTCAAGGGCAATTCTTGCTCTGGTAATGACACCAAATTGTCCTAATCCTCCGAGTGTGGCATTGAACAGGTCAGTGTTCTGTTCCTCTGAACAAGTCATTTTTTCTCCTCTGCCTAGGTAAAGTATATAATTATTTGTTAATATAGCATGTATTGAGTGTGACATTTGACAAGTAATTTTCTCAGTTTTGTCTTTGAATCCCCCACACCCCCCCCACCCCACAAATTTTTTTGAAGACCCACTGATTGATTGGTTCAAAGTTTTTTTTATTACCCCTCCGTTCCCAAAATAAAATTCCCACTTTCTTTTTTCATCCGTCCCAAAAAAAAACTTTCCACTTATTTTCTTTTTCCATAAAAGGAAATGAATGAGTGGCTAATAACATTTCTTTCTCCTCAAACTATAACCTTTATTTAGGATGGAGAGAGTAACAAAATCAGAAAAATTAGGTTGTCCAATATATGTAGTGACTTTTAGTGACAAAACTGCCCTGTGCTCCAAACGGTGTTGAGCCCACAACATGCTTCATAATAGACTTTCTGTGTAAGACTAAGACCCGTGTGAAGGGAATATCTTTTAAGTTTTAACCGTGAACCAGTAAGGGTAAAATAAAAACTCTTCGATAAACATTATTTGTATGCTGAGTTTTTGATATGAAAAGCATCTAACAACAATAAGTTAGTTAAAAACTTCTTGTTCTACTTACAACTACCAAAGTTAATGTGTCAGTTTCTCAGCCACATGAGAAATTGAGCACATATATGTGTGTGTGTGTGTGTGTGTGTGTGTGTGTGTATGTGTGTGTGTGTGTGTGTATATTCCATTCATCCCGCAAAAAACTTTTTTTGCTCGTCTAAAAAAAGTTTACTTTTTCTTTTAACAATACGTGCCTCAGAAAATGTCTCAACCACACTTTTTTATTTTTCCAACACTTTCTAACTCCGTGAAAGTCAAAGACGGAAGATTTTTATGGGAGAGAGGTAGTATATATTACCTGTGACAACCTCAAGTTGATAAACATTGTTGATCTGGGGCCCATGCCGGAACGCTTGGCCGCTAATCCCAGCATTAGAGAGAGTGCCCCCAATGGACAGATGAAGATAATCAGTCCAAGATTTTGGTGAAAGCCCATGTTTAAGACTCTCATGCAGCAGGTTTATCCAAAGCTCCCCAGCTGAGGCATCAACATAGGGGCTGTCCCCCACTGTCTGGAAACGCATTCTCGGGGCGCGAAGGGATTCCATGTGGACCACCACACCATTGTTAGCCTGCGACTGCCCTTGCAGCGAGTGTCCACGCCCCCTCGCTGCGACAGTCAGCTCCGTACCAGAAATGTATTGGATCAAGGAAGAGATGTCAGAAGCTGATTTGGGATATAACACTGCTGATGGAAGGAAATGGTGAGTGTTCCCAAAGTCTTTTGCTGCATGCTCAATGTTGTCAAAGCTAAGGTACCCCTCCAGTTTTAGGGCACCCCTTAGTGATGATGGGAGGCTGCTGCCATTTGATTCATGAAGGGCAGGGGAAGGGTAGGTAGAACAAAGGCTACTTTTGTCAATGCCACCACAACTGGTGAGTATGAGTATAATGAATCTGAGGAGAATAGTGTTGATTTGTTTCATTACTCTGATCTCTAAGTGAGCTGAGAGTAGTTGATGAAATGTGTGTGTGTGTTTGTGTGTGGACTGTGTGGTTTATGCATATAAAGGGAAACAAGTATGGAATGTCAATGTCATGCCAAGACTATTTTTGTTTTTGTTTTTGTTTTTTATTTTATTTTATTTTATTTTATTTTTTGTGTGGGGTAAAACTGTTTTTTGTTTTGGTTTTTCTTTGGGGTGGCTTAGGAATATGTGTGTGTAATGATTTATCATCACATACAGATTATTAGATTATGATTAAAAAAGCATAAAGATAATGGGGGTTTGGGGGAGGGTCCTATGAGGGTAAATTATTGAGTTGTCTAATTCTTATTGGGGTAAAAAACTGCATGATTGCTCCCTTATAGTCCTATTTCTATCTTTTAAAGTGTGTTCAATTATTACAACGTTTAACCTCTTATAATAACTCGTTTATTAATAAAAAAAACCCCATTTTATTTAATGTTCACATCTTAATTAATTATGTAGATGAATGAGAAGATATGTTACCGAATATACGTTTTCGAAAGTCTTCATGCGGTGCCAACTTCATATATGTCAACACACACACACACATCCATATTCTGCCCAAGTCCAATCTGCATATTTATGGTACGTGGATGAGACCAGTTCTAACATATTGACCAAGTCCAACGCCTAAAATAGAATATTTTTGTTTAGAGTAAATTTTATAATTCTTCCTTTATAACATGAGGTGGCAATCAGATCGGTTTCGATTTGAAATAATTCGGTTCTGACACTTTTCGGATATATGTTGTAATCGGTTCAGTTTGAATCGGTTCGGATTTATTTTGGATCCATACATTTTCCGCTTTGATTTTGAGTCGGTTCAGATATTAATCAGTTCAGATTGATTTTGATTTTGAATACATTCCGATTCGGATATATATTTCGGTTTCGGATCTATTTCAGTTAAGATATAATTCAATTTCAGATAAATTTTTATTCGGGTGTATTTCGGTTTCAGATATATTTTGCATATACTACCTTTGTCTCAATTTATATGTACAGTTTAACTTTTTCGAGATAAACTGGATAAATTTTGGACTTTAATTACTTTCTATTTTTATTACATATTAGTATAAAGAAATAAAATTTTGAAATATCTCAATAAGATAAGTCTAATAAAATTATTTTTATATTTGTATACATTATAGTTTTTATTTAATTGAATATCAAAGTTTCAATTTGACTCGAAAAAGTCAAACTACACAATTACACAAATAAACTGGAACAGAGGGATTATATTATTTTTGAATTAAAATTTAATCATCTGTGTTTCTTTTTTGTCATATTGCATTTATCAATCTATCATAAATCCATCGAATCATGTTATTTTATATTTTTTTCTAATTATTTTCCCTCACCTTAAATTTTCTTTTTCTTTTTTTTTTTCCTTCTTCCTCCAAAAACTTCATCTCTGCGGCTTTTCTCTATCAACAGAGCACTTCGTCTCTGTTTCTCCCTCTCGAGCTGCTCTTTCCGCAACTCCTCCGCTGTTTTCTTACCATTGTCTTCCATATACCAAAGGCAATTTGGTTCCTTTCCAATAATCCCATATCCCAGTTTATACTTCTCATCCTCCGCAGTCACGACCCTGGGCGGCTGCTCCTTCTTCACCTTCTCGAGTCAAAATCAGGCATGAAGGAAACAACGAGTTGCAAAATCTTTGCATCTTTTGGGGAGATTTTGGAGTTAGATTTTAATTTATACCCAAAGCTCAAAATCCATCAAAATCCATATATTATAGAAATCTTTTAAAATCTATATATTTATTAGGATATATTAAAACCTGAATTGAATACCTCCAGATTTTAAATGATTTTTTCAAATCTAGATTGAATACCCATAGACTTTTAAAATCTAAAAAAATACTACAGGATCCAGATTGAATACACCCTCATAAATTGGAATAATGTGTTATTCAAATCAAATGTAATTGAGTCTAATGAGATGAAAATTAAATAAAATTAATGACGTGAAAATTAATTTAAACTAGTTAGTGAAATTCATTCAATTTTATTCCCAATAATTATTTCAGTTGGTTTAGATTGAATGGGATTAGGTAAAAATTGAGTAAAAGATTATGAAATTACATACGTACAATTTAGTAAAAACGTGTTGAAATTGAGTGAAATTGGATGTAATTAGGTAAAATTTACGTGAAATTAAATGTAATTCAGGGCACACGTTTGGCCAACCACACTACTTAGAGCTCTTGTGTGAAAGTATGGGGGTGAGAAATTACCTACTCTTTTTTGTAAAATTTTAACGTAATATTTCTTATGTAAGTTGTATTTTTTATTACTGTATAAATTTGTAAATAAGATAAACTTAAAAGATATGAAATTTTGAATTTTGTTTAGATATGATAATTCATTTTGAGTCGTAATGAGTAAGTAATTATATAACTATATAATTAGTTCAAATAGTAAAATAAAAGTAAAAATGAAATCACATGAATTTAATTGTTCACTATTGTACTTCCTCCGTCCCAATTTAAGTTATGTGTTTCCTATTCACAAAGTCAAACTTTAACCGCTTTTCTTTTATCCGTTTTCGCTACCACTTGAGAAAATAATACAGTCTTGTCACGTCTTGTTTTGTAGAACTTTTGATGTAGTTTTAAGTATATAATTTTTTTAATCCATACCAATTTTTAAATCAATTAAATTAAAAATAACTTCAGTCAAACATCGTAAAAAATAACAGATAATTTTAATTAGGAAGGAGAAAGTAAATAAATGTAATACGCTTATTGTTAGACAGAATTAGTTTTAGAAATCTTCCTAAGTAGCACTATAAAACCACCAATATTACATAAATAGCACTCCCTTAGCTTTTTGATTTAAAGGGAGTTCAGGGTGAAGGGATTCCAACAATACCCTTTTAATAATTTTATTCAATTCCTTGATTTTAGAAGTTCAATTATTCTCTTACCATGTATGTAGCAGTTACTTTTATGCATTCTTTACACAACGACGCCGCTCAAACTTTCCGATTATTCACTCACATCGCCATCTACCAAGATCACCACAGGGTAAGTGACAGTATGGCGACTAAGTAGGTAGTGTGGCGGCGATGACAACTGTGTGACTGGGGTGGTGGTGATCCTGACAGTAATGTAGATTTGGCAATGACAATTTGGCGGATAGTAATCGTGAAGTGGCAGAGTTGGAAGTATAGTGGGGGTGGCAGTGTGGTGGTGGTGGTGATGATAGTGTGGCGGTGAAGAGGCCGTGTGGTGCTGGAAGAGACAGTGTGGTAGTGAAGGATTATCGTGCGGCAGGTACATTGATGTTGTTCATAGTAGTTTGAGGAAGCAGTGTGGCAGCACAGGGAGACAGTGTGAAGGTTGTGCAGTGTGGCGGCAAAAGGTTGCAGTGTGGTGGCGGTGGTGGCAGTGTGGCGGGGAAGGGAGGTAGTGATGGCAGCAGTGGGAGTAATGTGACAGAAAGAGAAGGGAATGTGCAAACCCAAATTAATATAATCTTAAAAATTAAGAAAAAATGGTAGAATGTACATATTAAAGATAGTGTCACGTTGGATACTCCTATTGATGTAAAAAATGTCAAAGCAGTGCTAGATAGGTAATTTTAGCTACATTATAGTGCTACATAGGGAAACCTCTCAATTAGTTTCGGATATAATCCTTTTCGAGTCTTATCAATTTTGGGTTGGGTCTCATTGGTTTCAAATCTTTTCGGTTTCAGATATTATTGGTTTTAGATTTTAATCCGTCAGATCTAATCAGTTTCAGATATAATTCAAGTATGAATATACTTATTTCGGTTTTGGTACACTTTGAATCATTTCAGTTCTTCGGTTATAAATCGGATCATCACTTTTTGGATCATTTCAATTTTGGTTCATTCAATTTGGGTAGTTAGTTCTTTTTCTGTTTTGCTAGGTCTATTTATAATATGAGATTTTCCATATTTAGTCTTTTATGACCAAATATTACGTTTGTTGACCTTGTTTTATGAGTACGTTTTCACGAATAGTTTTTTAACCTTCTATTATGTTGATGTTAATTTGAAGACTAAAAGTGTAATTTCATATTGACTAATGTCCAATGACGAATTCTAACATTAGCTTAAAGGACAACACAATAATAGTGATTATTGTTGTAGACTAGGATTCTGACAAAAAACAACGTTTGTAGGCTATGATTGAAGTAGACAACGACTCAAATTGACAAACGATGCATTAGCAACGACCTCAGGCATTGGCTATGACAAGAAATATATATGATTATTGTGAAATTACACTTTTAGCTCTCAATTTAATATCAACATGAGAGGATGTAAAAAAGCTATCCGTGGAACGAAATGTTCCAATTTTTTAAACGATAGAAATTCAACATCAGCTCAATAACAAAGTAGAACTCATTAGTCTTTTAAGACCAAAATAAGAGTTCACACTGCCAATGTTACATTGTCACACTCACCACATTGTCACATTGTAACTGTCACACTATGAACGTCACACTGCCTTCCATCGCCGCCGGCCACCAAAGTGCCGCTGTAGATCACCGACGGTTTACTGATCACACAGACGTATTACACTATCATTATTTTTCCATCACACTGTCAATGCGTATTCTTACATCACACTGCCATTATCCTCATATTTTGGTCTTAAAAGACATAGGAGCCCTATTTTGGTATTTTCAAACTTTTTTACTCCTATCCAGAGATATTTTTTCAATAGCAATATAGTGGGTGATTCTCTGTGCTTATAAACTAGTCAAAAATACTTATAAACATTTTTCTAACTTATAAGTCAGCCGATGACATGTTTTTGTATGCTTATAAGCTAACTTATAACCTCCTTATAAACCAGAAAAAATAAGTAGGTCTTAGTTACTTATTTTTAAATTAGTTTTTTTTTGTTTTTCCATTTTGATCAAATTATTTACAAAATTGTCCCTCACTATTTATGATCATTTCCAAATAATTTATTTTTTATTTAATTCATTTTACTTCTATGACAAAATATCTGACTTATAAGAAACTTATAAGTTAAAAACTGCTTATTAACAATAAGCCAATAAGCACAAACACAAAAAACATCCACAATGTATTTCTTTAACCAATAAGGTGGAATAGCTTCCCCTGGTCGGACACCAGATCTGAACTCACCGGTTGTAATACCCCGCATTAAAATGGGAATGGGAAGAGCTCAAAATGATTTATAGTACTACTCATACCAACAAGGTGCATCTTCTTTTCGAGAGATAATCACCTAGAAACTCCAAAGTTAAGCGTGCTTGATCTGGAGCAATTCTAGGATGGGTGACCCCTTGGGAAGTATTCTTTGGTGCGCACGAGTGAAGACAAAGTGTGTGGGAAAGACTTGTGTTGGTTTGTGGGGCCAGTTTACAATTCTATGAGCGGACCCTTACGACCAGGGTGGGGCCGGGGTGTTACAAATGGTATCAGAGCACCCCTGCGACTGTAACGGGCCAAAAGAGCTTAGTTCACCTAGCGGGGAAGATCAAAGGGTTTAAAAAAATGCAACGATGATGTTGCATTCCTAAGTGGGGGTGAATGTAATACCCCGTATTAAGATTATAATGGGAAGAGCTCAAAATGATTGATAGTACTACTCATACCAACAAGGTGTATCATCTTTTTGAGATCTCATCACTTAGAAACTCCAAAGTTAAGCGTGCTTGACCTGGAGCATTTCTAGGGTGGGTGACCCCTTGGGAAGTATCCTTGGGCGCGCACGAGTGAGGACAAAGTACGCGGGAAAGACTTATGTTGGTTTGTGGAGCCAGTCTATAATTCTATGAGCGGACGCTTACGGCCAGGATGGCTTCGGGGTGTTACACCGGTCGTGGAGGGAATTTTCTAATAAATAATGGTTGATTATGTGAACTATTTGTGTGGTCTTGATTGAGAACTTGAGTACAGACCCAAATCAAGAGTAAATAAAGAATTTGTTTAGAATGTAAATATTGAAATGATTTGTTGAAATAAATCATGAGAATAATTGATATGAATTAAATGAGAGAACCTTTTATGAGAAAGGTCAATTAAACCAATTTTGACTCTGTTAAGGTCAAACACCCAAAAATGTGGTGTCGGGAAAAGTATAACAAATGAATATAAAAATTATATCGTTGGATAGAGTTCGACTTTCTGATCGCAACGGTGCAAACGGATTTCAATTCGGAGAAAGTTGGACCAAAAATTAGTCCCAATCAGAGAGTAACGTGCTGAGTCTCCTTAAGTCGCACTATCGCCGAAAGAAGAACGTGAAGTTCCTACGCAGCATCTACTCAGACTTTGTTTCCTTCTTCTTCATCTTCCCTATAAAAGGAGAAGCTAACTCCCTCATTCCTTCACCATTCTCCTTCAAATAAACTCGAAGAGAAAGCTGTGAGTGTGGAGAACGAAGTTGTGCTGTCAATTTGGTGTGAAGTCGCCGGAGCAAGCCACAATCTTTGCCGGAAGTTTCGCCGGAAAATATTCAAAACCTTCATTTATCTTCGAGGTAAGCCCGTAGATATATCTAAAGATTAGAATGTTCATATAGGTTGTTTTTACGTTCATAAACGGTCATTTGGTTGAGTTTTGTGTTTGACATGTTTGAAGAACCAAGAATCATAAACCTTGAATTTGATGTTAAAAATATGTTTTAATGATTCTAAAATGATCTATGAACCTTGGAGAACATTTCTATATAGTTTAATTGAAGTTTGGTAACTAAAATTGATATGTCCAAAAATGGACCGAAGGTAGAAGACGATGAACAGTGGCCGAAAATCGATTATTTACTTACGAAAAATCGATTACAATTTTATTCAGATCAGTGGTTCGAAGTCAGTACCATTTAATCGATTATTTAAATTGTAAAAATCGATTATTATGAATTAATTGATTATTTAAATTGTAAAAATCGATTATTATGAATTAATGGATTATTTAAATTGTAAAAATCGATTATTATGAATTAATTGATTATTTAAATTGTAAAAATCGATTATTATGAATTAATTGATTATTTAAATTGTAAAAATCGATTATTATGAATTAATGGATTATTTAAATTGTAAAAATCGATTATTGTGAATTAATGGATTATTTAAATTGTAAAAATCGATTTTTTTATTAATTAATCGATTATTTATAGTGGAAAAATCGATTATAATGAATTTATTGATTATTTAAATTGTAAAAATCGATTATAATGAATTAATTGATTATTTAAATTGTAAAAATCAATTATTATGAATTAATGGATTATATAAAATTATAAAAATCAATTTTTATAAATTAATTGATTATTTTAAATTATTTTCTTCAATTCGAGATGAAAATGTTCCTGAAAATATGTTCTAAAATCCTATTTTGATACCAATTAATTATGCACAATATAAATATGATTTTGTACAATAAAAATGATGCTTGTGACATATAAACATTATGCGATGCATGGCGGTAAGTTCGGGTTTTAACACTCGAGACTAGGCCGCTATTTGTTATTATGCATTATGACGATTGTTTGATTATTGATTATAATGAATTAATGATGATGAACGTTTTGAATGATGATCATGAATTGTTAAAGTGAAAATAATGAATTAATGAGTCGTATTGTTAAGGATATCTAGAACAACTCTAAGATATACCCACTTGTATATTGATGATGATTATTAAGGATATCTAGAAAAACTCTAAGATATACCTACTTGACCAATTCATATTTCGGGTTAAAACGTACGTACGGGATCCAGACCGGATATCACCCACCCGACAAATCATTGTTCGGTTGGTACGTAATCCACATGACTCATAGGGTGGATTATCGATTCTTGTGTTATGCATTAAACTATTTATAGTTTAAGGGCCTGGTTAGAATTACTGCCTTAGACTAGGAATAGCTAAGAGCTGAATATAAAATGATGTGGCCTTAGATTAAGAATAATTTAAGAGCATTATTGATATATATTGAATATCAAATGACTTGGAATAAAATATTGAAAATATTTTGAATGTTTGAACCATATATTGTGTGCATGATATCAAATGGTTGAGTATGAATTGAGATTCAATTTATGTGGATGTTCGACATTTTAGATATGCTTACTCAGCTTCACCGTTGAGCGTGTAGTGTGTTTTATTTGCTACACGCAGGTAAACAGAAAGATTAATGTGATCCTGGCGGCAGATGGGGCGAGATTGTCAGGATGGATGTGACAAGTTTTGAAATAATTTATGATATGTCAATATTAAATTCGCTTCCACAATATTGTTAAATACTCCGTACTGTATATGTTATGAAAAATATTATTGGGATTAATAAAGTGTGTTTGAAAAGTTTTAAATTTTACGATTACCAAGTTAAATACTTTAGTCCGAATGGGGCTGCAGGCCTGGACGGATTAGGGTGTTACATATACAACAAAATAGTAATTGCAAAAAAAAACCTAAAGATTAAGGTGCCCCTAAATGCACAATTAAGATAAAATTATAATTATTATAACAGAGACCTAGATTAGAAAAAGGTTAATCCGAAAGGGTTATTTTGGAAAATTACTCAACATTTAAATGTTGAAAATACCTAAATTTCCTCCACTGAACATCCATTTAATTAAAAAAACATATACGAAGGACACTGAGTGAATAAATCTCAACTATAAAGTATTACATAGATAATTAATGCTTAATAACACTGATTTTGGAAAATACCTTATTCGAAAAGACTATTTTGAGATTACTCAAATTAAAGAAATTTATAATTTATAATTAGGTGATTAAAAGACTTAAGACTATATTTTCTAAGGTAATTATATGTGTCATGGTTATGTACTTTATTTTTAGACAAATGGAATATACATATACTATGATATTGACTCAATGCATATCTTACATAGAACTTTTATTTACGGTAAGATGACTAATTATGACATGAAATAAAAGTATTTACATACAATTTGACTATTTTAAAATATTGAATATTTAAAATAAAAAAGTTAGAAAAAAGATTTAATAAGACTTGTATACTTTGTCTAGGTAACTTGATTTACTATTTCAATAAAAATAATCTTATATTGTAACTTATGATTTACTCAGTACATACTTATATTATTGTGTTACAATTCAAAATGTTTATACATAAAATTAATAAATTTTGAATAAGAGAGGACTTACTTCTTACGTTTTCATTTGCGCAATCGTACATGGAAACTTCATAGGATGATATTTTATGAGACGACACAGATTTATGCATAAAAGATTGTGACAAAGAAGACCAAGGTGTGGAGGCGAGCGTGAGTTGATTTGTGACAATGGAGATTTAGGATAATCAAAAAAGTAAGAAAAATTGTGCAGAAAATCTAAGGTGCAATAGCTAATAAGTTCGAGACTCAGTTACAGAACTTACAGGTTACAACCATATCAAAGAAAATATAATTTTCAATTTGTAACTATTTATATTTTCATAGAACATTTATATCTTGACCTGGATACTATCCTGACAAAATCATTGGAGCACTAACATTTTAATGTTTTTTAAAATCAATATGGGGGAGAAGAATAATTGATTCATAATATGCTAAAATTAAAATTTATAATCATAGAGATTTAGGATAACTAATTTAAGATTTTGTTTTTTAATAATGCAAGAAAAAATAATAATTTTTTATAATCATTGCAGGGGGAGGGGGATAGTTGGGATTATGGATGAGAAGAATCCTTTTTTTAATTACTACCTCCATCCTTAAGTATTTTTTCAGTTTTGACCTTTTCTAATTAACTGTTTTTAACATTTGACTTATAAATAAATAAAATATATATTATATATTAAGTAGATAAAATAATATTTTGAAAATGAATAATATAATAAATCAAATAAAACTAATTTTGTAAAAATATCTAATATCTTTATATTATTACCAATTTTGATAAAAAAAGTCAAATATGGACAAATAGAGGAGTATATAATTATAATGTCGGTAATTTAGGTTTTTTAAATTAACGTGAGGAAAAAAAATCATTGGATCACTAATACTTTTTGTATTAATATATTTTTGAATTTATACAGGGAGAAAAATTATAGATTTGTAGAAATACATCAAACCTAGAACATTTATATTTGACCTTGGAATAATATTCAAAATAAAAATCAAGATCCATATTGTATAATCGGAAATTTTTTTGTCTGAACCCGTGCATAGCACGGGTAGAAATACTAGTGTGTATATATATATGTGTGTGTGTGTGTGTAGACACACACATGTGTGTGTGTGTATGGGCCAGTTCTTGTAAAAATGGACCTTGTGGATATATATATATATATATATATATATATATATATATATATATATATATATATATATATATATATATATATATATATATATATAATATATATATATATATATATTATATGAATGACAAGAAAATATGAAGTATGATATTGCTCTATTGTGATCAACTATCGCTTCTATTGGCCAAGAACCATATAAATGTTTATGTTGTTGAAATATGCTTAAATTCGAGAATCCATATAATTACTTCAATGTATACAACAACAACCTACTAAGATACTACTAAGTTTATGGGGGTGCAACGGAAATCACCAATTAAGATATATGCAAAAAAATCAGTCAACTATGCTGCAAAGAAGATACTGCATCAATGTCACAATAAGAGATGACAGATAGTGTGCTATAACACCTTCTTCGTCATGAGCACACACACACACGACTAGATGATGCAAAGGGTGTTACAGCGCCTACTGGGCAGAATGTTGTAGCTATAAGATGCGTAAAAAATAACACCAGATATATATTTACGCAGTTCGGAGAACTCTCCTACATCTGCGGAGCCCACGTCTGTGTAATAGCCCTCCACTAAATCACTAAATGCAAGTTACATCGGTACATAACAACATGACTATGAGACACACTTCTCTGAATTGTTATGACAAAACTTCTAATCTAGGATTTCTAACCTGTACCGTGTACAGATTCACTTCAGCTATCACATCTCCACCGAGATCACGAGGACAAACGTGTTGGCAGCTCTCCCCTTAAGCTCTTGTCCACCTCCTGGTTGTCACGATCTGATTTTAATTGTAGGACTCCTTCTTCATGTAGATCATATCTTTCTTCACACATGGGAGGCTCCGGGACGCGACGAGAACACTCTACATCAGTGTATATTCTTTTTTTCCCTATCAATCGCTCCAAAAAATTCAAGGGGATCTGCTGCGTTTTTATAGGCTTCTCTTAACACAATCCTAGTAGGAATAGGTTAGTAGAAGTTGGCTTGAATACAACTTCCTTAATCTTGATCCACAAGTAGTCTAAAGAGTTGGGATTTCTTAACACGTACAACTGGAGTTATTATCATGTAGTCAGTAGTCACAATCCAAATAGGTCTCTGATTCAGATTGCAGCTTAAAATCCTGTGCTCAGACTTCTGATCTCGACAGTGTGTTGCAGCATCGTGTTGTAGCATCTTCTGTGTCAACCTCGAAAATTGCAGCAACTCTAGAAGTCTAAATAAAATAAATATCTCCTAACAAATAGAGGTTTCTACCTAGTAAAACACTTAACAAATATGGGATTCTATTTTGCCAAAAGATTAGCCAACACCATGGAACTAACACATACATCGTTACATTATATAATACTCTGTTTATTGAAAATATTTGAGTAAAATTTCAAAACGCTTCTTTCTAATAAGGTAATAAGCACTATTTATCTATAGGTTAGTTTGTAATTGAAATATATTTTCTCGGTGGTTAAAAAAGTTTGTTAAATATATAGCTGTTAAATGGAGGCTAATTTAATTTGCTATCCTTCATACTATAAACATAAAATAAATTTCAAAATAATCCTTTCAAATTAAATACTTCCCCAATGCAAAAAATATTTACACCAAAATTGCAAGAATCGTGTTATAATTAATGTTCATACAAACAATGCAATAATTTATGAAGTTAAATAATTACAATGTGTCATTTGTGTGTGAACAAAAGTAGAAAGGATAGCAAAATTTGGAGCTATACCCAATTAAACGTACAAATTGCAATTTAGGCAACATGATAGGATTATAGGGTTGACCCACATAAGGCATTCACAAATACTGTAGTATTTAAGTAGTGTTAAAGTACTGTTATGTACTGTATTAAGAACTTGGCATATTCTTCTCATGCATGCATTTGATGCTTCTTTTTTATTGTCTCATTGTATTGTTTAGTGTTCATACCTTTGTCTTTCAAGTTTTACACCAGGTCAGTTTTTTCTACATCCATCTATTATCTTTCAATATGGAGTAATATTATTAAATAACTTATTTATTTTATTGATAAAAAGTTAAATGAGCTTGAAATTAGAAGATGATATATAAATGATGCTCAAAAGTAGGAACAAACAATTTTATGATCCAAGCACCGAGGACCGGCAGGGTAGGCCAAACAGGAGACAATAAGAGTATATATATGTTAAAAATTAAGATACTCAATATTCTAGGATGTGAAGTGAGAGTCAAACCTGGTAATTTTAAGATGTGTAAAGATGCTTCATCCACTTAAACTACTAAACTTCTTATTACAAAAGTCACGCAACAAGATAAATCTACTGTGTTGATTTCATTAAAACTTCTAGTTATTTATAAAAAGAAACGTAAGTAGTATCTAATATACTTGTTTTATGAGCTTATAAAAAAATTTCAAAAAGATTACTCCCTCCGTTCCTTAAAATGGTTCCTCTTTCATTTTTTTCGTTTTCCCAAAAACACTTCCATTTTTGTAAAAAATGGCTAATATATCAAAATTAAGTTTTTACAATATACTCCATTCAATTTGCATTGATATAATACGTCATTTAAATGATTTGTCTTTTTTTTTCTTCGATAATAAGAGTATAATTAGAAGGTCAAACTATGAAATTAAATTTCTCCTAAGTCAAAACATGAACTGTTTTAAGGAACGGAGGAAGTATTAAAATTGTTTGTGTTTTATCTAAAAATTAATTTGAATACTTGTACCTAAAATTTATTTTTTTTCAAAAAAGGAATACCTAAGTAGATATAAGTTCTCACTATGATTTTGTCATTTACAAATTTTGTAATGATACTAGTATGCTAATTGTCATTTAAATATAATTATTTCGCATGCTTTAATTTATTAAGCCATTAGAGATAATGATTTTAGGTCCTTTTTTCGTTTCGGCCCAAGCCATCGAATTGTCAGGACCGGCCCTGCGTGTGTGTGATGGTGCAACGAATGGTGTCACATTGTGATGGTGTGCCTCTCAAATGCGTGTGCGCGCGCTTGTGTGTGTAAAAAGTTCTATTTAGGTTTTATTTTAATAGACTATAACTCCTATTTTGTTTTGTTAGAGTGTCATCTCACATCAGAAGTCCAAGAACAGAATAATCGGTATATAAGCCCTTGAGTTGAATTAACTAATCGATTTGATTCAATCTTTTAATGTGGTTCAACCCAAGTGTTTTATTGCTCAATCCAGTTATCTCTACCCCCAATCTTAAATTCTATCATGGTATCGGAGCAGGTTTTGGCCCACCTCGTTTGTCAAGGTGTCCGTCTAGACGTTCATTCCTAGCGGCCCGTTAGTCTTTAGCCTAGTTGTTCGTATGGAGTATGTACCCAACGGCTTGTGGCCCGTTTAACACGATTGCTCGTCTGAAAGTCCATACCCAGCGGCTCGTGGTCCTTTAGGTGTTGGTGCTCAAAAAAAATCAAGGGAACGGGAGTTCATTTGCAAGTGGTCAACCGATTAGATTCAAAATGGCCCGGTTCTCCACTTGAGGGGGAGTGTTAGAGCCATCCTAAATTCTATCATGTTTTATACTCCTTCCGTCCCTAAATAAATTTCCCTTTTTGACTTTTTGAAGATTTAAGAGAGGAATATTTTTGTGTTGACTTTCCAAAAATACCCTTGATGTGATGTGTAAAAGTAAGATGTGATATGTAGATTATTAGTAAAAAAGTATGATGTGATAGGTAGAGTATGAAAAAGTAAGGGGTAAAAGGGGGTTTTTAAGGGAAAAGAAAAGTTTATTTGGGGACAAAGAAAAAACGAAAGAGAAAGTTTATTTAGGGACGGAGGGAGTAAATTTTATCTTACTTCTATCTAAGGATTCTTCCTAACTGATGGTGTAAATATAGCTGGGTGGGTTGACCGGGCTTGACCTGGACACACTCGACCCGCAGTAAAATACACACAACAAGAACACAAAGTATGACCTAGACCGGGTAAATCTCCTCAGTCCGAATTATATTTCTTACTCTATCTCAAGAGTGAACTTTAGTGAGAGAAAAATTGGATTCCCTCCTCTATCAAATATCATCATATTTATAGAGGAGGATTTGTAACCTTTCCCTGTTCTTCCATGGATAAAATAGGAAGTTCGCGGGAAGGTCACTGTAGTTAATGGGAACAGTGTACAATCATTGATTTCAATAGCTACAAGCCAAGACACTGTTCAATCAAAGACTATAAATGGATATTCTCAATCTAATCAACTCTGCAAGGTGACAAATATCCCTTTCATTGTATGCCTCGTGATGGATGAGCGGCGGGGTGGTCCCTCGGTCTTTGACGTGGTTCACCATGCGTGCGAGTCTGGACCAATGTTTGCCAAGTAAGATGATATGATTGGTCACCTTTTCTCAAAGGTTAACAGGTCATTTCTTGAGCTCAACCCGTCTCTTTGGTCTTCCGGAAGATCCTTCGTAATATAAGGTGATATTTTGGCTTTCGCCCAAAATGTGACCGGTCACTTTTTCAAGGAAAGTGACCGGTTAACTTTTGACCCGTCTCAATCTAAGAGTTAACCTCATTTGTTGATTGATGAAAGTGACCGGTCATATTTTGACCTGTCCCTTTCGGTTGTCCGGGTCGGGTACAGGGATATACCCATCACTAACGAAAAGATTACACTTCTGTCTTAAAACAAAAGACACAATATGGTGAAACTATTTCTTCATCCTTTACTTTTTTGCTGATAACTCGATAAAATAATATACCCAAAGTAAGCAATAGTTACGTACTCATGTCACCTCTTATTTTATACAGAGTAAAGTTTTAGGAAAGTGCTTACAAGGTCTCTATATTTTTTAAACCCTAGTCCCTGAGTTATTTTCTGTGCTTACAAGGTCCCTATATTTTTTTGAAAGTGTTTCACAGGTCCTTAAATTAAATTACTTTTAGTGTTTATCTGATTCCTATTTTGTTAACTGGTGCGTTAGTGGTCCATTTGGTGGATTTTTTCAGACCAGGTTTTTTGAAATTGTTTTAAGAATTATATCATAAATTTTCGAACAACTTGTGCATGTTATTCAAACAATTTCTGCACACTTGATCTGAAAAATGCCATCGAAGGGACTATTAAAGCAGTGTTCCGTTCAACTTATCTTGTCTGATTTGCTTATTAATTATTGCTATTATAATCAGATTAGATCAGACCAAATCAGAAACAGCTTTAATTATATCTATAATCAGATCTGATCACACCAAATCAGCCCAGATCAGATAAGATCACACAAGATCAGTTCAGATGTTCTAAAAATCTGATCAGATAAGACAAACGAAACCCAGCCTAACTCACCAGTTAGGAAATATATGGGCCTGGTAGGAACTAAAAATAATTTAAGGACCTATAGAGCACTTTAAAAAATATATAGAGATATATTAAATACTTGAAATAATTCAGGGGCTTGGCCTGGGAAGCACTTTCAAAAAATATTAGGGTCTTGTAAGTATTTTACCCATAAATTTTTGATGTTTCTGAATATTAATTTTATTTTTTACTTACACAAATTTTAAAAGAAATTAAATTAAAAAGAGATCAAATCAATCGTTTTAAACCATACTATGTTGTGTGAAGACTTAATTATCATGCGCAAATGCGTATCATCAGCGTATGTAGTCCATTGAAACTTTATGAAGTTTTTGTGTTTTTAAGTAGTATTCTCTAAATAAGTGTAAAAGATAATGAAAATTTTAAAATAAGAGTGATACATTTAATTGGTTACCTAAATAAGATTTTTCATTGTCACTCTGATATTACTGTACTGCTACACTGCCACGCCACACTACCATTCGAGTGCCGATGGCAGTCACCTAAAAGTTGTTACGTTTTGATCACTACTGGTGACTGGCGGTCCCCAACCGAACTGCCACCGTCATATCATGTCCTGTTATATTGTCATCAGAATGTCAAAATTCCTATTTAAGGGATAACAATAATGTTACCACTATTTTGATATTTCTGTTAAATTTTACTCTTGTATAATTTGTTTTACAAAAATAGTTGGTGGAGTAGAATATATTAGTGCAAACAAATTAGAGTGGATTAGTGGGAGCAAGACGTAGAATCATAGATACTCCACTTTATTCTTGTTTTAATTTGTTCCCCATAATGTTTGCAGTATGTTACAATCATGTCAGTTTGTCCTTTATTTGGTGGAGCCCCACCTGCCAACCTCTCTATTTCTTTGCCCCATGCGAGGGACGGTTTGGCTTATGGTGAAATTAGCAAAGATGTTACTCGCTCCGTCCTATAATGATCTTTCCCGAGCATTATTCTAACTTCACGGGAATTTATATTTATTTGTGTTTTTTCATGGCCTATATGATAAAATAAAATATTCTTACGGGAATTTATATTTATTTGTGTTTTTTCATGGCCTATATGATAAAATAAAATATTCTTGTAACCACTTATTTTGTGAAACTTTTGATGTAGTTTGTAAATATGTATGTTTTATTTTTTATTTCTATACCAATATTTAAATAAAATAGATTGAAAAAACTTGGGATTTTTCTTCGTTTTGCAAACTGGAAAGATCATTATAAAATACTCCGTACTTCCTTCGTTCCTTAAAACTCTTCCGCCCTAATTTTTTGCGCACCTCATTAAATGGTTTTATTCCCACCTAAAATATCTAAAATATACCCCCACTATGTAGTTTATTGCGGGTAGAAGTTGTTTTAGGGGTATTTTAGACATTTTAGGTGGGATAGAATCATTTTATGAGCTGCACAAAAAATTAAAACGGAAGTGTTTTGTGGAACGAAGGGAGTATATAGAGTCTCTTTGGGAATAACACTAGCAATTAGGGTTATAGTTTTGAAAAATTTATCTATGTGCAGTGTTTAGCGTTAACATTTTCAAAGTAATTTGCACTGTTAAAATTTTATTCAAAATGCTAAAGCTAATCTCTAACGCTATTCCCAAATATGTCCCTACAAAATAGTAAAATAGATCTTTTATAAGGGAATTTCTCCCGTGCCTTTGCTAATGAAGGGGCATGGATGCCCTCCCACTAAATTGCTTCCATATGGACTTTTTAGCCACATCAATTTAACTTTTAAAATTGCATAATGGCCCTATCTCTTTATCTTTGTTTAATTTAACTCATCTACCCATGCTAATGTCATTTAAAAATATTGTTCTTAAATTGAATCAATCATTCCGTTCCAAAAAAAGTTTTAATTTGATTTTTTAGGATCAAAATTAAAAACTTTGACCATGAAATTTAAAAAACAATATGTTGAATAATAATATAAATTTAAATTATTTGATTTGTTTTTAATTATAATTTTGAAATATCATATTTTTTTATAAAATTTATTAATTATATACACACACACATACATACATACATGCATATTTATGGTTAAAGTGTCACATAGAAGACCTAATAGTTTAAAAAGTGTTATCTCACTAATTGAACAACTAAAATCGGTGTTTGAATAATGGCTTTTTCACTTGGCAGTTTGATCTGAAAAGTCAAAACTCGGAAAGCCAAAGAGAGTATCTTTTGGAATTGGCTGTTAGAAAAACTAATTTTTTAAAATTAGTTTTCTTGAAAGATATTTCAATATTATATGTAAAAAGATTAAAATAAAAAAAATTAAAATTTAAAAATTTAAAAATCAAAATAAATCTGATGTCAAAATCAAAAGAAAAAAATTATTAAAACTTTATATACTCCCTCTATCCGGAAATTTTCTTCTCATTTGACTTGTCACGATTTCCAATGCTACATTTTGACCATTAATAACTATACTTATACATAGGTATATTTTATAAAATTTTGATATTTCAAAATTATGATTCATTAGAAATATATTGATATTAAATTTAGAGTAAATTCCATAATTAGTCCTTTATAACAAGGGGGTTTCCCTATTTAGTCCTCTATTATCAAATACTACCCTAGTGGTCTTTTTTTATAAGCATCTTTTCACAAATAGTCCTTTTTTATCTTCTATCATGTTGGTGTTAATTTGAGGGCTAAAAGTGTAATTTGACCATGATAATATATCTTTTTTATCATACACAATTCTAAAGACTGTTCCGTTTAAGTCGTTTGTGAATTATAGTCGTTTTCTACTACAACCATAGTCTACAAATGTGGTCTTTAGTTGGAATCCTTGCCCACAATCATAGTCATTATTTTTGTGTTATCCGCTTAACCAATATCAGAACACGCCACTGGACATAATGTTGTTGTCAAATTATACTTTTAGCCTTTAAATTAATACCGAAATGGCAGAAGATCAAAAAAGGACCATTTGTGGAAAGGCGCCCTTAAAAAAAGGACTACAGGAGTAATATATGATAACATAAGACTAAATATGGAAACCTCCATGTTATAAAGGACAAATTATAGAATTTACTCTTAAATTTATATCATAATATAATATATATTTTCCACAAATTAGAGTCAAAATTTACAAAATTTGACTAATAAAAGTCGAATGTGAAGAACATTTTCGGATGGAGAGAGTGCTCTTAATTTTTATATGAATTATATGAAAGTGAAATTTAGTACTTCATATATATATATATATATATATATATATATATATATATATATATATATATATATATATATATATATATATATATATATATATATATATATATATATATATATATATATATATATAAAATTAATAAATTTTATAACAAAATATGATATTTCAAAATTATACTTAAAGACAAATCAAATACTCTCTCCGTCCCTAAATATTTGCCACATTTGTATTCCCCAGGTAAAATATCAAGTTTTTTCAATTCATTTTATTTACATATTGGGATAGAAATAAAAAATAAAATTTACATATCAAAAAACTACATGAAAAAGTTCTTCGAAATAAGAGGTATCAAGAATATTTTATTTTATCAAATAATCAATGAAAACGTAGAAATAAACAAAAGTTCCCGCGACTGCTGAAAAAGTAAACGTTGCAAATAATTAGGGACGGAGGGAGTAGTTTAAATTTATATTATTATTCAACAAATTATTTTTTAAATTTCATGGCCAAAGTTTTAAATTTCGATCCTAAAAAATCAAATTAAAATCTTTTTTTAGAACGGAATGATTGATTCAATTTAAAAACAATATTTTTAAATGACATTAGCATGTGTAGATGAGTTAAATTAAATAAGGATAAAGAGACAGAGCCATTATGCAATTTTAAAAGTTAAAATGATGTGGCTAAAAAGTCCACATCGAAGCAATTTAGTGTGAGGGCATCCATGACCCTTCATTTTGAAAGGCATCGGAGAAATTCCCCTTTTATAATCATATAATACATGGTTTATAAGGTTAAGAATCAATGGAATGATAAAAAATGACAAGGGTAAAAGATTTCAAGCGAACATAACGAGTAATGTGTTACGAATGAGTCATAACCTAATTTTGGGTTTGATCGATTTTGGATTCTAGATTTGATCGGTTTTGGATCGGATTGATTTTGGGCCTTACCGGTTCAAGTCTAATTGATTGGCCTAGTTTGGGTTTGATTCAATTTGTTTCGGTTCTGGTTCGGTTGGGGTCATCACGGGTTTCGATTATAGGTTGGGTTTCCATTTTTTCGGGTTATTTCATGTTCAATTTTGGGTATATTCTATTCCAAATTTATGATCAAAGACCTAGAAAAACACGTACTCCGTATATTCTAACAAATTTTACTTATAAAATGTGTTAGAATATAAATAACTGTTCTTGGGTCACAACCACAAGCTTAAGCTTTTGGGTTAGAATTGTGGATCCCGACTTTATTTGCAAGTGATTACTCATCTTTATTTTCCGATGTGGGAACTTCAACACTCCCCCGCAAGTGGTAGCTAGCCTGGCCTAGTTAGCACTTGGACAAACGGGTCTAGCATCTCAATCTCTTATAGCTAGCCCACACAACTGGCGGTGGCATCTCAATCTCTTTTTAGCCAACTCAGCCCAAACCACATATGGGTAGCTCATTTTTGCTAAACCCACATTCAAACAACCAGGAACAATCAAACCCGGACCGGACCTGCTCCGATACCATGTTAAAATCCGGCGGGCCGAGAACAACGGATAGAGAGTCGGGTAAAATTAATCACTTGCACATAAAGTCGGGATCCACAATTCTTGTTAGACAAAAGTGCAACTCTAGAGGGGGGGTGAATAGAGTTGTTTTCAAGAATGTACGTTTTTCGTAAAAATTATCGCAGGAAAAAGTAAGGAGAGTAAGGAAAAGAAGAACACCGGGATTTATACTGGTTCACCACCTCGTGGCTAGTCCAGTCCTCCGAGAGACTCTCTCGAAAGTCCTACTATTCTTCAAGCTTCAACGGGTGCTTGAAAAACCGGTACAACTTGAGAACTTGAATCACACAAGCCTCACTTTCTTACAACAACAAGACTTGAGTCACACAAGTCTTAAGAACAACACTCAAATGAAATTGAGTTTACAACACAAGAATGAAAGCTCACACAATTGAGCAAAGTAGTGTTGAAAGATTTAAGCTCTATGGATGACAACTTCTATAGCACTCAAAGAAAAAATATTTCTAACTCTCAAAAATAATATTTTGATGAGGAAGATGAAGCAAAGGATGAATAGCTCAAAGAAATATATTGGAGTGCAAGAGGTATATGGAAATGAAGGAGAATGAGGGATTAAATAGGCTGAGGAAAATAAAGCCGTTGAAGAAAGCTGATGTTCAAGAGAATTAATCGATTAAATTAGGAATTTTAATCGATTAAAGTGTACAGAAGCGAAAAGCCTGAAACGAAGGCTGAATAATAATCGATTAAATTAAGGCAAATAATCGATTAATAGGCTCTGTCCGAACTAATCGATTAATTGCTGAGAAATAATCGATTATTGTTCAAAAATGAGCAGCCTGCTGAAAAGCTTAAAAATCGATTAAAATGGAGCAAATAATCGATTAGGAGGCTCTGTCCAAGCTAATCGATTATTTTAAGAGAAAAAATCGATTAAGAATTCAAACCTGAGAAATTGCGCTGGATCTAATCGATTATTTTAGAGTAAATAATCGATTAACATGAAAATAATGCGCAAACACAAAGGGCCCAAGCCAAGTGCGATTGGAAGCATTTTGGCTTCTAACTCGTTGTTTGAGACAACGAGAATAAGAAAAACACTCCTACTATTAAATCTCCCTTATTCAATGAATTTGAGTAGGGGAGAAAAAAAAGAGAGTCCAAAAATTATTTTGTGTGTCAAACAATACACGAGAAAATATTTAAAGTATATTTTTCTCACCAAGGGAAATTGTATAACTTTAAAAATTGATGTTTTTAAAAGAAATTTTGACACACTCATTTTGAAACTGACTCACTAAAATATTTTGGACAGAGTAAAAAAAATGATTTTTCAACTGACTCAAAAATAATTTTTATCCCTCAGAAATTAAATTGTTTTGTGCAAAAGATATTGTCATCCTTACAAAAAAATCCTAGACTCAATAAAAATTAAAAAATCTTCGGAGTCTTCACATCACTTCAAAAAACTGCGTTGGGGGACCGTTGATTTTTATCCCGTAACTTTCTTGATACGCCTCTTTTCTTTTCTCGGTACAAAAATTGAATTTTCGATCATCGTTTGAATTTCATCATCCTGTTTGTCATTTATCAAAACAAAAATATTCCAGAGAAAATAATAAAGGGGTTTGAACTCATGTCCAACAATTCTAACCCAGAAGCTTAAGCTTGTGGTTGTGGCCCAGGAACAGTTATTTATATTCTAACATAAAGATGAGTAATCACTTGCACATAAAGTCGAGATCCACAATTCTAACCCAAAAGCTTAAGCTTGTGGTTGAGATGGTTCCTTAACATGGTATCAGAGCCTCGTTGACTAAGAGGTCACGGGTTCGAAACTCAGCGCCACCCAGTTAAAAAAATTAAGGTTTCACGTGCAAGGCTCGAAAAAGACTACGCCTGCACGTGAGGGGGCGTGTTAGAATATAAATAACTGTTCCTGGGCCACAACCACAAGCTTAAGAAGCTTTTGGGTTAGAATTGTGGATCCCGACTTTATGTGCAAGTGATTAATTTTACCCGACTCTCTATCCGTTGTTCTCGGCCCGCCGGAATTTTAACAAAATGTTTTATAATCAACAGAGCTCCTAATATGGAGAAGATATTTTTTGCTCTAGTCATGCACGTAACAATCTTTTGTGAAACTCGATCAAAGGGGGAGGATTTGGCATGAGACTACTATAAGAGAAATATGGGACTATGTGTACCTCATCAAAACTTCGTATTAGTATAATATTATCAATATTGTGTCAATTCTAATTTTAAAGATTTAGTTTTGAACACCTCCCAAATGACTTCATACTCATGTAATTGATATGGACCTTATACGAAGTATTTTGAACAATTTATTACTTCACTTTTGATGTGGGACTAATAAGTGTGCTCCCAACAAATCTGCGAAAAAACTAAATTATGAGTAAAACATTAAAAATTTATCAAAATATAAGTTTTATTTTTTTAACGAAATACGTATGAGTTAAAATGCACATACAGTGTCAACCATGACCATACACTTTACTAAAAAATAAATATCGTGAAATGTCCATATTCAATACCACATTACCATAGTGCAAACTCCTATTATAGGGATAAAAATATGAAACTACTATTTTGATACTTTCTCTATATTACTCTTATTTATGGTGATTCTTTTAACAAATTTCACCTCTAATAATAATAGTAGTAATAAGAACAACAACAACCATAATAATAATAGTAATAATAACAATAATAATAATGTCAAATAATGGAATAACGTATTTACTCAAGGAATTATGGAGTATACAAAGGTGTATATATAGGAAGAGATCTTAGTATAATTAGGATTCAACTTATTATAAAAGCTCACTAATATATGAAAACTATCATAATTAAGAATACTACTACTATTGTCTAACAAATAATAATAACAATACAACAATGTAACAACAACAAAGCCTTATTATGATAGGAATAATTATGTAAATTTTTCACAATAATTTTATTGTGATTAATTTATTTTTAGAGAGTTGGTAGAGTAACTTCCACCCAAGTTTGTTCTACCGGATTTGGGTGCATCTAAGAGCACTAAAAATAATCATTAAGTTCGGGGCTTTAAATCTTCTCACTTTGCCACATCAGCTTTAACCCTTTTAATTTACATCACAAATTCACAATTTAGTTGGAAGTGAGTTTGAAGCCCCGCGGCTTAAAGTGGTCTTCAAACCTTTATTTTTTGCATTTTGAATACACATTTTGTAAAAATAAATTAAAAAGATTTCATTAATTAATTGAATTTAAATGACAATAGTTCATAAAATAAAAAATTTACATTCAATAAAAATCTACATTAGTAAAATAAAATTTGAATGATAACAACATAAATAAAAAAATAAAAACTACATTACATTATGAAGAAATTACTGATTATTTGAGCGACTAAAAATATGTTCAATCAAATCCGTCGTTAATGCATTGTAAATCTCTCGACTTCAAGTTTCTTGGCGGTTTCTTCATTTCTTTTCATCATCGGTTTCTTCGCACGTAAGTACCTCCTTGTTTCGGTTGTAATGACATTGCCCTCCAATGTCACTTGAACCTTCCCGATATTTTGGAGGACTTATAGAGAGAATGAGAATATATTGGGTGTGTTTTTTGTGTTTAAAATAAGGGTATTTATAGTATCAAAAATTAATATTTTTTAATTTTTGCCAACAGCCATAGTTTGGACCGTACCGTTGGGGGGGGGGGGGGAAGTCGCCAGCTCCTGCTGCGCAAAATATTTAATGAAATGGGAATGACGCCCGATGACGCCGAAGGGGGCCGGTGTTTAACGCCCCCATGGCATTAAACACCCCTTAGCGGTGGAGTGCGTCGAGGGTATTATGAGTGCTCTAAAGTCTTATTGGAAAATAATATTTATAATAGGTACGTGTTAAAGTTTTGAATTATTTTTATTATAAAACCCACTAATTTTAAATAGTGTTAAAGCTAAACTTAGTGTGAATAAATCTATTCTGTAAAACACTAAAATTAAATGTTGAAATTAATATCAAGGAAAAAGACCAAAGTAGAAGTAAAACATTGAAAATATACCAAAAAAGAACTTCCATATTTTTATTCCCGGAATAGGAGTTAAAATGCATTTACATTACCAAATATGTTCATGTATATTACTAAAAAGTATCATAACGTGCACATGTACAATGTCACATTACAACCACATTATCACAGTGCGAAATCTTATTTTGAGTATAAAAACATAAAACTTCTATTTTGGTACTTTTTGTATGTTTTAGTCTTATTTAAGGTGATTTCTATAATATCAATTGTCAAATGTTCCATAATTAAATGGAATTAAGTACTACTCCCTCCGTCATACAAAATCTTTCTGATTTTGACTTTTAAAGAATTTAAAGAGAATGTATTTGTGTATTGACTTTCCAAAATTTCTTTGAATGTGATGGGTAAATTAATAGTGAAAAAATGTGATGTGATAAATAGATTAAGAATTAATAGGAAGACAGACAGTATACACTTTTGGATAGAAGATAGACGTAGTATAAATTATTAAAGAGATACAGTAAATAACAACGTGATAATTTGTCATTTTATTATAAAGATGACAAATAATAATGACAAAACTCAAAGAAGAGTCCAAATGGAAGTGGTTGATTAAGTCAACAAACAACTGCAGATGAGTGTCCTTGGACTCCTTGTTGCTTAAAGCTGCTGGGAAAGACAAACAACCAAGGCCAATCCGCCTTTATAGTTTTTAAAACCCTCCCCATGGCAGAATAAGAAAGAGACATGTGGATATGATATTTCACCTCTTTTAAAAACTTAAATTATTCTTGTTAATTCAATATTGGCCCAAATCTAAAATTAATTTATTTTTACACCATGAATTATCATTTTATATTCAAAGTTAGACTAATCTTTAAAAAAATACAACAAAATGAAAGTTGAGATTACTTTTAGTGAATTTTTGTTTTTTTATTTATTTAAATATTTATTTAAGTTTTTAAAAAAACTTTCTACATAAATTTCTTTTTCCTTTTTTTAAATATTATTCTTATCTTATAAAAAAATAAGTATAAAATTTCAAATATAAAAAATAAGTATAAAAATATTAAATACGAAGTATAAGATTTCAGCTATTTTTCTCATTTTTTATTTTTTATATCTTGTTTTTTATTTATATCCAAAGTTAGACTAATCTTTAAAGGAATACAAATGATAGAAATAAAACTAAAAATGAGAAGTAGACATATTTGGAACAAGAAAACGAGATTTCAGGACATAATACTCGTGCGTCTCACAAGAATGACATTTAATCAATGAAAAAATTGATAGAAGGAAATCAGAGAGAAATAAAGCAAGAGATTGAGTCGATCTAGGGTTATATTTGAAGGGCCGAACCCGTCGATGGCGATGGATGGAGATAACGACTCTGAACGAAGGTGGTGGCGATGAAGACGGTCTTCTGGAAAATACGATGTTGGGTTGGATGGGGATGAAGACACAAAACAACTAACGAAGATGACATTAACGTATGATGGCGCTGAAGGGAAGAAAAATAAAATAATTTTGGATTGGGGCCAATATTAAATTAACAAGAATAATTTAAGTTTTTAAAAGAGGTGGAATATTGCGTCCACATGTCTCTTTCTCATTGCGCCACATGGGAAGGGTTTTAAAACCCTCACTTTGGAAGAGGCCCTGAAGGAACCGCCAAACACGAATCCATAATTATAGTATAAGAGAGTATTATACAGATTATTATCTTTAAGTCTTTAGGTAAAATGTAAAGTTTCTTATTTTTTCATGAGCTGGTAAGTGATCTTTTCTTTTTTGCCAAATGCTTAATTCTATTACGATATCAATGCATTAAGACCTATAACGCGAGCATGAATCATAGGATCACAGAAGATTTTACTTTCCTGAAAATATACCTTGCATCGATCATACTAAGCTTTTCCCCTTCTCTTGAGTGGTAAGAAACCTTGTCCTCAAGATTAATAGAGAAGTTTATTATGGATTCGAGTCTTAGCCTAGCGGAAACAGAGACATTAACTCATTGTGTGTCATTAGGTTGAAAAAATATGAATAGATTGTAATGTATCCCAAGTGTACACCACACTCTCTCCACCACACATTTTTTGGCGTGGATAAAAAAAAAGGAAGAAAGACCAAAGTAGGACTAAAATATTAAAAATATACCAAAATAGAATTTTCATGTTTTTATTTTCGAAATAGGACTTAAAATGCATTTACATTATCAAACATGGTCATGTACATTACCAAAAAGTATAGTAATATGCACATGTACAATGTCAGATAACCACAGCGCGAAGTCCTATTTCGGAAAAAAAACATGAAAGTTTTATTTTGGTACTTTTCTTTATGTTTTAGTCCTATTTAAGGCGATTTCTAAAAAATAAAGAATGGATAAAGTGTGACGATGAGAATAATGGTGTACAAATGAGATACATTTTTGATGTACCCCTAGCATTACTCTGCATTATTGTAATTAAGTCAATAGCATTAAAAATATATACTTTATGAATCATGATGATATTTTACTACTATGGGCCTTTTTTAAAAAAATCTAAATAAGACTAAAACATGTTTCACAAATCAAAATAAGATCTTCAACTTTTTAATATCAAAATAAATTTTACATTATTAAAAAATATCAGCACATAATTTTTTTAAAAAATGCAAAGCACTAATACATAATGCTAAATTGCTACATTTCACTATATCACCACTCTTATTTAAGAGAGATAAATATAGATAGTTTTATTTTTTATATAAGTTTTATTTTTAGCCTCATTCATTATATTTTCTTTTTTTCTAATAGTGAAAATTAATTTTGAAAATGCAAAAAATTAATCAATATAATGTCATTAGATTATCTACTATAAATGAGGATGTTACCCTTTATGTTAATAACCAGCCATTACTAATGTCTTTTCTCTTGACATTAATTATTTATTCAATAATTGTTTTACTCAAATAATAATGGGGTACATGACAGAGTATATATTAATTAGAATTATGAATCAATAACAGAAGATGGCTAAACTTCAAAAACTACTATAATAGAGATAATTATTACTATTGTCTAACACCCTCTCAAAAAAGATTGGAAACAAGAGTTTAGAACAGGGGAGAAATAGTGCCTTATGTGAGTAAGATATTAGCTAATGGCGGTATTGTTTTCGAGATCGAGAGAAGAGATGTGAAGGGTGGACGTGCCGCTTCCACCACCACCTCCCATAGTCGTTGCCCTCCACCACGGTGTTGCTACCACCTCATCGAAGCGCTGCAAATCCGGCATCCATCCTGTACAGAGTAATTCTGTTAATATATTCTCAACTTATTGAAGCACAAAAAGTATTACATGTACAAATGTTGAACTTATGAACTCTCATTTTGGAGAAACATAGTAATGCCGTTAGACCACAGTGTCTTTGATGTTAAATAATGTTAACAAAAAGCTCAATAGTTATTTCATAATAGTCCCAATCTAAACTAAGATTTTGTTTGACATCATCGTTAGAGGTTAGTATTTGGGAAAAAAATATCTAATGCTACCCTTAGCATTAGAATTTTCAGAATTAATCTATCCCATTAAAATTAATCCAAAATACTAACGACAGTCGAAAACGCTGTTCTCAAACAAGGCGTAACTGCCTAAGCAAGTAGGCAGTTTTTTTGGACACAAGATTCATAAATGTTCATATACGCCAAAACTTATTTGTTTACTACTAATATAAGTATTCTACATTTTTTTAAGTGAATAAATAAAAATGGAAAATGCTAGGGGTACACCTCTGGTGTACCAGAGGTGTACCCCATTTGTCCCCCACTCCTCCATTACCACTCAAATAGGCAAGAAATTTAAAAAATAATTAAGTAAATAAAAATAAAAAATAAATTTGTGCGAGAGAATTTAGGAGACTTTTAGTTCTATGATAGTTCTACATTTTTTTAATTTTAGTTCTAATTTTAATTTTAATTTGGCTAATGACTTTTAGTTCTACATTTTTTTAATTTTCCTAACAGCCAATTCCAAATGCTACTCCCTCTTGGCATTTCAAATTTTGGCTTTTCGGATCAAAATGCCAAGTGAAAAAGTCATTAGCCAAACAATGGTTTTGGCTGTTCGCTCAATAAAAAAAGCCAAAGTCAGTCAAATATGCCAAAAGCTATCCGAAAAAACATTTTCCAAACACGGCCTTTAAATTTTTTACAGATAGTCCTTCAAGTCACGTTAGTGTTGCATGGTTGGTCCTTCTATTAATTTTGTGGTTACTCCATACATTTTTTTTCATTTTTCATTATATATATACGCAAGAAATTTTCTCCTTTTCCTACAACCGGGTCATACTTTTTGTAGATTTATTTTAATTGAAATATTGGTAAAAATATTCAACCTGGTTGATTTTAAAAAATTAAAATTTGATAAAATTTTTAAGGGGGACTAATATTTTTTTAATACAGATAAACTAAAAAGTAACTTATTTTATCTAAAAAGTCAGAGTAATTAAAATAAATTTAACTATTATTATTAGAAATAGACCTATATTAAATATGATTCAATTATATAAAGAAGAACAAGTTTCTCACATGTATTTTAAATGAAAAATATATTTAAAAATATATAAATTATTCGTGGAATTTTTAAAATTAAAAAATCATTCATGAAATCTAACATGATTTGAAGAACTATTTATGTAATTTTTAAAGTTCACTAGTTGTGCATATGGTTGTAAATGAATTGAATATTTTTAGTTCGGTTCGTGATTCGTATTCGTATGAGGTGATTCGTATTCGATTTTTTTCAAATCCTAATACGAATACGAATCTGAATAAATATTCGGATCTTTATCGAATACAAATATGAATCAAGGGTATTCGATTCGTGAGTTTGACAAATATATTCAAAATATAAATTTAATTATACAAATTATATATATATATATATGGAGCGTCTAAAATGACACCAGTTACTTATACACCAATTGCTTACACCAGTTCGTTTGGGGTACCTACGGTGCTCCGTTTGTAAAAACGACGGTTCCTACCCCCCTAAGTGTACTGCCAGGGTAGGGAGGGGGCGGGAGGGGGGTTTGGGGTGGGGGCAAGGGTGGGATTGGGATGGGGGTTTAGGGGGGGGGTTAGGGGGGTTGGAACCGTCGTTTTTACAAACGGAGCACCGTAGGTACCCAAACCAACTGGTGTAAGCAAATGACACTAATAGCACTGGTGTCATTTCAGACTTACTGTATTTGTCTATATATATACGGAGTATATATATATGTGCGTGTGTATATATATATATACTCCGTATATATATATAGACAAATAATAGCTAATAAATAGATTAAATGGTAATAAAATATTTTAAAATCTAAATGAATCAAATATTTTTAAACGAACCGAATATATTTAAACGAATCAAATTTTTAAACGAATCAAATATGTTCAATATATTAAACGAATCGAATACGAATCTTAAAAAATATTCGAACCAAATTTGAATTTGAATTCGAATATCTCTTTATCTTAACGAATACGAAAATTATTCATGAATATTAGATTTGATTCAGTTTCTGCACGAAAGTTGGAATTTAGCCCTCTATGATAGTGTGAGATGAGATACTAATTGTAAATAGCGTAATTGCAGAGGAGAGCAGCGGTGAAGAAGAAGAAGAAGAAGAAGAAGAAGAAGGGCATGGCGGCTCAATCATTTAGGCTTCATCGTCTTACCACTTTCTCAGACCTTCCTCACCTTAGGTCATTGCAATCCCCAATGTCTAGGGTATTATTCCCCCCCTTCATCTCTTTCTATCCCTCCCTGTGGTATGTGATTTTTAAAAAAATCTTCTTTTGAAGACTAGATTCTCAGTTTTATTCATAACCGTAGAGACTAATAGACCTGAAAAATTTTCGGTACTTTTATTCTATTTTATTTTATATAATTTACCCTGTATAGATTTATCAACCATTGTCAGATTGGGATTGCTTGGAGAAGGATTTTCAACTCTTATTCGTCTACTGCAGGTATATTAGCATTCTTTCCATCAACAAAGAGCTAGAAGATTTGAAGGTTTTTTTGTTTGTTTGTTATTTTAGCTTCGTTCCGTAAGTTTGACATATTTAGGAAAATGGACAACTAAATTCGGACGGTGTTTTAGAAATATTTAGGAAAATGGACAACTAAATTTTAAGTCTTTTACATTGTCAAAATGTCTAGAAGAAAGTGTCTTGAGTCCTTGACCAAACATAACCCGTTCTATAATTTTAGGATGAAGCGAGTGTTTCATGTTGTAAGTGAAGTGTTAACACTGATATTGCTCGATGAAGTTTGTGGCCGCAAATTTGTATGATATTTTAGTCTGGTCTTTTAATTTAGGCCAAAATATAATCAGCATTTGATGGAATTTAGAAATTCCCTATTCTTTCCCAAATAATAATGTCTATCTTGTTTTGTGTTAAAAGGCGCAGAAATTGAGTATGATTTGGGCCACAACCATTCCGAGTTTGAATTTGATGAGATCGGCAATAATGCAGCCAGAGTTTCAGAGAAAGATACTGCCCTACGCTCAGCGCTCACTCAACTTGCCTGCGACATTGGCACAGAATCAATGTTATCCTTGCAACGATTCTTCGGTGCTAGGCGCGCCCCTGTCATATCAACTGGATCACTCAAGCTTGATCAAGCTCTAGGGATCGGTGGATTACCAAAGGTAATTTTTCTTTTCTCTCTCTCTCTTTACCCCAATATATAATTTGCCTTTTTATTTTCTGTGACGTTGCATTCCATGTCTTATGCCTTTTTTGGGAACAATGTTTTTCGTGTGCCAACTCATACTTTTTTTTACAATCCGAGAATAAAGACTTGCATTTGATGGAAGTTTGCTTGGTGAAGGGTCGAATTGTTGAAATATTTGGGCGCGAAGCATCGGGCAAGACCACTCTTGCTCTTCATGTGATCAAAGAGGCTCAAAAACTCGGAGGTACTTGTTTCTTTATCACGTGTAATGTGCTTTATGAAAGCCCTCTATTTTGTTCAAACTGAAGGGTCCCTTTGGAACTTGGATAATACTAGGGAAAGAATAGAAACGAAAACATAGAAGAAAATTCTTTGGAAGGGAAATGTAGGGAAAACAAAAGATATGCTAAAACAAAATGAATTTATTTTAGACATTGATACTCTTATTTATTTATGTCAATTATCATTTAAGGACTAGGGATTCTAAATCCAACAACAACAACAGACCCATTAAAATCTTACAATAGTAAGGTATGGGGAGGGTGTGTGTACGCAGACCTTCCCCCTAATGCAAAATAAAACAATATATTATTCGCTCTTTAATACAACAGACCCGTTAAAATCCCACAATAGTAAGGTATGGGGAAGGTGTGTGTACGCAGACTTCCCCCCCTAATGCAAAATAAAACAATTTATTATGCACTCTTTAATACGGGGTATCTTTTTAAAATATAGTAAGACTTCTTTTTTCTAAGAAGTGTAAATATTCGTAAAAAATAATTAAATAGCGAATAATACTTTGTTTTATTTTGCATTTCAAAGGTAAACTGCACATGATAAATAAATTTCTGTATTATTTCTTTCCTTAGCATTTTTATGATCCAAATATACCCAAAAGGCTTCTGGTTTCATCTTTTTGTTCCACGGCATTATGACTGATTTGTGAAAAAATGTTACCTTATTGCAGGTTATTGTGCATATCTTGATGTGGAGAATGCAATGGATCCCTTGCTTGCAGAAGCAATAGGTGTAAATACAGATAATCTTCTGATTTCCCAGCCAGATTCTGCGGAAAATCTTCTGAGTGTAGTGGATACTCTTACAAGAAGTGCATCTGTAGATGTCATTGTTGTTGATAGTGTAAGATCATCCTAAACACAAACTCTATGTTTTTCCAAGTTTTACAAGGTTGAGACATTAAAAAAATTGAGATGCTCATTTGCCTCGGAAATTAGTGCTATTTAGTGACTGTTAGATAGGGGCTCTTTTTTGGGTGAATCAGGTAATCAACCTACCAAACACAAACCTATTTCACTGTTCGGCTGCTTCGGCTTACAAATGAAATAAGTAATGCAAAAGTTATTTCTTTATGAAATTTCTGAAAATAATGAAAATGACACTTAACCGCCATTTTTGATACTCCATATTATTTTCTTTAATTCAGTCAAAATATGTACCATAAATACATATTTCAGATGATTCAGCCACGATTTTGGCATATTAAGCACATTAAACCGCTTTGGGTCTTACCATGTGCTCTATTACTTTGCTTTTTCATTTTTATTATCAAGAAAACCATAATGGTTCCTATAAAGTTCTAACCTCATTGGCTTTTGCAGGTGGCTGCTCTTATTCCTCAACTTGAGATTGATTCTTGCATCAGGGACTCCTACAAAGATGTACAATCCACAATAATGACGCGAGCACTACGTAAAATTCATTATTCGCTCTGCAATTCGAGCACTCTTATTATTTTTGTTAATCAGGTTTGGAGTGTTGTCATTGGACCAGCTTATATTATGTTTTTTAAAACAACATTTTCCAATGACATATTCCAGTAATATGATTCAGGTGAGATCGAAAGTGCAGCAATCATCTAAAGCCTTTGGGCGTGTGGAGGAAGTAACATGTGGTGGAAATGCATTGCCATTTTATGCTGCCGTGCGTTTGAGATTGATCAGAAGAGAATTGTTCAAAGCTAATGACACGGTAATGGTAGTGACCTTGTTTAGTTGTTTTACTTGGACCCAAAAGAAAATTTCTTGCCTTCTTTCTACCCCATTGGTCTAAGAGTTTTCTTCCTTGTTTGACCCAGCAACTTATAAATAAATGAAAGATGAGAAAAAACATTGACTCTCAATGTTTATCCTTGGATGAATAGTGATGATTTGATTGTTAGTCATTAAAATGAAATGGTTAAATTTGACATTTAAGGCAAACTTCTTTGCTATAAAAGAAAAAGAAAATAAAATTTATGGGCAGACCAAAAAGGAAAGTGGGAAGAAAAGTCTTGGACGGAGGGAGTATTTTTCTGTTTTTCTTTGTGCTGCATCCATTTTCAATGGAATAAAAAGTCATTATTAACAATGTTTTAGCTTTGGAAAACAATGCACAAAATCAAACATACAACTCTTTTGCTTCTTACTTTCTATGAACTTTGGGACACTAAGTGGCATTTAGTTAGACATAATTCAGCACCATTAAGTGCACTTCAGCCCCATACTCCTTAGCTCAAAACTACACTACAATTAGTTCGGTTTAAGTACCAATCCCCTCCACATAACTCCGTACTATTTTTCTCAAAACAAACAAGTGGCATTTTCTTATCTCAGATTACTGGCCTTGGGATCTCAGTCCAAGTGGTGAAAAACAAACTGACTCACGGGGCAATGGGAAACGCGGAACTAAGAATAGAGTTTGGGGGAGGCATTTGCAACGGGATTGAGGAGGCATTGGAATTGGGGTGTGAATATGGTGTCATTTTACAACATGGTAATGGGTTCTTCATTGAAGGCCAAGTTTTGAACACCAAAGAAGAAGCAAAAGCCTATCTGGCCGAAAATGGCGCCGTTTTGGATCAGGTCATACATTCCTTAAGAGCTCAGATGTTCAGTAGATGACTTTAATGAACCCTTTAACATCTCAAAAACATCATACTCAGCATTGGAATGGGATATTATCAAATGCTACCTCACCATCTGTAATTGTTTTATTCTATGTTTTCTTTTTGTTTTGGCATTAGAAAGCAGGAATTGTTGTTGTAGACAAGTCTTGACCTGAAAAGTGGTTAAGATTAAAATGAGGGTTGCCTGATTTTTGTTATCTAAATCAAAAGTACTCAAGTACATATTCTTGTGATATGTCAGAAGTGAAATAGGTGGTGGGCGTTGCGCAGTTGGCAAGACAAAGAGTGCCAATGAGGTAAGACTCGAGTTCGATTATTGGCAACTGCGCTGGGAGGCAATTATGCTAAACATAAGGTCTCTGCAAGTACCAGTTGCAGGCTCCACTCTTTCTACCAATTTGCAATCAAAGTCCAATTTACCTCCTCTTAATGACCGTCTAGTCGGGTGTGAGGGGGCCGTCGGGGAGGGAGCTCATCCTTTTTTTGTCAGAAGTGAAATGAATAAGAGCATATTTTATGTTCACATTCATTCATTTTTTTCAACAACGTATCGAGTAAAAGCCATAATTGTCAATTAAAAAAGAATGGATAGAGTATTCCACAATAGAACATGGTGAAATGTGGAGATAAATTACATACTACAGTAGTACTCTTTTTGGGAGATAAGTTTATGAGGAAGTATAAGATATGCTTCAACAAAACTGGAAAACATTAGTTAAACTCTTCATATGTTTTGATAAATGAAAGTAATAAAAATTTTCATATTTTGATTTTTTTGTCAAACAATGATACTTTTTTACAAAAAATCAAACATAATCTAAATAAATGTTAAAAAATTGATATATTAAAATTATATGTTAAGATAAATCTAATTATATTAAATTTATATTATAATTTAATATATTTTTCTCATAATTTATAATCAACGAGTGTCACTGTCTGACCAAAAAATATTAAGACATTAAGAGTTTTTAGGGACAGAGAGAGTAGATTTTATAATTCTCTCAATTTTTTTAAGGAAATTTGATTCACAAGATTTTTTTTATCTTTAATCCAAATTGGAGTCAAACCATAAAGTTTGTAATACCTTGATTTTTTTTTTGGTAAAATTTTATAAACTTTGACCACAATTGTAAAAAAAAGTATATTCATTTAGATATATTGTGAACTTCATAAAATCCTATTCTTAAAAGCAGGGGAATGCCCCAGCCATTTTCCCGCCCAATTGCACAGGCATTGTGATCCGTAGATTAGCATCAACATCTTGATCAACGGATGCTATTGGTCTTTGAAAATAAATCAACGTTTCCATATATAATTGTGCAATCAACAAATAGTAAGAATAAAAATAACATTTCCATATATAATTGTGCTTTCAATATATAATGATTACCTTATATAGCTTTTGTATAATATACTGTATTAATTTAAAAAGAGGGGGAAATTTTTTTCCTGTCTAAACGTGAGAGAAAAAAATAGAAAGTTTTTTGTATGTTACTTTATTGCATTTATTCTAAGCATTAATACTGGTAAGTATTACTTAATAAGTACTATATTGTCATTTTTTGTTGGGAGAATATAAAAATGTCAAAGTAATATATAGAAAGTCCGTGTACTCGAGTAACATGTGAGTAAGCATTAATAATTGTAAGCATTGATTAAAAAATTTTATGTTTCCATGTTTTTGATTGGGTGAATATAAAAAAATATATACTGCTAGGCTGATTATATTTTCTAATCTAAATATAAAAATAAGAAAAAAAATTCCAACATCAATAAAGAAATTATTTTTTCTACATATTGGTAAGTATTAATTAAAATCACTACGCTTTCTTTTTTTGTTGGGATGATAAAAAAGTATATTCCATAATTCTACGTTATCATTTTACTAAAAGGCTAGCTTAATTAATATTTCTAATCTTAGTAGAAGAATATTGGTAAACATCAATTAATAATTAAAATGTTTCCATTTTGGTTGGGAGGATACAAAAAATATAATGGTAAACATTAACTAAAAATTATTATGTTTCCATTTTTGGCTGAGATGGTATAAAAAAATATATAGCGTATATCTAAGCTACCATTTTTAAAAAAATTCTAGGATGATTATTATTTCTAATCTAAATACGAAAATAAAAATAAAAAATTCCAAAATCAATAAAGAAATAATTCTTTTCATACATATTGGTAAGAATTAATTAAGAGTGATAAGAGTTAATCATGTCCCAGTCCATGTTACCTAAATCCTTAGAGATAATTTTTCATGATTCAGATGTTAATTGTTTCATTAAAATTAATTTAAAATATGTATACATTCACAACTTTGCAATGATGCTAATATGTACTTTTTTCATTTGTACTGCCAGAGAGATCAAATATATGCGTAGATCAGGTATTTGAATAAACACATTTTCAAAGATAAATTGAAAGAAGATAGTGTTTATTTACGGATGAGAGTCAAAGTACGACGCAATTACCAAACAATGAAAACTACCAACTACCCTTTCATTCTTCAATTCTTTGACAGGACGAAACTTCAAGAGATTTTGCGAAACGGATTCTCAAACTTTTGTTACAAATTTATGGGATTTGAAAAAATTCACATATTGACTTTTGGTAACAATGTGATGTTAATTGATAAGCCTCACTTAGATTATTATTATTATTATTATTATTTAATTTTCTTACTCATATTTATAATGTATGTGTGTGTGTGTGTGTCTTTTATGTCGGTACTTGCAAATGTAATTAGAAAAATTGTTAGTCTAAACTCACCAAAACCTGTCTGGTAAAATAGGCACCAAAGCATATTACGGAAGTTACATTGGAGGACCATAAGTATTTGAAAGTTTATATTCTAAAAATTATGAATTTTTATTTGATTAAAAAATAATTACCTGAATAATTGCCTCTTTTTTCTTTAAAAATTATACTACGTATAATGTATTCGAATAATCATGAATTGCCTATTTCAAAATTTGTAAACCAATTATATTTTGTGCCTTAAAAATAATAAAATCTCTATATTTCATTATATATCAATTTGTATATTTCAAATATCATGTTAATATAATTAGCGTAAATATGAACCGTGCAACGCACGGGTGAGATACTAGTTTGGTTAATTTTAAGAATTGTACTATAATAACGTGACATTGTATATGAATATTTTACAATACTTTTTTATACTCCCTCTGTCCTAAAATGTCCTTTTGGTTTTTGTTTATGAGGTTTGACCGACTTTCTTTTTAATTTAATTTATTTGATTTTAAGTGTAAAATTTAAAAATAAAATTTATATATTTAAAAAACTACATCAAAAATTCTACAAAACAAGATATGACAAGACTATATAATTTTATCAAATAACTAACGAAAATAGGTAGAGAAATGATTAAAATTTGATTGTGTGAATAGTAATTGTGAAGAACATTTTAGAACGGAGAGAGTATTATATATTGGCATAATTGACATTTAACTCCTATTGTTTGAAATATAAATATGAAACTTCTATTTTGATATATTTTTTCATGAAATATAGTTTTTTATTTAATTTTTTTTCAGTATTTAAGGACTTGTACTGTAATTTATGCTGGAAATTTTCAACAATTATTTTATTTATTTATTGTTATCCACATGAATATATGATAACAAACCTCTGTGAAAACTTTCTACATCGTCTTCTCTACGCTGCCATTTCACTGACCAATGGGCTCCAATGTAATTCCTCAGGTGACCTCCATTGTAGCAATCTACACCTTGCATCTATTCATCTCTGTTTTCTCTTCGTTTTATGAGGAAGTATTTTTTTTATTTAAATTCATGTCTCTTTGATTAATTTCAGGCGCTGTTTGCGGCTCTAAGGATCCCCATTCAATGGGGTTCCAAGACGCCGTCTTTTTCTGCTTTCTCCCGACCTACGGAGCTCAATTCGCGCTCAATTTGTGTTTCTAGGGTTTCTTCCATTCGCTCCCGCCTTTCAAATCGGGGAAATCAGCGGTTTGTTGTCAGATCTGATGAAGATGGAGTTTCTGGAGCTGATGCTGTCGCAGTGGATGAAGGTTCGCCGGAAACTGGGTTAGAAACTGAATCAGAGCCTCAGTTGAGAGTTGCAACAATGGAAAAGCCTCCCAGGAAGCCTCGGATCAAGCTCGGAGATATAATGGGGGTATTTTGTATATATAATCGGGATGTTTTTCTCCATTTACCTCCTGAAGGCTGCTTGAATTGTGTTAATTAGGTCTCTATGTGATTGCCAGCCTAGAAAACCAAGTAGTCTAAGATTAATATTACCTGATTTTTCTCCTTAATACAGAGTTTACATTAAAATCAAGGGAACGGGCGTAGTGGGAGTTTCTAGATTTCAAGAAGCAGCTAAGTTTTATCGAATCGTGCTGTGTTTGTGTGAATTACCGAGTATTTGATAAATGATAAAATGGGTAATTGTGATAGATACTGATAGCTTATAGCTTATGAGTTACTATACATACCTCATAGGCCACTCTCATATTTGGTACATTGGATGAGAATTCAGTAATCTGATGAATGATTTTACTTTGTCTAATAGATATTGAACAAGAGAGCAGTTGAAGAATCTGATAAGGAAAGGCCTATACCGGACCTTAGGACTGGCGATGTTGTAGAGATCAAGCTGGTAATCTCTCTTATTTTTCTCCACTTTAGGTTATGGATTTGATTATATAAATGTTAGCATTAAATAAAGTTATCATAAGATGTTTACTATTAACTCCGCAGGAAGTCCCTGAAAACAGGAAGAGGTTGTCTGTTTATAAAGGTATAGTAATATCAAAGCAAAATGCTGGTATTCACACAACCATTCGGGTTCGGAGGATCATTGCTGGTGTTGGGGTTGAGATCGTATTCCCTATGTAAGTCTACTTGTCATTTGTCATCATTCCTTTGCTTGGTTATACAACATATTGCATGATGTGCCATTTGGCTATGTTTGGAATCGAAGGTAAAAACAAATTAAGGCAAAAATAGCAATGCAAGCAATCAGAGGTGGCCAGGGGTGAGTACTTTCGTGGCCTCCTGAACGCGGGGGGAGATGTGAGGCTAGAACTAGGTGAGCTGAGGCGGTTAGAGATGTGGCGCGACTTCTAGCCCTTATCAAGGATATGACCTTAGTAAGAGTCTATGGACAACTAGGATTACGATAGTTGGGTAGGTGCTTTAGGTCAGGTGGTAGTTTATGCACTTGTTTGCTTCTGCGCTTCTTTCTTTTTCTTCATTAACATTAGTCTGCCCTTTGTGCTCTGTGCTTTCCATGCTCTATTGCTCTCCATGCTGTATGTGCTTAATGTGCTTTACGTGTTTCTGTGATCTTATATTATCTTATGATATTTGTACTGCTTGAGCCGGAATTCTTTGGAAACAAGCTCTCTACTTTTGAGTAGGGGCAAAGTCTGCATACACACATCCTTTCCAGGCCTTACACTGGGATCCAACTGGGTTTTTAAATAGATATAGATGAAATGACTTGCACAAGTGTGCAAAATTGATTTCTTGAAATATGGAATGATAAAGTATTACCCTGAAAAAAAGGGTATGCTGGAAATTTCAAGCATAGATTGTTGTCATGGTCTAACTTAAACAGATATCATGCTCTATGCGGACTTTTTACACATTCATACTATTACAACGCTAATCGTTCGGATTATATAAGCGAAATAAGCAGAATACGCATAATTGCATTACCAAATGAAGCCCTAGTTTATGCATTCTTATATTTCTACCCTTTGACCTTCCACGGTTCTTACTTTACTTGTCATATCTTAAATAAAGGCGTTTTACTGTTGGGGTTAATTTAAGATAGGGAAACTCCTATGCAGGGTTGTTACTTCTTCTGTCTTCATCACTTCTCGACTTTTTTGCTCTTCCTTGTCTATATGTTTTGGTGCTTCATACCTTTTTGTTTGTCTATATTTGTTTCAGATATTCGCCAAATATCAAAGAGATCAAGGTAGTGAAGCACCGTAAAGTGAGGAGGGCAAGATTGTACTATTTGCGCGACAAACTTCCCAGGCTCTCCACTTTCAAGTAAAGTTATGTGTTTTTCACCAGTTTGCATACTTACATTGCGTGCTAAAATATGTATCATCACTCTCTTTTTCTCAGTTGTAAGTTTCCAAACCTGTAATATGTTTTCCATATACTCTTGGTAGGGGTACAAAGAGATAAAATTTCACTTTGGGTCCTTACTCTACATTAAGGTGATATGGATTTAGTTTCAAATGCCACATTGTAAGACAACTTGGGATGATATAGTGGACTAAAACATGTTCCCAAAAGACTACTTATGTTTTCTTTGTTGATATCTAAAAAAAACTTCTTATTTACTTTATTTCCTTTTAAAAAAGTAAACATGTAACCCAAAAATTTCTTCCCTACCTCAGCAAATATTGTACTCTCCCCACCCCAATATAAATCGTCTGTTTCGGCTTTCGGCTTACGATGCTTAATTGAAGATATTTTTCAATGCAATTTATTAGAGAATAAGTGTGGAGTACAATATTTGCTGAGGTAGGTAAGAAATTTGGGAATACGTGGGATTGTACTAAAATAAACATCGCATTCCTTAAAAAAAGACCACTTTGACCGTGGATTGGTGGCAAAAAATGGAGTCATGCATCTGGTATTTGCAGAGATCATATGCTTAGCATAGTTGTCTCCCAATGTAGTTGCCAGAAATCAAACTCGGGTCTTACTCTCTTAGCACTTCAAGTCTTTGCCAACTGCGTAACGCCATCGGTACATTTCGTCCCTCAAAATGAATAGAGTAACTGGTCTATATTAATTCTCTCTCATCTAAATAAATTTTCCTAAAAAAGTAAATAGAAAGATTAATTCGAGACGGAGAGAGTACGAGAAAATCTGGACGTACACGGTACACACACTTAGAGCATCTCTAATGCTCTGTCCTGTCACTCAGTATTTCACTGTTCCAGACTCTTTCATACTAGGGATGTAAACAAATCAAATATTTTAAATTCGATTCGCGATTTGTATTCGAATATGATGATATTTAAAGATATGTATTTGATTTGATATTTAAAAGATTTTTTCTACGTTTTAAATAATTTAAGAATTATTTATAGTGAATGTATTTTTTAAATTTTACATTTACTTGTATAAAAATGACTGTTTTAAGAATATATACTTTAAATTTAGATGATCAAAATACAAAAATATATCACAATTAATCATCATTTGAGTAACATTATTTAGGAACGATTATAGTGGAAATATATCTCAATTATAGAAGACCATAACCCCCATCCAGCCCCAACCCGAACACACCCCCACCCCTTCAATTGCACCCCACTAGTTGATTTTAACTTTAGAGTTAAAGTTACCAATGTCATGGGAACCAAAGAAGTATTATTAATTATAATGTCTAATCTCTCATGACGAATACATCTGACGTGTTTAAACGCCATTGGATGTTGCTTCGTCCCTGGAAAAATAAGGAAAACAAGGGAATCCAGTATAATTTTCCTACCCAAACAAAGACTTATTACATCTGAAGTGGCCGCCATGGTAGTTAAGAAGCGAGCTTCAAAAGATCAGGCCAGTGCCGCGGCGGAATCCGGCGACCCCTCCCGGATTGCAAAACGTGACGATGAGCCGAAGATCACCCCTTCAAAAGCTTCATTTGTGCTCAAATGCTCTGGGATCTTCGCGATTCCTTACTTCTACTTGATCTTCTACCACTATCGAATAGAGCCAGAGCTCCGCAGATCCATCGCCATTAATGCTGCAATAAGCTTGGTCGGGTACTTTTTAACCCTAGGTATAATCCCTGTGGCCTCCAAATATGTTATCAGAAGGAACCTGTTCGGATATGATATCAACAAGAGGGGCACCCCTCAAGGCGCCATTAAAGTGTAATTCTCTTCTCTTTTCTGCAATTAATTGAAAATCTCTTCATCATTTTCGCAGAATTCTATTTCGAGATAGGTGAATAGTTAGTTTGTTTTAACTGCTGATATGTATGTTGGCATGTTAAAGGCTAATCCTTTATAGTGCCCTTTATGCAACTTGCCTCTATTCATTCTTGTCTTACAATTTGATAGGATTTTTGTCTCTATTTATGTCGATGAAAAATTTGTTGTTCTCTTTTTTGCAGGCCTGAGTCGCTGGGGATTGCTGTTGGGATTGTTTTCTTGGTTGTGGCTATCTTGTTTCAGTATTTTAACTTCACGGCCGATTCTAATGTATGTAAAGTATCCTGCTTTTATTTTCCTTAGTTTGAGTGGAAATAGTAAAGGAATTTGAAAGATATATTTCAAAATGCTATGTATGTTAACTGGCGAGTCTTAGAAAGATAAGAAGCAACAACATTAGAGTGAAAAACTAAGGCTGGGTAATGCTGACACGCAATCTGTTGAATGGAAAGGTTTCACTGCTCACTCAGTTAAGTGGTTTACTCTGAACTGGTTGCTATCACATGACAGCATTAGTAATGTTAGGTTGTATCAAAAAGTGATGTTTGATACGTAATTGATTGATTGATTCAACACTGTTTGCTACACTTGGATGTAAGTTCGAGTCCTGGAAGTCTCTTGCAAGAATGCAAGGTAAGGTTTGCCCACATCACACCCTAATGGCGGGAACCCTTCCTGGACTCTCGCTCTGCAATGATGCTTTGTGCACCGGGGCCCGGGCTGCCCATAAAGAATGTTATGTCGTCTAAGCTTTCAAAGTTTCTTATGTACTAGATGGAGGGAGATTGTCCATCTCGTACTACTCTAGTGCTAAGTACTCCCTCCGTCCCAAAAAGTCTTTCCTGTTTACTATTACGGCCTCTCGATAACTCCAATTTATTTGCGTGTTTTCATTGATAATTTGATAAAATAAAATATTCTTGTCGCCTCTTATTTTGTAGAGTTGTCGATGTAGTTTTTAAATATAATTTTTTTATGTGTTATTTCCATACCAATTTTCAAATAAAATCATTTTAAAATCTACGGGGTTTTGCACGTTAATCAAAACAGGAAATTCTTTTTGAGACGGAGGGAGTAGTTAAAAGAATACATTTAAAATCGAAGTTTTCATGTTCCAAGCCTAGAGTGTCAGAATGCTGCTATTTTTAAAAGTATCGAAGACTTTTTAAAGTATCTTCTATACCTGATGGCTCAAGAATCTTGGATAGAGGTTGCAGGCCATAAGTTTGTGAATTTTAAATTGAAGTTTTTATTTCAGCTGAGGTTTACAACAAGAAAGATGTAATAATAATAATAATAATAATAATAATAATAATAATAATAATAATAATAATAATGTGGAAACCGCAATGTATCCTGCTTATGCCTTCAACTAACGATAATCTTGTACTCTTGTTAATAGTCAACTTACTCAATTTAAGCTCTCATTCGGATATGTACAATTGTACCCCTTGGGCCCTTGAAACATCATATAAATCTACAATGAAGGAGAGTTGACACATTTGTTTGTTTCTCTGCGTTATTTCCACATTTGTATAGAATGTATGGTAATACTTTGTCTCACACTTGTAAATATAGTTTGAGAACTTATTTTTTGGTCATTTTCAGAATTCCATATTTGAACAATGAGCCTTATCTTCTTGAGTTTTATTATACCCATTTCCTTTTGTGTTTGTAGTGGCTTGTTGAGTACAATGCTGCATTAGCTTCAATCTGCTTCATGTTGTTGCTTGGATTTATTGATGATGTTCTTGATGTACCATGGAGAGTGTAAGTTATTTTACATGAACTTAAAAGTTAAAATATGCTCATATTTTATACAGAGTACTACGTAATATATCGAAAGCTTACGCGATTCTCTTAGTCAAATTTTAAAAATATTCTTATTTAGTTTACTTTTGTATAAAGGACAGGAAACTATTATTGCCATCTATTGCGGCTCTTCCTTTGTTGATGGCATATGCTGGGCATACAACTATTATTATACCAAAGCCTTTAGTTTCATATGTCGGATTAGAAATTCTGGATTTAGGTAAGTTTTATGGTTTATATGACACATCTATTATAACACGTAGACTTATTTTTCACTTCAACGAGTACTTTTCAAGTGTTACACAATGTATTTGGTTGATACGTTTGTAATACCTCTACCAAATTTTACATGGACAGGATGGATTTATAAACTATATATGTGGCTCCTGGCCATATTTTGCACAAACTCAATCAATATACATGCTGGTATCAATGGCCTTGAAGTAGGACAGACAGTTGTTATTGCAGCAGCTGTAAGCTAGATCGTTTAAATGTCTGAATTTGAAAATTTTCAAATAATTAATGGAGCCTAACATATAGTATTACTTGTAGATTTTAATGCATAATATCATGCAAATTGGAGCCTCCACTGACCCTGAGTACAAACAAGCACATGCCTTTTCTCTTTACCTTGTACAGCCACTGATAGCCACTTCATTGGCGTTGCTTTCTTACAATTGGTATAGCAGTACTTTGCTTTGAGATTATCAATTTTTTCATAGAATTATGTGGTTCGCCATCCTTGTGTTTTATCCTGGAAGTTCAATGATAGGTATCCTTCTGCGGTTTTTGTTGGTGACACCTTCACATACTTTGCTGGAATGACTATGGCAGTAGTTGGCATTTTGGGCCACTTTAGGTATGTCAACATGTATTTCTCTTCTAACAATGTACGGTAATTACTTTATGAATTTTAAAATGGCATAATTTTTAATCTCCTCGGCTGATGGGCATCTTTTGTGGAAATTACATCAATCTTTTGAACCTCTCTACTTTCGAGTGGGGGCAAGGTCTGCACACACACACTCTCCTCAGACCCTACTTTTTTTGGGATTATATTAGGTTTGTTGTTCTTAAACTCTAAAAGTTGCCTGCTCTATGAACCATCTTAATAATTCTCTTCACTGATATTTTTGCCTTGCCCTTAGTATGCACATCAAAGAACTCGGAAAGAGAGCCAAAGTCGTGTCCTCATGCTGATTAAAATAGAACTTAATGTATTGTGAAGCCTCACAAATATGAAGTCTAGAATGCCTTATATAAGCCATAGTGCCTACACCAGACAAAATGATATGTAAACTTAGTACATTATAACTGCAACTGTAGAAGAACTGAAATTCTAGGAAATATGATCTACTTTTATTCTCTTAACTTACTTAGGTTACATATACAAGTCTATGTCTATTTCATATACTCCCCCAGTTCCCAAATTAAACTCGTAGTTGGACTTCACAAAGTTTAAGAAAAAGTGTTGAAAAGTGAAAAGAATTGTGGACTTTATTTTGAGAACAATGAAAAAGGAAAGTGTGAATTTAGTTTGGATACAGATGGAGTAGATGATAATATATTTGAACAAATATTTTGAAGAACAAAAAAAGAACTGAAAAAGATAAAAATGAAATATTATTTTTATTTTACAACAACAACAACCCAGGTGAATCCCACTACAGTAGGGTTGGGAGGGTGTGTGTACGCAGACCTTGCCCCTACTCGAAGAAGCTATTTTTATTTTATGCTAATTAAATTTGACAAAACTCCGTTCCGTGACTTCCATCGCCATATTGATTGCGAATACATTCCACCTGAATTGCAGACTTGAAATATCACACTAATAACATCATTCAATCCACAAGAGTGTGTCTATAATTTAGACACGAATGAGGAAGGGTTTGGGATACAATATGCAGTTAAATATGCTGCAACTGTTATGCTGTGAAATATAAGCTTTAAACTTCATTTATAGACTGTTGGACCATGGAACATACATGCTTATCGAGTTAGTTATTGTTATTTGTTATATTATGTGGAGCATGCATACATTTGATCACATTGTACAGATATTTGTTTGGCTGCTTTCATACAAGAAAAGTTCATTAGCATAACTTTTTCTCATTTTATATATATTTTTCCAGCGAAACGCTTCTGATATTTTTCACTCCGCAAGTTTTGAACTTCCTGATGTCACTCCCTCAGGTACCCTTCCCCATTCACAGATTCCTTTAAAAAAATAGAGCGGAACAGTTTAATACTCCCTCCGTCCAAATTATCTTCCCGTTGCGCGTTACGATGTTTGACTGGAATTATTTTCAAATCATTTTATATGAAAAATGGTGTAGAATTTAAAAATAAAAATTACATATTAAAAAACTATATTAAAATATCTACAAAACTAGAGGTGACATGACTATATTATTTTATCAAATGAGTAACGAAAATAAGCCAACAAAGTTAATGAAGTTTGACCATGTGAATAGTGAACGAGAAGATAATTTTTGGATGAGGGAGTAGAAATTACGAGTTCCCAAACTTTCTTTGGGATTGGCTTTGAAGTCAGTTAGTTGTATGATGTATACTCTCCTTTAGTGGAAAGAATATTTGTGCTTCTGTTTTAAAAAAAACCTCACATAACTTTCTCCAATGTCCTCTGTCAGCTAGCTGGGATTATCCCTTGTCCACGGCATCGACTCCCTAAGTAAGTTAATTCAATTCCCTAATTCATCAAATATTCACAACAAAATAATCTTATATTGGGAGACCGCCTGTTCAGGTTTGATCCTCAGACCGGGCTACTGACTGGTACAAACGATGGAACATTGGTAAACTTCTGCTTAAGACAGCTTGGTAGAATGTCGGAACAGTCCCTCTGCATTGTATTACTACTTTTCCAGGTAATTAATAGGTTTCTCATCTAATTAAATTTGCATATTTTTCCAAGTTTACTCTCAAGCACAAACACAAACTATTTTCTACAACAAGGCCTAAGTGAATGGAAGAAACAAATTTATGCATTTAGCTCTTTCTTATGTGTGGCATAATTAGTTATTAAATTCATATATGTCTTATATGGATTCCAACAGGGGATCTGCTGTTGCTTCTGTTTTCTTCTAAGGTGGCTTCTCACCGGTTGGTATAAATAGTGTGAGGTTGCAAAATCACAAGAATAATTCTTCTGAGAGCACATACATACATGAATGATATCCTCTAGCTTGTCGAAACTTTTGATAATTTGACCATCTTACCCCTAAACTCCAGACTTTGGGTGGGAGCGGGGGGCAGCGTCGGGAGGGCAGTTAATATTACATGAGCTGAATCTTAATTAATCTTGTTTGGAGTTTTGCCAAGCTCACTAGCTGAGAGTAAAATGAGCATTGTTTTGTTAACATAAAGTAGAAGTGTAAAAATGGAGTTTCTCAACTTCTTATATATGGTCATCTTTCCTTTGATTCCTAGATTGTGTTTTGGATACTTAGAGCATCATTTGTTTCTTTTAAATTTCTTTTTTTGAGTGTTTATTAGGAATACCTTGGCGGTTTATGTTCACCAACTAACATGATGCGTTCACTACCCAGGTGTTCCTTAAACATTTTGTGCTTGATTATTTATTTTATTTGTTACTCCCTCCGTCCAAAAAAAAATTTCCGGTAAAAAGTGTAAAGATTTTCATGTTTTGCCCTTGATGTGATTGATTAAAGTGAATAGTATAAATAAAATGTGGGAGTATAATGGCACATTCACTAAGAAGTTTTTGCCAAAATAAGAAATATGAAAGGAATTTTAGGCATGAGGTGAAAAAGAAATTAATGGACAAAGAGAGTATTATTGTTGTTGTTGTTGTTTTTATTGTTATTTTTATTATTATTTGTTTTGGTAATGAATACTCTCAATTCCATATCAACTGTTCATTAACACTTTTCAGATACATTAAAAAAATGAATGTCGATATATTTTATGTTGACATTCTTTCATTTTTTAACAAATGTAAAAACTCATAATGGACAATTAATATGGAATGGAGGGAGTGCTTTGTATGTGACTCTCAACTATTCTCTTTCTTCTAAATAAATTTTAAACAGTCTTTTAAGTTTTTATAACATTTTTTTTAAATTTCGTGAACTCAAAATGTTAGAAATTTTATGAGAGCGAATTAGTAAATGGTGGTGAGCACTTCCATTAAAATCAAGCACTGAACACTTTCAATATAAATGAGCATGTGGGAAGTACTGTAATCTGGAAAGTGCTTTATTTTTTATTTTTTTTTTATCAAAATGAGAAATTTTTAGACTCTAGGTCGGGTAAAAATTCTGATAAATATCAATTTGGATTTGTTCCTTCAAAAAAATTGGGTTTGTAGTTTATTGTTTTATGAGTATAAAATGGATGAAGTATATGTCATCTTTTAGAGTGTTTCTACAATGTACTGTGTGTCTGTGTGTGCATACCATTTCTGTTCATTTTCTCGTATAAAAAATATTTTTAAAAATTTTTAATTCTAAATTTAAACAGATGCTTATCAAAGTAGTTGGGATTTACTTATTTGACTCATGTAGGTCCATGGTGCAAATTTGCCCATGTGTTTTAACTTTTTGCACTTAAAATTGATACTTCGACAATTAGATTATTAATTAAATAAAAATTGATAGATATTGACATATTGTCTATCAATACAACAATAATTTTTAGCTTTTCTTGTAAAGTGTAATCAAAATATTATTTTATTTAGTTAAAATATTAAGGAGTATATAATTTTTGTTTAAGTGTAGGTCAAAAGTTGATATTAGTTAATTACAAAAAATCAAAACAAGACAAACATTTCGAGATAGAGGGAGTAATATACTTTGTTATTTATTACCCTGAGTATTTGATAAAATACTTCCACCGTCCCAAGATATTCAAAACATTTTAACTTTTAGGTCAAATTGATGCACACTTTAACCATTAATATGTATATTTTTAAATAAACAAATGTTACAAAAAATTGATGTATCAAAAATACTTTTTGAAATAAATCTAATTATATTAAATTTATATTATAATTAAATATATTTTTCCATCATTTCTGATAAAAAATTGTAAAAGTTGATACCACGCGTTTAAGAAAACGCTATAAAAAAACTTTGAGACGAAAGTACTCCATATATACTTATGCTGGTCTCTTATTCTGGTCTTTAGTTTATAAATCTTTTGATATATTCTGTAGTTTTTAAATATAGTTATGAATATTAGTTTTAATTTGCATTAATATTATTTACTCTTGGTAAAATAAATCAAAAATAACATTAATCAAAATATCAAAAATGGTAAAGTATGTGTCAAAAATAGAAGAGGACGTGTGTGTGTGTGTGTAGTACGGAGTATATTAGCTAGTGACTTGCTTTTGAAATGGCGTTTTTGAACTTTGAAAAAATTCACTACTCGGCGATTAAGAAGAAAAAAAAACACGATTTTCAGAGAAAATAGGTTTTTTCAAAGCATTTTTCTTTGTTTGGCTAATGAAAAAAAAAACAAAAATTTCTCTCGCAATAATGGAAGAGATAATGTTCCAAGATTACTTCTTACCTCTATTCCTTCAAATTGTTAGGTTCTTTAAAATAAAACAAGGACAAAACTGTCATCTTGTATAATCAAATTCTTTTTTCTCTCGAATCAAACTAAAGATTAGTCCCAAAAATTTTGTCTCGCTTCAAAAAATGTGAAAAGCTTACCTTTTTTAAAAATTATTTTGTTCACAAACTAGCATTAAAATATAAAGTATAAATTGCATATTTTAAAACTGCACCAAAAGTTCTACCCCCTCCGTCCCAATTTAAGTCGTCTGTTTTGGTTTTCGATGTTTGACTGAAGTTATTTTTAAATCATTTTATATGAAAAATAGCGTAGGATTTTAAAATAAAGTTACATACTCCGTATTTAAAAGCTACATTAAAAGATCTACAAAACTAGTGTTGACATGATTATATTATTTTACTAAATGACTAACAAAAATAAGGAAAGAAAATGAATGAATCTTGACCTTGTGAATGGTAAACATTCAATTTAATTTGGAAGAAAGGGAGTACTATAAAAGAATATATGACAATAATATGTTTTATTATATCACATAATCATTATTACCTCCGTCCCAATTTATAATGCCTGTTTCGGTTTACGATTTTGATTGAACTTATTTTCAAACCATTTTATATGACAAATGGTATAGAATTAAAAAATAAAAATTACATATTAAAAAACTACATCAAAAGATCTACAAAACTAGTAGTGACAATAGTATTTTATTTTATCAAATTGCTAACGAAAATAGAGAAAGAAAGTGAATGAAGTTTGACCCTGTGAATAGTAAACAGACATTATAATTTGGGACGGAGGGAGTATAAATTAATTATACAAATACACAAAAGTTATTGCAATCCTTTAATAATACTCCGTAACATAGAAGACATTTTTTCAAATGATGAAGTATTCTCAAAAAACAGTGTTTGCATACGGTAAAAATTTCTCAAGAAGTTTTGTTAATTTGTATTTTTCATTAATTATTTGATAAAATACTACTCTCTCTGTTCTAAAAGATTTTTTCCATTTTTGTTTACGAGGTTTGACCAATTTTATTTTTAATTCATTTTATTTGATTGTAGTTATAAAATTAAAAAATTAAATTTATGTATTTAAAAACTATATCAAAAGTTTTACAAAACAAAAGTGACAAGACTATATTATTTTATCAAATAACTAAGGAACATATGTGAAAAAAAATAATTAAAGATTGATCGTGTGAATAGTAACTGGAAAAAACATTTTAGGACAAGTGGAGTAATAATAAAATAATAAAAATAATACTCTGTAATAATAATAATAATAATAATAATAATAATAATAATAATAATACTCACTCCGTCGTAAAACTAACTTTTCATTTACTATTCAATAGGTTAAATTTTAGCTACTTTGTTAGTTTATTTTTGTTACTTATTTAATAAAAAAAATATAATCGTGTCATCTCTAGTTTTATACATCTTTTAATTTTTTTTAAATATATAAATTTATTTTAAAGTTTCATACCAATTTTTAATTAAATTTTATTGAAAATAATTTCAGCCAAACATTGTAAAACGCCAAAGTTAGTTTTAGGATGGATGGAATATTATTAGAAAGTATTTTTATTGAAAAAAAACTTTAATCTCAAGTGAACGTATATGTCTCTAGTCCCAGACTTCCCTAATGCAAAGCATAAAAGGTCTCACCCTATCTTTGTTAGGGTCGAACTCAACCACAACTTCCTTTTTTGCACCATATATTGATCACTTGAGTTACACTCTCAAATAACACATCCTTTTTCAAGTGCTGGAATAGTGATTATATCCAAAACATACTCCCTCCGTCCCAGAGTATTTGTCCACTTTCATTTTTACACACCATCCAATGTACTTCTTTAATTCATTTTATCTTGTAATTTGTATATTAAAAAATTATAGAAATTATATATTAATAATTTATATGTTAAGACAAATCAAACAAGATCACACATGACTATATTTAAGCTTACACATGGAGAGAATTTGATGAGTCAAAGTGCTTAGATGAATAGTTCCAAAAGTCAAAGTGCTTAGATGAACAGTTCCAAAAGTCAAAAGTAGACAAAAACTGGGGGACGGAGGGAGTATTATCTAATTCAACTCTAGCACGTTTTCATGTGACACATATATTTATCTTTCATCGTCAAATTAGTGGTAAAGAGTAGGGTGGTGTACATTTGGAGTACAACTTTGATCTACTTCTAGCATCTCCCGCAGAAAAATGTGCTGATTTTTCAGCAAAAGCATTGGGAAAACAAAATATGGATAAATTAATTAGCTGTCAGAAGACAATGAAATACGGACCAATTTAACTGTTATACGAAGTCTTCAGTTTAGGAAGTTTCCCAAGAGTTCATCTCACTTATTGGAAGCACACATCTAGATCCTTTTAGACCTAACTTTTTTCCATTATTTTTTTTAAAATATATTCTTGTGTCCCTAATTAATTTATACACTTTCTTTTTTTATCTTTAAAAGAAAATTCACACTCCTTTACTTTCATATTCAACGCTCACTGTTTATTTTTTCAACACATTTTTAAAACTATATCTTCCGTCTCACATTTTAGTGTTAATTTTCCAAAAATGTTCTTGAATGTGATGGATAGATTAATAGTAGAAAAGTGTAATGTGATAGTTAGATTAAAAATTGGTAAAGATAAAAGCAACTTTTTCATACAAATGAGAATGATTTTTTAGAACGGATGGATGAGAAAAGAAAAAAGAAAAATTTGGTAGGACGGAAGGAAGCATAATGTCAAATCAAAGTGTCTCATAATCGGAGCTTCACTTTATATTATCAAAATTAAAAATAAAACTAAACTTAAATACTGCATTCATCACATATTAAGTGTCCATCACATATAAAATGAATGAATCTAGTCACATTTCATCTTTTATTTTTTTCCAAATCCCTAAAACACTTCATTTTTCTATTAAAAACCACTTTTATCCATACTTTTTCATACTCTAATTATCACATCATATTTTTTCACTAATAGCTAAACTATCACATCAGGGGCAAAATTGGAAAGTCAACCAAAATTACATTTTTCTTATTTTGGTCTCAAGTCAAAATAGGAATGGTTTTAAGGAGCTTAGTATTAGTATGAAGTAGAGTAGTATCCCAATTATTTTCCTAAATGATTAAAAGGTGGACTAGGGAGGGGTGGGGGTATTATAAATATCGAAATTCATTCCTGCGGTGTAAACTAGAAGTAAGAAAACCAGAGATATATTTGAAAGAGTTTGAAGGGTAAAAAGGACATAAATAATCAGATGGAAGGCCGGAGCAACTCTTGTGGCGGCGGTGGGGTTGCTGTGGTGGTGGTGCCCCTTCCAGCTCAAGGGCATCTCAACCAGCTTCTCCAGCTCTGCTGTCTTATTTCCTCCCATGGCCTCCAAGCTCACTACCTGGGCTTTTCCATACATAACCAGCAAGCCAGAGTGAGAGCCAATGGTTTAGATCCCAACACAATAGCCAAAGTCCATTTCCATGACCTCCCTACCCCTCCTGACCTCCTCTGCCCTTCCCCTGACCCCACTGCCCTCATCAAGTTCCCCTCACACTTGCTCCCTGTCTGGGAGGCGGCGTCCCAGCACCTGCGCCACCCCGTGGCGGCCGTCCTTCGGGAACTGGCGTCCAGATCCCGAAGGGTTGTGGTCGTCCACGACCACGGGATGTCCTCCATCGTGCAAGACGCCGCCTCCATAGGGAACGCGGAGTCCTATTGCTTCAACTGCATATCCGCGTTCTCCCTCCTCGCGTTCGCGTACCAGAGGACGCCCGAAAAGCCCTTCCCGATTGAGGAAGAGCTTAGGGGGGAAGATGCCGGGTCTGGAGGACTCTATGAGCCCGGATCTCCGGAGGTTCGGAGCCGCTCAACAGGAGTTCTTTAACCATAGATCCGGCAATCTTCATAACACGAGCAGAGTGATCGAGGGACCGTTCCCGGATATACTGGCGCGGGACGAGTATAGTCAGGGCCGAAAACAATGGTTTATCGGCCCTATACTCCCCACGAACTTGTCTAACTCGACCCCAAAAGAGGTCTCGAACTACCCGTGCCTAGACTGGCTAGATAGACAGCCCGAGAACTCGGTCTTGTACGTTTCGTTCGGGACAATGACCTCGGTTTCAGACGTTCAGGCACATGAGCTGGCGATGGGATTGCAAGAGAGCAAACAAAGGTTTATCTGGGTCTTGAGAGACGCGGACAAAGGAAACATCTTCTCGGGGAAACCGAGAACGATTGAGTTGCCCGAGGGGTTTGAAGAGATGGTCAAAGGGACGGGCCTTGTCGTCCGGGAGTGGGCCCCGCAACCCGAGATCCTGGCCCATCCATCGACGGGAGGATTCATGAGCCACTGCGGGTGGAACTCGTGCATCGAGAGCATCACGCACGGAGTTCCCATCGCAGCTTGGCCCATGCACTCCGACCAGCCCAGCAACGCCTTCTTGGTGGCAAACATACTCAAAACCGGGGCGATGGTTCGCGAGTGGGCGTACCGGAAAGAGTTGGTGAAGTCGTCGACCGTTGCGGGCGTCGTGAGAAAACTCATGGCTTCAGAAGAAGGAGATGAGATGAGGAGGAGAGCTCAAGAGCTGGGTGAAAATGTCAGAAAATCAGTGCAGGAAGGAGGTGCCTCTCGCATGGAGCTTGAGTCTTTCATTGCCCACATCACCAGATGAATAAACTCAGTTTATTCAGTTTGCATTTTATCTTTCATATTGTACTTTTCTTTCAATAATAATGGTCTCATTGCACAAAATAGAATTTTATGTTTGGTTCAATGTGAGAATCAAGATGAATTGTACTCCCTTCGCACACAAAAAAGGTTCCACAATGAAATTTTTATCACCTTTGTTAAAAAAAATACTCGGTAGCAAAATTGTGTGAGTGAAAGTGACACAGATGAAAAAATATGGAAAAAAGTTATTTGAAATATGTTTTTTGCAAAAATATTCAAAGAAATATAGTAATGTGCAAAGCATTATTAATGAACAATGATGAAAAGGAAATTGTAAAAAAGAATATGACTATTATATGTCCACTAGAGATGGTACATCTTACTCAAAGTCAAGAGAGTCCACTCTTATGAGTGTACAACTTTTAGGAAAGTATGCCAAATCTTTCTATCCCATAAAAAAAAGTCCACTCTTCTGTGTACAACTTTAGAATTTTAGTATTGTACAACTCTTACAAAACACCAAATAGGCCTAGACTTTTAAAACAGGTTTGAGAAACATGACTATTTTTAATGGGATAGGAGTGAGATTTAGATAAGTTCAAGGAGTTTATGATAATTCTGTTCCAATTCAACAGCTTTTGCATTCCAAGAGTAAAATGTGATTCAGAATTTAACTAGCTAGTAAAATGACACTAAAGAGCAAGAACCATTTAACTAGCTAGCTATGTCACTGTATAAACAATAATGTCTATTGCCACTCTCCAAACTCCAAAGCTTTTCATGCCTTAGGACTGGTAAGGTTCTTGGTGTCTTTGCCGTTAACATACCATTCGGGTAAAATCCTCAGAGCATGTGGAAAGAGATCTCGATACGCATTCTTGATGGTCCCCTCTGCGACCATAGTTGCCTGAGATACATCTGCACGTGTACACGCATTCGACTAAATAGATAGAGGGTGATGGGATACACGGTTTGTGAAGTATTTAGAAAACGTGCTTTTTGGTTTAAAAACAGATTTGGGTTTTGAAATAATGAATGGGTTTTGTGCAAAAACTATTGAAAAGAAAAGAAAATATTAGTTTGTTATAGAGTACTTGGTTAGAAAAAGATGAACACAAAACGGAAAAATCAAGAGGCTATAATTTGTAGATTATATATTTTGGCACTTTCAGCTTTTTCAAAACACACCATATTCATGCAGCATATCCTCAATATAACACTTAGATGCCATCTAAGGGAAGAGAATACGATGGTTTTGTTGGTGTTAAACATGTCAGGTTAGGGATATTAAAAAACAAAGGCCTATGCATTACTTTTGAGATCACTATAGTTCAACTGCATTAAAAAAATAGGACAATTCATTTGTAAACCTTTCAAGGGTTTCTTCGGATCAGAAAGCTGGGTGAGCATGTATATAATCGCTGCAGCGACAGATATAGGACTTCTCCTGAGCAAATATTGAGAAGAAGGATAATCAAGAGCGTTGTATACAAAAACTAGTGAGAGTTATACATGCACGGCATCAAACTATAGTATAATTACACATACAAATCCTCTTAGTTTCTAGCACACCATATAACATTCAAATAGTTTTGGCATTAATGTCATAAGGTGTTGAGCTGTGAATAAGAGGTGTGTTGAGCTGTTCTGTAGAAAAAAAATATGTTTGGAAATAAATGATACTCCCTCGGCCTGTTTTTTTATCTTCCCTCTTTGTCTTCACACGCAGATTAAGGAAAAGTAAAGAATATTTAGACTTTCTATACTTGTCCTTGGGTAATTGAAAAAAGAGAAATAAAGTGTAAGGGTAGGTAGTAATTAATATGTAAAGGTGAGGATAGTAATTAATGGACGGAGGGAGTATAAAGGTGAGGGTAGTAATTAAGAAAAAAACATTTATGGACGGAGGGAGTATAAAGCTCTGCAAATGTAGAAATGTTTGGTACTAAGGTAATTGTGAGACTGTTTTCTTAACTAACTGGGTGCTGAGGGTTGGAATCACATTTTGATAACTATGACCTTCAAGTTGTTTTATAAGGACAGCTTCCAAGCTACAACACTTTTAAAAAAATCACCAAACTTTTGGAGGAAAAAATCGTTCTGGCTTAAATAATTATCAAAGCAAGTGCAAAACAAGAATGAGCAGTCAACAGAGAGCATCAACGTACCTAATATCCAACTCCCTGGACATATGGACAGTTTCTTGAACTGCTTTTATTTCTTCATGGTTCATACCAAGATTGGAACAAAAACGTCTCTGCTTGATTTAGCACATGCAAAAATTGTCAATATTAACAACAATGCATAGCATATGCCAATCAATAGCAGATTGTACCATAAAATGAGTAGACAATGAAGAACAAAGATATACACCCAGAGCATCCATCAAGTTTTGTAACAAAAGCTTGTTAGGGTCTCAAATTTTACCAGGTAGTCCTCTGCCTGTATAGTTCCCATCTCCATTGAATCTCCCATTTCAACCTTCAATTGTTTCACAATAAACTCTTTTGCTCGGCCAATGTCCTTCTTGGTTACGCCATTGGAAACTGAGCAAATTTCTAATCAACACCCACAAGATCAGACAATTCCACTTGATTGGGTGAATCAGTAAATACCAAACACGCTCAAATAACTTGGCAGAACCTTTTACAGTGCGAGGTTTCCCTTCTAGTCGGCAAGCGATAAAAATGCAGGCACCAGTCAAAGCATCAAGATTTCTTCCTCTTGTGCACTTTTGGTCTTCTAACCGTTTATAAATTTCACTTGCCCGATTCTGCAAATCGTATGGCATTGTCAGAGGAGTACTTGCGGTCCTCCACATTGCACACCATTGTGTGTAGGAATGGATGTTATGAAAATAAAGGACAACACTCATTCATAGACCGCCACTGCTTGGACTAAGATATCCCAATCATGACCCAAGTCCCAAACAATAGAAAAACAAATAAAAGCTAAAACCTCACATGAGACCTCTTAGTGGCTCTTACTGGACGATCCCCAAATTAAGTTAATCCGTTTAAAATGTACTAATACATTTTTTAATTAAAAAACTAAATGAACTAGTAATAATGAAAGATGGGAACACATTCGAATGTAAAGAATTACTATGCTCATTGAGTATTTGACAAAATCTAATAGAGAAGATCCAAATCTAAAATGCACAGGTTACGATGACATAGGGTCCAAGTGTGGAACAACAAAAATCAAGTGTTTTGAACAAGTGCATCTACCTTTATAGTAGCCACAAGGCTCAACCTGGAAAACAAAAAACAAGATCAGTTAAAACATTAGATCAAAAATAGATCAGTCATTAACTTCCAAACCTTAAACCAAAAAAACAGCTGCATAAACACCACTGATAGAATAGACAAAGGGGATCCAGTTTTCAGACATGTCAGACATCATATTCCAGATGAAAAAGTGGAATCATCAAGTCAATTATCATCCGTTTCCCGATAGTTTCAACTCAAAGTTAAACAACAGCATTGAAATTAATTATCATAACAAATGATTGGTCAATTTCTTACAGTCATGCTTAATTTTTAAGTTGATTAGCTCACTTGTAAAATTTGTATCAGGATTAATCTTTTAATAGAAGTGGTCTTCCCCTGTAAACCAGCATTACAATGAATATCAGTAAGTACTCATCGTCTGTAAAGACAGACCTTTCTGCCAAGTTAGCAATTGCCTTGAAAGCCATGAGAAGGGCGCGATCAGGATCGCCGCCGCGATGCTGCAACCTGGAGAGCGAAGCGTCGCCGTTGCCATTGGGAGCCTTAGAAATAATGGTGGATAACCCGACATCACCGAGAAGCGGATTGACGGGTCCTCCGACACGATTCGGGTCGTGATCGCCGGAGTCGTCGGCGAAGGTGCGCCACTCGGAGGTCTCGTCGATGGAGCGCGATTCCAGGACGAGGCCGCACTCCGAGCACACGGTGTCGCCGGCGGAGTGGTCAAACACCACCTCCGTATTCCGCTTGCAATCGGTGCAGTATGTGTCCGCCATTGGATCCGAATTCGTATAGATATTTCGTAAACCACACGAATATGCCGCAGAAAATTGGCAGCTTTTCTGGGCTTCACTTTCTTGCCGAGAGAGGGATTTCAAGCAGGTCGTAGGGTTATATATAGACAAACCTAACCCTCCCATTGCGGTGGGATCCGGCCCGGTTACATAAAAAGATCCACACCTATCAAACCGAATTGCGAAAGCATATTTTACAAAAGAAAAATGTTTGTGGTAAATGGGCAAAAAACTTAAAAGTAAATAAATAATTAAAAATGAAATAAAAATATGTGATGAAGAATGGGGTGGGGGACAAATGAGGTACACCTTTGGTGTAAAGGTATAACCTAGCATTGCTCTTTACAAAATGAGAAAAAGTGAACCCTTTGCTCCGAATTCTTTGTGATGGTGTAAATTACTTAACCGGGTAAACTATACTTGACCGGTTCTCGGTAGAATACACCCTAGACTTGATAGGTTTGTACTTTTTTATGTTCAAAGGTAAAACCGTGCAATTTTTAAAGAATTCAGGGATAAACGGTGCACTTTTCTTTTTTACAAAATTGATTTTTTTTCTAATATACTCCCGTCCTCCCAAAAAGACTGCATGTTGTTGTTTACGATGTTTAATTGAAGTTATTTTAATTTAATTTATTTAAAAATTGGTAAAGAATTATAAAACTACTCATTCTATCTCATAATTATCTTTCTCCTTTTCTATTTGGATTGTCCCAAAAAAAGTTTCTCTTTTTTAAAGAAATAAATATGTGGTGCATATCAATTCTCTTTCTTCTATATAAACAACAGCCACCAATAGTTTACTTTATTAAAAATAGTGCCAAATCAAATCGGAAAGGTTATTTCAGGACAAGTGGAGTAAATTAAAAATTTTACAAAACAAGAGATAACGAGACTATATTATTTTTTTAAATAGATCGTAAAAATTGGTCAAGAACGTGGTTAGAATTTAACTATCCATGTGAATAGTTAATATGCAACTTAAACTAGGACAGAGAGAGTAGTACTGAGTTGCTGGTAAAAAAATTGACAAGAAACATATCTGTTAAGAAATAATAAGAAAACCTTTTTTAAAAAAACTTTTTAAAAAAGAACAAATATTTCACCGGAAAACAAAATAATTATGTCTTTTTGAAAAAATTGAGTGGCACTTTTGAACATTTGAGAAAGTTCAATGGCACTCCTTTCTTGCCATAGTTTTCTTTATTTTTGCTTTTTTATGGTCTTTAATTCACTTTTCTACTTGACCTTTATTTAATTTTATACTCTGTATTATAAAAATATGATACTCTACAACTATATATTTCAAAATGAATCAATTGATATTAAATTTATATCATAATTTAATATAATTTTCTTATATTTTATGTTTTAATTTAAAAATTTTGACCAAGAAAAAACAATCTAAAGGATAATTTTAGTTTGCACTAATAAAAGGAATTAAAAGACATTGGCATTTTTGACATAAAAGAATGAGTGGGTCGCACTTTTATGATAGCACCAAATCAATCTCAAATCATTTGATAGTTTCCTATTTAAAAACGAAACCATACAATATCATATTATAACAAAATCGTACAAAAAAAGCATTCGTAATTCAAATATTGAAATGAACTTTGTGTAAAATATACTCCGTATCACAACTTTATTCAAAAAGAACATGCATATAAATTTAAAAGCTCATAAATAGAAAAAATAAACAATAATGATTTCGATCCACATTTAAAAATAATGACTTTTCTCAACTAATAAGATATTGTATTATTAATGAGTAAATAATAATGATAACAATAACAATAGTAATAATTATTACTATAATAATAAGAGTAAATCTCATAAATAGTCTCTAATTATATGTGATTGTCCATATATTAAGTCCCTAATTTTGATATATTATAAAAATTGTCCCTAATTTTTGAAAATTATTCCATAGTTAATCCCTCACGGACTATGGTTCTGTTCTTTTGGATTACAATTTCAGAGTGGATGTTAGAAGAAACTAGAAAAAGTTGGAAAAAATTAGAAGAAATTAGAAAATGTTGGAAGAATTTAAGCGTTAAATAGTTACTCAATTAAATGATCACCCAAATAAATATGTAAGAAAACTTCAACATTGGACAAAAAAGAATTAATCATTGTTTGTGTTTGAAGGGGTATTTTATAAATTCGGATAATGTTAGTGTATATTCATCAGGGACAAGGTTCAAATGACATTAAACCTCGATGTCATGGGATGACCCGGGGGCACTCTGGTGCCCCGTTCGTAAAATTGACGGTTCCTACCCACCTAACCCCCGGAAAAATCCCCCCCACCCGGCCCCAACCCGAACACACCCCCCCCACCCCCTTCAATTGCACCCCACAAGTTGATTTTGACTTTGGAGTCAAATTTTGACTCCACAAACAACCTAGATCAAGATCACACAATCCACAACAGTTTAATGACAATAAATACATGTCAACTATCTGTCACCAATAACCTACACCAAAAAATCTAGCATACCATACTAAAATATAAAGGATGCATAAAAAGATAAGAGAGTGTAAATAAATAAAAGGCAAATATGAGAATCAATGAGGTAGAATCTAAACTATGGAGCAAGTAAATAAATATTATGAGTAAAATTTAAATGTTGGAGCTCCCAAAATAAAATGGTGAGGAACAGTTTTGTAAATAATCTAGTCAAAATGGAGAAACTATGGAGCAAGTAAATAAATATTATGAGTCAAATACTCTTTTGTGGAAGTATAATAACTTAAGTGATAGATAAGCTATTTCTTAATATTTATAAATGGTGAGGAACAGTTTTGTAAATAATCTAATCAAAATGGAGAAACAAAAAAACGAGCTTAAAAGTAAGTAGCAAAGACCTACTTATTTTTTATGGTTTATAAGCATACTGAAACATATCATCAACCGACTTATAAATTAAAAACTGCTTATAAGCAGTTTTGACCAATTTATAAGCACAAAGAAAGACTTACTTGGTACTCTCTAGTAGCTAATTAGCCGGACTTGTGGCTATTTGCACCATACTTATGCCGTGCATGAATCATTGAATCAAATATAGTCCAATCATTTTGATTTTCTTTAAAGTTATTGTTCATTGAATCTACATTAATATCATTGGCATATAATGTGGGTATGAAATGTATCATCGAGTGAGAGAATTGAGAAATAATACTACTCCCTATTATACTATATCTAGTTTAGGAATAGTCTTTCCATTTTTAACTAGTACTCTCTTATGATTTTTTTATATATATTCCGAGTCAAAATGAAACGAACATAGACAAATGACATCCACACATTCATTGATTCTAAATATTCACAATGAACAATTATTTAAAGATCACGAGAGTATGATTCTTGAAGTAAATCTTTAGATTTTAGATATACATACACTTCAAACATTTACACCTAGAAAGGCATTCAAAAGAAATGGTGCATTACCAAAGAAGCTATCAATTGTTGAAGAAAGGGGATGATGTTGTTGTTGATGATGAAGACTATACTTATAATAATAATAATCATCATATCAACATTATAACAAAACCCAAGTTTTTGTACCTTTTCTTTCTCTCTTTCATATCTTGCAGCTTTATTCTTGCAGCTCAGCTCTTCTTCTCTTCTCCAGCAGTCTCCCTCTTGTGTATGTTATTTTAAATTTATAATATAGTCTCGCTTTTTTTTCCTCTTTTTCTGTTTTTGTGTTGGTGTTTTTCAATTGCAATTTGTTTTGGTATTATTATAAAAATATATAAATATTGCAAGTACATAAAATTTGTTTGTGTAAATGGTTGTGCAGATTCTATCAGGTTTGAAGATGAGAAGCCTTCTCTTAAAGAGGATGATGCATCCATCCATTATTCCATTGTCTTCAACGGTTAGTGACATTTATTTTTTCCTTATGCCAAACCCCTCAAAAAATACAGACTATTACAGAGTATATATCCACTTTTGAGTATTCCCATTTTGACCTCATTCTTCTTATAGACATGAAATATTGTCGAAGTTAAAAGTGAAGTTAAAATTGGGATTCATCTATTATTCTTTATCTATTTTTCATCCAGATGTAAAATGATGGTTGAGACCCCTAATATTCAATCTACTTTCTTTGTCCTAATTCTCTCCTAATTCAGTTTATAAAGTTTGACTAAAATTAAATTTAATTCAATTTATTTCATTATAAGTATCAAATTAAAAAGCAAAAAAAAATTATATATTTAAAAATTACATCAAAAATTCTACAAAATAAGAATTGACACGACTATATTATTTTATCAAATGAGTTCAAAAAATAGGTAAAAAAATAATTAAAGTTTAATTATATGAAAACTGTTTGGGAAGAAATTCTTAGGACGGGAGGAGTAGTATTTTTTATCCATTTTTCATCCATTTACTGTCCGTAAAATGGTGAATGAGACCCCTAATATTCTAAATATGCAGTGTCATAATATAACATCAATAGTTGGTGTCAATATATTCTTGTTGATGTTAAAATTGATTTTTTTTGTTGAAATTGGATAGGGACCATATTCTGCGACAGAGGTTTCGTCCGATCCGATGTGTGCTCGATGGCAGGGGATGTACGGACAAATTCTCAGTCGTCGACGATCACCGTCTTCGGAACAACTTTCGGCGGTAACTCCGACCAAAGCGACGGCCGCGAGATCCAGCTCGAGAAGATCAGGCCGTACACAAGAAAGCGCGAAAGGAGCATCATGTCCACCATCGACGAACTCGGTCTCGTCGTGAAGGCTCGAACTTCCGCCGCCGCCGGCAATCACCGCTGCGACGTCCGGCACGACGTCCCGGGCCTGTTCTTCTCGACGGGAGGGTACAACGGGAACCTCTTCCACGAGTTCACCGACGCAATTGTCCCCCTCTTCATCACCGCCCGGCGTTTCAACGGCAGGGTTATTTTCGTCATTTTGGAGTACCACCGGTGGTGGGTCACCAAATACAACGAAATCCTCAGCGCCCTCTCCGACCACCAAGTCATAGACTTCCGGCGAGACAACCGCACCCATTGCTTCCCCGGCGCCGTCGTCGGGCTCAGAGCCCACGACGACCTCCAAATCGATCCCAATTTAACGGAAGACAATACAACAATCCAAGATTTCCGAGATTTCCTGGACAGAGCTTATTCGACCCGGATCAGAGAAATCATTGAAGAAGAAGAAGAATCAGATCTGGCGGGGGAGGAATCTAAGAAACCAAGAAACCCTAAATTGGTGGTAATGGCGAGGAACGATTCGAGGATGATACTGAACCAAATCGATCTGGTGAGACTGGCCGGAGAAATCGGGTTCCGGGTCGAGGTTTTGGTGCCGGACCGGAGGACGGAGCTGGCGAGGATGTACAAGATTCTGAATTCGAGCGACGCCATGGTCGGAGTCCACGGCGCGGCGCTGACGCACTTCATGTTTCTCCGGCCGGGCTCCGTCTTCATCCAGATCGTCCCCGTCGGGATCGACTGGGCGGCGGAGAACTACTGCGAGAAACCGGCGGTGAAAATGGGCCTGGAATACATCGGGTACAAAATCGGCGCGAACGAGAGCACTCTGCACCGGCAATACGACGAGAGCGACGTCGTTTTCACGAACCCTCTCAGCGTGAACAGAAAGGGCTGGAATTATACCAAGTCCATTTATTTGGATCACCAGAATGTGGTTCTGGACCTTGCCAGGTTCGGGCCCAGTTTAGTTCGGGCCCATAGATATCTATCGCATCGAATGCTAAATGGATCATAATGATTTAACACGATCCTTTTTACGACTGTTAAATTTAAATTTTGTAATTTTTTTCTCTAAAAACAGGAAAGATTCACATCATTACTTTTAAGGTCGTGAAATTTTACGTAAATATTTCGGGACTCAATAAATGACACTGATACTCGTAGAATTTTCATGATCATGAATGTCGGAGTATCTATGTACATGAATGACAATGTTGGAACATTGATGTAAACATACAAGAATTCTGGGAACATCAGTGTTATTTTTGAAATTTTGGAATATTTGTGTAAAATCACACAATTTTCGAAGTAATGATATGAGTTTTTCCAAAGAACAGTTCATGTAAGAATTTCTTGTAAAACACCCACTCTCTTTTTGGATTGGATCTTTTTCTACAATTTTTGTTGAGATGTGAGTTGAAAATGTTGTCTCAATTTAGAGCTTGTTCACTTCAACTAGTTCTTAATTTCTTGCCCGAGCATTATTTATTTTTATTGAAATCAGATCAGATTAGAAACAACTTTAAATACAATTATAATCAAATCATAACTTGTTTCAATCGTATTAGAACCAATTGCATCAGGTAAAGAAAACAAGTCCTTAAATTACTTAATACTCTATTAGTCCCTAAAAAAAGACATTTGTAGAAAATTTATTCTCATTTCTTTTGTTATTTTCCAATCTCTGCCCCCACATTGTTGAGTACTTCCTCTGTTCCACAAAACCATTCCCCTTTCATATTTTTTAATTTCCTAAAACACATTCACTTTCTATTAAAATACCACTTTTATCTTTAATTTTTCATACCCTACCTATCACATCATACTTTTTTACTAATAACAAAACTATCACATCTTACTTTTACCCATCACATCAGGGGCAAAAATGGAAAATCAATCAAAATTACACTTTCCTTATTTTTGCCAAAAGTCAAAAGTGGAAGGGTTTAAAAGAACGGAGGGAGTCGATTTTTTCTATTTTCATTCTAGAAGACCTTTTTTTTTTGAAAACTTGTGTCTCTTTTCTCAGGTTTCTCTATTTCAAATTATTAAAGCTTAAAAAAGTTTTTGTAATATTACAATCTCAAAGATTGTTTTTTTATATTTTTATTTCCAAATTTTTAACCATGAATTTTTATTCTAGTTAAATTTGAAATTGCGTTATTAATTTTTTAATAATCTAAATTGTTTTTCTTCCATTCAAAAAAAGCCTGAATTTTAATGATATATTTTCTTGTTTATGTTTTATTTTTTTAAATTCTTTTTACTATTTCAAATTTTTTAAAATCCTAAAATGTTTTGTTCTTAATAATAAATAAAGCTACTTTATGTTTTATTAAAACTCTTTTTTTAAGCAAAACAGAGAAATTAAATAAAAAGACAGATATAGATCAATATGAAGATCCAATTGTTAAAGGAGATGATATCTAACAATAAAATAAAAATAGATGAAAGTTATGAATGAGATAATCATTAAACACAAAATCAATTGATGAAAAAAGCTACTCCCTTCGTCCCGTTTTAAATTGTCTGTTTTGACTTTTGGACATATTTAAGGAAAAGAAAAAATAGAATTGATTTTTCAAAATTGTCATTACTTTTTAGAAAGGGTGACTATGAATTATAAAGTAAGGTGAAGAAGGGTGACTTATTTTAGGGGTAGTTTAGGTATTTTATTTTAAAAAGTTTACGATAACAAGTAACAAGAAACTTATTTTGGGACGGAAAAAAAAGACAAACAAGCAATTTAAATTTGGACGGAGGGAGTAATATATTTTGAGTCATGCAAATCAACTCGACAAGTCTAGTGGCAATCCAAAAAATTAAACGATTAGGGGCATTATTACACGTGGTTTGGGGCGACGTCTCCAATTGTGTTTGAGAATGTGAAATGAAGAAAAAACAATTTATTCTCGCATAGTTCAAGAATTGGTCTTAATTTAGTCTGAAACATGGTTTAAGAAAAATAGACGTATGTGATGAAAAATGATACCGGTGAGACATAAAAAAGTTGAGTAAAAAAAATTTTCTAAAACATAAAGAAGACTATTTTATGTACATAGGAAGTAATAAATTTAATACTCCCTTCGTCCCTGAAAGCCTTTATCTTTTCTTTTTTCATTTGTTTTAAAAAACACTTCTTATTTCTATTAAAAAGTCACTTTTATCCGCTTACTTTTTCATATCCTACCTATCACATCATACCTTTTTACCAATAATTTACTCATTAAATCATACTTTTATCCATCACATCAAAGGACATTTTTGGAAATTCAATACTTAAATACACTCCCCTTAAGTTTTCTTCAAAATCAAAACATCCCATGTTTACAGGGACGGAGGGAGTATAAAACAATCATTCAAATAATTTACAGGAAATATTATACAGAGTAGCTTAGTGTAATTATCATATTTAAAATTTTTACATTTCCTCAATTATATTTCACACTTAACAATTTTAGTCAACCATCTGCATTAATATTTTTAGGCAAATTAATCAACTAAATCAATTCAAAATCAACTTTAGTTCATACTATGTAGACATTACAAACACTAAAATCAATTTTAGAAATAATTTTATTACATTAAAAATTGAAGAAACATAGTGTAAATGAAACTAAAACATAAAAGAGATAATTCCTTATAAATTAAAATAACTACTCCGTGCAAGATGATTCCTGTAACGTCTAAACCCAATTTCTTAAACCAAAAAGGGGATGTACCCTATAATTCAATTGAAAATGATTGGGTGCCACCACATGGGTGCTACTATGGGTGCACACATGTTTCACACAGACAAACACAGACGATAATTGTCTATGTCGCACAGACAATTATCGCATGTGTTTGTCTGTGTGAAACATGAGTACACCCATAATAGCACCCATATGGTGGTACCATAGCATGGCCTATAATTCAATTCATCAAACAGATACTTAGCTTGTATTTATATATTTTTGGGTGATTTTTTTATATAATTATAGACCCTAAATATCTTTTAAATTCTTTATACTTATCATTTTTTGTTATCCTGTTGGATTCCTATCTTTCTAAATTTAACATTATTAAGTTTATAAAAAAATCATTTTACCCTTCTACCCCTTTTACAGCAGCACTAATATTGCACCAATCATATTCTAAGAATTCTACTATCAAGATTCAAGAGTGATTATAAAAAGTAAATAATATTTTTACATTTTTATAAAACTTGATTACTCCGTATATAAAACCCACTAATGGCATGTTCTTCTCGGTTAGAACTTTGAATTTTATAGTTAAATGTTAGAAGAAAATTGGAAAAATAAAGAAAAAAAATGTAAGGAATTGAAAGAAACAAGAAGAAGATGGAAAACACTGGAAAAAGTAGAAAAAATTCTGAAAGAATTAGAAATAACTAAAGGAAGTAAAAAATGTTGAATTAACTTTTAAATTTCAAAAGACCTGACTCTAAATGTCATATTCACAACTTACAAATTATGTACGTAATACTCCTCCTGTCCCAAAATATTTGACACACTTGCTTTTTCAGCATCGCGGAAACTTTGTTTATTTCTACGTTTTTATTGGTTATTTGATAAAATAATTAAAATATTCTTGATACCTCTTATTTCGAATAACTTTTCATGTAATTTTTTGATATGTAAATTTTATTTTTTATTTCTATACCAATATATAAATAAAATGATTTGAAAAACTTGATATTTTACTTTGAAAATACAAGTGTGACAAATATTTAAGAACGAATGAAGTATTTTTAATGATAGAGATCTGGTGACAATAGATCCCAATCCCCCAGGCCCTCTACCCTCTACCCTCTTGGATCATTGATGGCAAACAATAAGATGCACTGGTAAACATGAAAGAAAATTAGGAGTAAATATTATTAATTTTATCAATAAAACATTGTTGGTTGTAGATAATCTCAAAAGGAAATGAAACCTTACCACCATTTTTTAGCAAAAAAATACTCGAGGTCTCATATTATTTCAAAAATATTTCAGACTATCCTTGATTTTTTGTTTTTGTAAAAATTTTAAGATCATATATTATTAGAAATAAATTCAGGAGGTCCTTAAAATTTAATTTGTGATAATGTACTTCGAAGGTACATTCTATTTATTTAGCCGTTTAGATTGAAAGTTTTGTTCATTTGAAAAATATACAATTTTACCTTGATAATCATTATTTTATGAATTTTTTATAAAATTCTTCAATTTATATAGAAAATTAAAAGAAATTTCAATCTGAACCCTTAAATTGATGGAATGTGCTCTCAGAGCATAATATCATGAATTTTAAAGACTCCAGAATATATATTTTGAATAAAATGAGACATGAAAATTCTAAAATATATTATAAAATCTATTTCAAATAGCGTGAGACTTGAAAAGTATTACTGCAAGTAATTTGGAGCATACTACATGTACCCCAAAATTTGTACACCAAAAGTATGCACCAATATTTTGATGTTTCACACTGACGCAAAATATCGATGCGTTAGCAAAAATATACACTAACATAAAGTATCAGTGCGTTAACGAAAATTAACATTACTCCAACACAAAATGTTAATGCATCTCTGCAGTGTATAAAACGGGGTACAAATTCTTGGATATGTAACATGTTTTTTGGAGTGGAGGAGTACGGACTACTGTACGAGCAAAAAACACTAAACTTGACCAGACAAGATAAGAAGATGCCATGCGCCTCAAGGCAAATAAGCTGACTTGATTTCCTTATACTGCAAATGAATTGACAACCGGCCCTAATTAATGAACTCCAATTTCCTTCCTTTTTCCTCCGCCGCATCTTCCTTCATTTACTGCGCAAAACCCCATCTCTGAACCAAAATCTCACGGACCCATTTCGGAGTTTATACAAAAGCTCTCGACTTTCTAAGCCTCCGCCCATCCATATCCAAGAATCCATCTTCTTTATAAAGAATGGTGGTGCGCTGCCAGAGAACCCATCCGCCGGTGAAGAAACGCGGCGGCGGAGGGGTGGTTGATGGCGAAGAAGACGAGGAAACTCACGACAAGAGAGCAAGACTAAATCTTTTGTTCATCCTCCTTCTCTCCCTCTTTTCTTGTGCCTTCATTATCTCTCTCTTCTGTAAGCTCAACTCTGCAGCCATCTCTCTGCTTCATCCATCTTTCTGTAAAGATTATATATTTCTTTTTTCCTTCTGATTTTTTTTCCATATATTGGGTTCAGATTCATTTCGATCTGAAGGTGATGGGATTTCTTCCGCTGGTTCCTCTGTTTCCAAAGGTTGGTTTTGACTTTTGTAGTGATTTTTATCACTTTGTGCGAGTTTTCTTTTTCTTTGTAAATTCCCCCCTCCCTCTTTACGTGTCTTGGTTCAATTCTAGTGAATTAAAGGCGTCACTTTGGGAGCAAATATGGAAACCACCATCTTTGGTTCTTTATTCATTATTAATGAAGTGGAATTTCCCCTTGCACTGCCTACATTTTGGTTCCAGTTCTATTCCCATTGAGTACTGCCTGTTTCCCCCCTATGGACTGGACTGGACCTTCTGAAAATAGACTTCAAAAATGTTTTCTATGAATGGTTTGAGAAATTTGTCTAAGATAAGGGCTCTTTGCTTGAATTTGCAGAAGAGAAGCTAATAAGTTGTGGATGATGAGAAATGATTTTATGTTGTTGCAGGAACACTTAGCTGCGACAGAAGTGGCTTCCGGAGTGATGTGTGTGTTATGAAAGGGGATGTAAGAACAGACCCTTCTTCATCTTCAATTGCACTCTACACACACCATGGTTCTAAAAATCACATCTTTAGCCTGTTTGGTGATTATTTTGATGGTGGGGTCACCCCAATTGAAAGGATTAAGCCCTACACTAGAAAATGGGAAAAGAGCATCATGGACACCATTGATGAATTGCGTCTGGTTGCGAAGAAAAGCAGTTCCAGCATTCTACATTCGTGTGATGTCCAACATGACGTCCCGGCTGTCGTGTTCTCAACAGGAGGCTACACGGGAAACGTCTACCACGAATTCAACGACGGGATTTTGCCCCTCTACATCACTTCCCAGCATTTCAACAGGAGGGTCGTTTTCGTCATTCTTGAGTATCACAACTGGTGGATTTCCAAGTACGAAGACATCCTTTCTCGCCTCTCTGACTACCGTCCAGTGGATTTTCGAGAAAACCGAACCCATTGCTTCTCCGAGGTCATAGTTGGGTTAAGGATCCATGATGAGCTCGCCATTGATCCTTTGTTGATGAAAGGGAATAAGAGCATGGGTGACTTTAGGGAGCTTCTTGACCAAGCTTATGCTCCAAGAATCAAAGGCCTTATTGAGGAGGAGATGGAAAAATCTATTCCAAAGAAGGCGAAAACTTCCAAAGCACCAAAGCTGGTTATAATAGCTAGGAATGGGTCGAGAGCAATACTTAATGAGGACTCGTTGGTTAGAGTGGCTGAGAAAATTGGATTTCAAGTGGAAGTTTTGAGACCTAACCGGACTTTAGAGCTGGCAAGAATCTACAGAGCTCTTAATTCAAGTGACGTTATGGTTGGAGTCCACGGTGCTGCAATGACTCATTTCCTCTTCTTGAAGCCCTTGGGTGTTTCGGTCTTTATCCAAATCATTCCGTTGGGAACTGAATGGGCTGCAGAGACTTACTATGGTTACCCAGCAAAGAAGATGGGAGTGAGGTACATTGGGTACAAAATCCTTGCAGATGAAAGCACTTTGTATGATGAATATGACCAGAATGACCCTATACTAAGGGATCCAAAGAGTGTGAATGTGAAGGGGTGGGAATTCACCAAGAAGATATACCTTGATCGCCAAAACGTTAGACTGAACCTACGTAGATTTCAGAAGCGGCTTCTTCGTGCCTATTACTACACCATTGCAATGAAAAATAGGCGATCAAGGATGGGGAGAGAATAACATTATGGGGTTTGATTTGCTGAACTCTCCTCTCATTCTTTCATTTGGTGTTAATTTTGTTGTAAAACATTTTGTGGGAATGCTTTTTGTGTACATCATCATCAATCAATATAAGTATATAACATAGCCTCTCCACCATTCGCTGTGGACGTTTTGTGGAAATTCTTAGATTACGAGATTTATCACATACATTCATTTTTGGTCATGAGAATTTTTTCTTGGACAGTGACAAGTAAGACACACATCTCATCCAAATTCATACATTTGTCCCGTGATTCTTCTGGTCGCAATAACAAGGTGCCAAACTGAGCCTACCAACAAATTCCAAACTATGCAACTCAAGAAGAGATACAATTGAATGAAAAAAGTGTATTTCAATGTTAGTAGAATCTCGTTTTTGTGTGTGAGGGATGTGGAGTTATCTTTCAATCTACTACTACCCATGTAAGGGAATCGGGCTGAGAAGACAGTAATAGAATATCATCATCATCATCATCAAATACAGCTCATTAAGAGGCTATCTCCAGCCGAGTGAAGATCTCCTGGAATTCTCAGGTGGTGGTGGTGGTAAGATGCCTGTAAGTGATTGCCTTCTTAATGTTCTTCCATTAGATGATGCAATTGGCGACTTTGCCTCTTCCTTCTTTTTCTTTCCATTATCAGATCCATTGATCAACTTTCCTATGGTACGCAGAGATTTTCTTATTTGAGAAGCTTTACCCGTTGGCGTTTGAAGCTCATTTCTTCTATGAGGAGTAGTAGAAGAACTGACCACTGCTGCAGGTTCAGGTGTTTTGGCCTTCGCGTCCTTCTCCACTCTACACTTCGCAGCAGACTCTGTAGGACTCTGGGGAGGGACAGCAAAGACTTGGCTTTTGGTCATCCTTGGGGGTGGTGGAGGAGTTCTAGGACGACGAAAACGATGATCGTCCTTATTGGAGGAGCACTGCCCTTCAAGACTTAGCCTTCTTCCTCTGGTGAGGCATGGGGTCTGTGGAATCGCCTTTGGTTTCTCACTAGGCGTCATCATGCCTTCGTCCTTAGGTTTTATGATTTGTGAAGAAGCTTCTCTGTTTGCCAATGCTTTTTTCAAGCTCTCAACCTATCACACCATGTGGACATCTCATTAGCCCCCCACACAAGATCAACACTAAAAATTTGCATCTTATATATATGGATGTATTATACCTGTGCTTTCAGCTCTAAAACCTCACTGCTATCTCTATTAGAACGGGCTGCGCCAAGCTCAACAGTGGAGGCCCTCTGGGCAAACTTGAGAGTACTGAGAGTCTCGCCGAAGGAGTCCTCCTCTGGGCTCACATGGGCAAACATGAGAGTTTTTGCACTCCCACCTAAAGACTTCTGCAACACAAGTGTGAGCTTGCTGTTTCTGTATGGGACGTGGGGCTTCTTCTCCGCCAGAGCTGTAATGACATCTCCCAGACATGACAGAGACTTGTTGATGTGCTGTGCTTCCTTCAGCCCATCTCCTGTGACTTCTGACCTGTCCACTCGCTCGCTCCCTGCCAGGTCCACCAAGTTGAGACAGCTCTGGACTTTGTTTCCGAACGCGTCTTCACCATTCACGTGCACACTCAGCACACTGCAGCAAATCAGGCATGGAACTTTCATGCATGGGATGTTTGGGTATCTTAAATCATGAGTTTTTATATAATTTTTCGTCGCCACTTTCTTCCCAAGAAACACTGAGAATGAAATAGCAGAAATAAAACATTGAATGACCTGTGTGAGCGGCTGCTTTGGTTGTTCATGGCAGTAGAGCAAACAGAACGGTTTGCCTCGCCAGAGAGCATCAGATTAAGAACGTCCAAACTAGACTCTACTGGGAGGACAGTGGCATCCGGAAGGACTAATCCGCTGTCACTTGCGCACGTACGAACCTCTAATTTAATGCCTGAGTTAAGGGGATTCCAAAAAGCTGCTGGAATGGGTTTCTTTTTTTGTTAAACTATATATGAACTTGTCAAAAAGAAGAATGAAAGGATATTTTGTTGCAGATGACAGATCTCCAGCAAGAAGATCGCGGATTTGCTCGTTATATATCTCCACCATTTGCACAGAAATGGCATATCTCATGGTTTCCTTCCTTTGATATGAGAGTTGGAAAAGATCATTGAGTGCTAGCTGGTTGATTCCAAGCTCCTTTTTTGATCCAAGTGAAGGCCCAGACTGTGAATGAACCAAAACATCAGTTGTATTTGAAAAAAAAGGATTTTTATTTTCTTGCTCCTTCAAGAACCAAATATTGAAAAGAAAAGAAAAACTTACCATTGTATAGGTTTTCCCAGATCCAGTTTGGCCATAGGCAAAAATACAGACATTATATCCATCCATCACAGATCTAACAAGGGGCTTAGTGTCTGTAAAAACCTCTTCTGAAAGAATAAAAAGTTAATTGTTCATTTACATTATTCACTTTCCACAACTCAAGTTCAAAAAAGAGCATATAGATTTTCAAGAAACCTTGAGTAGCAGTTGGTCCGAATACGCGATTGAACTGAAACCTCTTCCTTCCGTCTTTATGTGGTTTCATTGGATCAACCACCACTAGAGAACCATCTTCTCCGATTGAATCTATCACGCTTCTTGCTGCTGAAGCTGCAGGCCTAATTCTGCAGTACACTCGAATACTCCCTATTCACATCGAAAATAAATAGATTTTGGCTTGAGACTTTAGTTCCATTTCAAGATGTCGAACGTTTAGGTAGGAAAAGTGAGATTCAAAAAGACATTCCCCGAAACAACATCATACCCTTGAGATCTTGAACCAAGTTATATAAATTCCTGTTCTCTTTTACCACCTTTTGGTATCCAAGAGCAGAAGCAGACATCATCTGGACCTGATCTCCTATACATAAAAATGAACCGAATACGGAGTGTATCATATTTGATGATATTTTCGGGTCTTCAGAAATGCTGAAATGATCTTTCCTTCAATATTCTCACTGGAGATGTATTAATGATAACCAGAAAGTTTCTTTAGAGGGGAACATACCGAGCAACTTCAGATCACCTTGTAACTGAAATTGCAGGTCTTGAAGCTCCCTCTTTGTACTTGATAATAACACCTTGAGGTTCTGCCATCTTAGAATGTTAGCCAACATTTTAATTTTCATAACGTCTAGTTCAGCGTGGGAAAAACGTCAAAGGTGGATGAAAGCAATGCTTACCCGAAGCTCTTTTTCATGCGTCTTGATTCGGTTCAAGTGGTTACACGTCCCTTTTGTTGAACAAGCACTGCAGCCCTAAAGTTTCAACATAAACCCCAGATCTCAACAATGTTTTTGTAAAAAGGCAAAATTTTAAGCAACAAGGATAGCTCAAAGTCATGGAGATATAAAAACACGCCTTTTGATGACCAGAGTTGGTTAAGTTCTGAAGGGGGGTAGATGTTGAGGGCACTGGTGACTTTCTTGTCTCCTTGGGACAGCTTGGCATAATTGAATGCAACTGATCCTGGAGGAACAAAACCAAAGTGGAAAAAGAGTATCTTCATCACATATGCCTGAGGGCGAACTCTTAGAAACAAAGATAAATTTCGAGTTTTCATGAATTTCACAATAAATCTACTCTCTACGCTCTTAAATAACAGTTCATTATGACATTTTACATACATAAAAGATTGAATGAATGAGGACATACATTGTGTCCACATTCATTTGAAAGGGTAAAATTGGTAAGTCATTCTTTTGATCAACGATCACTCTTAAACTGAACATTTTATGGAAATCATCCAGCTTACATTTGAAATTTTGCATGGGAGTGGTTCATCAGTGCAACAAGACAATATCCTGCTCAACAATTCAGTGGGATTCTGTCCAAAGAACCAAGAGTTCTTATCGCTCCATAACCGTTATATGATCCCAGAAAGTTCACTAGGATAAGAATGAACAAAAACATACCTTATTGTCACTTCGATACGAATTGAAAATGTCGCCGTTTATGTTCTCTTTCATATCAACCATCCGTTCAGCAAGGGACTTAACTAATGAACCTTCAAGCTTTTGCACATCAGTTTCGGCCGATTTCTGGGAGAACCCATCCGACATGTCTAGACGCCTCCTGCTTTCAGGAGCTGTTGTAACCTGATTCCGGCCATTGATCCTCCCAACAGAACTAACTGTCAGTGGAGACCTAGGAGGCTTATAAACTCCATTGCCTCCTGTCATTTGCTTCCATTCATCATATGCTTTCAGTGCTAAAATGCAGTCTACTACTTTTGTTGATGATCCTGCCTCTATGTTATCCTAATAAAAGTCTAACATTTAATACAGATTCTAAACATTCATTCAGACAAGGAATGAGAATTCCAAAGGACAGAATCAGTTTACCTTATCAAAAACAGATGCCTCGAAAGCGGGCAATCTCAAATTCTGGACAGCTACCAAAAAGTTTCGAATGTTCTCAAAATACTGGTATGCTGGTAGAGGCTGAGAATCCCAAATGACTGATTGTGAAGGCAAGTGATTATCTACAACCTAACAAGAATAAGAACAATTCAGAACCCAGAATTTATTTATTTAAAATATATTTATTTTGACACAAAAAAAACAAACTTACCTTTGGGACTGATCCGGGCTGGACCTTGTTCATCACATTGCAAAGTATCAATCCATTTCTCAAGCAAGCAAGAAACTCTCTCTCAGACGCCTGGCTCGATACCCCTAAGGGCCCTTCTAAATATTCAAGCCAATGGATTGCTTGAAATCTCCTCAGCGCTGAGAATTCAAGTGGTAAAACCCCCCAAATTTACAACTTAAAATCTTCTGTAATTTAAAGATAGAAGATGTAATCAAGAAAAACCCATGAAAGTATAAGCGAAACCTGCTTCTTCAGCTTTTCTTGAAGCTAAATCGATTTCATGTCTCCCCCTAACCTCCATTAAAAACCCAATCTTTCTGCCATTCAAAAAACCAATATTTAGATACGCAGGCGATCACAACCCTTCCAAGAATCTCATTCTAAGATACAAAAAATAAAAATAAAATCAAGAAAGATACTTTAGACCCATTTACGTCATCACTCCCTGAGGAAAATGAACAGGAGAACCCCTCTAGAATTTACAGAGAGATTAAAGAGAGTGAAAAGAAAGAGAGAGAGAGAGAGAGATGGAGTTATTACTTCTGCAATTAAAGGTGAAATCTTTATTTTCTTGAGAGCTTTCTTTGATGCTGAGAGAGGGAGAGATGGTTCTGGTTATTGTTTAACGTTTACTGGTTCGGAACCGAGCCTGAGGCTCCGCGGAGCGTAACGTTATACAAACTCAAATTTGAATTCGATTCGGTGGGGCCGGTAGAGACCTTAAATCTGGGCCGTCCATTCTTCAAGCAGATGGATTGATGGTTGACTATTGGAGTAGTATAAAAAGCGAAGATCTGGTTGACTCGAAATAAATCTTCTCTCATTAATGATAACTGATTTGTTATTACGGAGATTAGGCTGGTAAGCTGTAATTTGGATTTTAATAGAAAGAAATTAAATGCATTTAAATTTTACTTAGTACTCCATATATGACATGTTTTTTTAGTGATAGTAATACTTATACCTGACAAAAAATGACTCGACCTATTTTTGACTCGAAATCCGACACAAAAATACTGGGTTTTGAACATAGGTTTTGCTGACCGAATCCGAAATTACCCGTTAAAATGGGTCAAACCCGACCGAACCCGAATCTGACCCGCTAATGTGAGAATTTTCTAAAATCGTATGCTTTAATATGTAATATAATGTTATAAAAATAATATTTTAATTTTATTTCTATTCTTTCTACTCATTTTTAACGTATAAATTTATATTTTCATGCAAAATTTTAATGATATCGCATAATTATCTTACGTTTTTTCAAAATTTTCCGCATATTTAGTTTTTTTATTCGTGATATTGATAATCGCTCATAAAAATTACTAAAGATTTCAAAAAATAAATAAAGTCATAATTCGTTGGGTCAACAATACTCTCCCAATTTCTTTGAATTTTAAAAGTTCAGGTTATTTTTAACCCTTTTATGCAAATATAGGCTTTTATGTAAATATATAGGCGTAAGGTTTGGAACTTTTTGGAAGTAATGAATTAAGTATGTTTTTGTTCATGTAAAAATGAGTACTTTTTGCTTTTGATTTCTATATTTTTTTAAAAATCAAGTTATCTCTCTATAATACTTTTTTCATCCAAATATTTCTTTCTTGGTTTGACTTGGCATGGATATTAAAAGAAATTAACAACTGTGAAGATTTTTCAAGTATTGTCATTGATGTGATAAGAATAACGTGAATAGTATAGAGAAAAAAAGTAAGGGTATAATATATCACATTCATTGAAAGTTATTTTCTAAAATAGAAAACGAAAAGAAATTTTTGGACAACCCAATAAGGAAAGTGAGAAAAAATTATTGGACGGAGGAAGTATTTTTCTTCCGTCTCAAAATATTCGTTCATTTTAATTTTTTCAATTCAAAATCGATGAACTTTAACTATTAATTACATTAAATTTACATTGAATCCTAATACAAAAAAGTATAACTTTTCACAAGATAAATCTAATAAAATAATTTTAAGACCAATATTCAATACAATTTTTATTTATCTGATAATAAAAGTTTGAGATAAAGGTAAAAAAATTTTTTACAAATGGTACTCCCACCAATTATTATAATTAAAAGTCTTTATACTTTAGAGTACACACTTGGGAATTTAAAGTTAAAAGTTAACACTATTGTACTTCCTATTTTCCTTTAAGCCCTGTGTGGTACACAAAATTCAATTTATGAAATTGGAATTGAAGACTTCAATTCCCATTCTGGTATTTGGTAGCACAAAAATTATGTAGATGTAGAATTAATAGTGCAAAAAATAAATTGGAATTGGCGAATTCAATTCTATGGAAATGAATCACATGGAATTTCAAATCTAATTTAATTCCAATTTCATCAATTCCATATACTAAATGAACCCTTAGAAAAATTTGAATTTAACTTAGTTACCACTTACCAGACGTATTTCACGTACTCTTGGGTAGATATGAATCACATCCATCTTTGAGAAAAGAAAAAAAATAGGCAAATAAAAATAATACGTAGAATTAAGGCATGTTTAGGAATATCGTAACGTGCATCGTTTAGCATTAGCATTTTCAAAGTTAATCTACACCGCTAACGTTTTATTATCCAAAATGCAACATTAATCAAAAAAATTATCACCAAAAGGGTCCTTAATACGTATTCTTTTTATTTTTAAGTAAATTTCAGCCTGCGTTGTATATTATTTGATTGAAGTTATTTTGGTTTTATATATTTGATATTGGTATTATATTGAAGAATAAGATATGCTATGTACATGTTTTACATGTTATTAAAATACAACAAAAATTCTTCAAAGTAAGAGATATTATGATCATATTATTTTAACAAATAATTAAAATAAATAAGTAAATAACATGTTCGGAATATCATATCATTAATTGTATATGTTCGGAATGAAATAAGTAACTATTGGGTTTTAGAACCCGGGACCTAGGAGACTAGGTAAAAAAGTATCGAATGAGTACTGAGTGCGTTAAGTTGTAAGAGTCGAGAAAGGTATATTAACTTGATAGTAAAGTGAACGTGGTCCTCCCCCTCCCGGAGAGGGGCATTTATACAAAATACAATTGGGCCTCCCAATCGTTAGTCTATGGCCTAACGGGCCGGGCCCATCAAGATCTAGTCGTTCGACTGAAGGCACCAACAATATGATTACAAGCTAGGGTGGCTACAAATGATGGGTGTCAATAGGGCGGCCACAACTAATCTGATAGACAAGTGTGTCAAGGTGACCAATCGCGGGCTCGCTGATTGGAAAAGGCATGCATGTCACCATGCCCTAGTGGGCCGTGACGCGTAGCTGGCGGTTGAAGCCGAGCACGCGTGCTTATATGTTGGGGGTCGTCTATGGAGCTCTGACCAGGTCAGCCCCGAGTCCGAGTAGGTCTTTCCGGGCTGAGCAGGGATATGTATCCATACGCGGTTGTCATCTTGGGACCTTAGTTTCTTATTAAGTTCCATTTAGCCAAGCGGGGACCCTTAGCCGAGCACGTATGAATCATTCGACCTGTTGGGCCTTGTTGGGCTGGATTTCCCCATTCCGGGGTGTATCTATCAGTAACATACACAAATAATTTGTAAGAAAAGATAAAAACAAAACACCATGTCATACAAGATTTTTAGGTGGTTTGATTTACTAAATCGATAGCTATAACAAAAGGAATGTTACTTCATCGAAGATGTCTAAAGATTATAAGTAGAAGTTGTATATTTAGGGGAAAACCTAGAGTTATAGGCTATAGGTCAAGCCAAAAAACAAGCATCTATAAAGTTCAACAATTTGTCACTTGAAGGCCCATTTAAAACACTTTCGTAATCTTCATCAACTCTCTTATTATTAGACCTTTTCTTTCGTGAACTAAAACCTCCATTGGAGCTCTCCTAAAATTCAACATATCAACCACGGAAAAACCTGTCCTTGACTCATCCTCGTTCCTACCAGCTCCCTTGCAGACACAAATTATCGGATCTTGAAACACCCTAAAAATAAACACTCTCCATGCAGAGTAAAAAATTTCTAGAGATGTTTCAACAACTACAATACTAGTTTTTTTGATACGTCGTCATCTAAGAATCTTGGATGAAGCACGAGTCATGTCCCCCTTTCAAAAATACTTATTTGCAATCGAAAATTGCAAGTTACATTTTTTTATCTACACCATTACTTTATTCTATCAAATCAGTGACAAATATGAAAAGTCTTTACACTTTAATTTTTTTTAATCTTCTTATCAAGTCAAATTGAAAATGAAATTTTTGAACGAAAGGAGTTTACACTTCAATCTAAACCAAATAGTGTGCAAGTAATATGGTTGAATTGTGATAGTAAAATCATTTTAAACATGTATTTCAAAGTTAGGTGTAGTAGGTACTTTAGACTGTTTATTAGGGTAGAGCATGAAGGCATTGAAATGATAAGCATCCCATCATCTTTCTACTCCGCAAGCATCCATAGCTCCCCTTTTTTCTAGTGCTCCCCTCCCAACACAATCATTTCCTTGTCTCCCCCTTTTTTATTTCTCTCCCACCCACGCCCTCCCGCACGGCCACAGAAACGATCACTCGAGAGAAAATAAATTAGATTATACTAAGTCTGCACTTGAGATTTGGAGATGATCTATACATAACATAATCGCTTCCCTATGTATTTGACAAAAATCAAACTCCCCATGATATATTCTGTCTTGTCAATTGCGCAACGCTCACAAGAACTATCACCCCTTTCTTGCCTCGTTTGATATGTTCATATCATATTTCAAGTGATCAACTAAAGTACACAATTTTTTTTGATCAGGTTTGCTTCTTAACGAAGATGTTACTGGAAATTTTGTGTTGTATATTCTTTTCATCTTAATGTATCCTTCCACTTTAATTTTTTAGAACTAAACCGAATGAATTTTAATTATCCATATCAGATACTTTTAATTTATATTGCATATTAACATAATAGTATACATAATTTTAAAAAATCTACTCCGTAAAAAATTAAAATTTAAAAAATTAATTTTATATTAATTTACATTATAGATTTTATCATGATAGAGGACATTTGATATTCATCATGAAGATTAAAGATTAAATATTCTCTACTTCATTCATTTTTCAACTCATCCCACTTCAACTCTCACCCCCCTTTCTTACCCCATTTCCTCTCTCTCTCTCTCTCTTGATCTGAAGAGGAGGATGATGAAATTACCAGAACACCCCCATTCTTTTACCTCTTTGGCCAGAGCTAGCAGTTACAAACAGAGCCCCGCCGCCGGGAAGATAATCATCCCCGCCAGTAATTATTATTATTACCAGCGGTCCACGTCGTCTCGCGTAACCTCCGAGGAGATTTCCGATGCCACGCTGACCGGAACTCCGGTTGAGCTCCGGCGGCTTTGCAAGGCCAAGAGGAACGACGGAGGAGTCGTGTCCGCGTTTCTCCGGTCTCTTTTGAGGATTACATCTTTTCCCGCCGCGTGTTGGCGGTTCCCGGCGATGGGGTCGGTGGCTGCAGCTCCTCTCGGCCGCGTAGTCACCGGGACTCTGTTCGGCCACCGGAGAGGCCACGTCAGCTACGCCGTCCAGGCCGACTCCCGGTCCGAGCCGGCCCTGGTGATCGAGCTCCCCGTCACGACGTCTGCCTTGGTGAGGGAGATGTCGTCCGGGGTCGTCCGGATCGCGCTGGAGTGCGAGAAGCCGGGCGGGAACTCGGCGGCGGCGCGGCGGCTCTTCCACGAGCCGGTTTGGACGGTGTACTTCAACGGCAGGAAGTGCGGGTACGCGCAGTCGAGGGCGTGCACGGCGTCGGACTGGCACGTGCTGGGCACGGTGCGGAGCGTGTCGGTGGGGGCCGGGGTGATTCCGGTGGTGGAAGACGGCGGCGAGTCGGAGGGCGAGTTGCTGTACATGAGGGCCCGGTTTGAGCGAGTTGTGGGGAACCGGGACTCGGAGGCGTTTTACATGATGAACCCGGACGGCAACGGCGGAGCTGAACTCAGTATGTTTTTACTTAGGATATGATATTAATTAAGGTGGCCCAATTGGGCTTTTGGGCCGGTTCAGCAACAAATTTAACATACTCCTAAGTTTTAGCGTTTTTTAAAAGATCAAATTCTACTCTCGGATAAAATACTCTTTTCTAATGTGGTGTTTTTCAAATTAGTCTTAGAAAAATTTTATTTATATAATTGAGATTTGTTACTTAAGTAATTATTTGTAAAAATGCCATTTAAATAATGATTAATTTAGGGTAATTTAGTATTTTCATTATATAAATTTAAAATAATTTTCAAAATGATCATTTCTATACAATTTTATGTAAAATTAAAAAAAAATCAATGACGGTACATAATGCATGAATTGTTAAAACTCATTGACGGTAAACTACGATATTGGGGTCATTTGAATGCAACCATTGACATTATGTTGTAATTCATTATTGTACTTTTCCTGTATTACGTAGCAAAATTTATAATGTTTGATCATGAAAAATCAAATAAAAGTCGTAGAATAAAATAATAAGGGTGTGTCATTTTAGTGGAATTCTAAATTTGAATATTGGAAGAAACTAGAAATATTTAAAAGAAATTGAAAGAAGTTTGAAAAATATTCAAAAATAAATTATTAAAAAAATCACCCAATTAAGTTATCATCCAAATAAATATGTAACAAAAAATAAAGAAGTTCACAACTTTTATAAAAGGAGAATTTACTTAAATAAGATTAAAATATAATGACTTTATCAATATATGACCATATATTTTTATTTACTAATGTAGGACCATTGGTTATTATCCATTAGTCATTATTCAATTAAAATGTCCACCATCATTGGACATTATTTCTCCTTATAGACATTATCAAGTACTACTTAGGGAATAAAAAGTTTAAGTACTGCATTGAGAAATGACTTATGTTTTAGTCTTATTTAGTGCAAATTTTTCTTTATTAAAATGTCTTAGGAAAAAAAGGTCACATCTCCTTTTTTTTCTTTTAAAAACTAAATATGTGGTTCTCACAATGTTTTTATACTAAAATATTTTTTGAATGATATTGGCTCACTACAATAAAACTGCCGATCTGCAACGGACAAATTTCGTGGCAGAATTTGAAATTCCGTGGCAGATTTCCTTTCTGCGACGGATCTGCAACGAAATTTTTCCGTCGCAGAAAAGTTGTGGCAAATTTAAAATCTGCGACGGAATTGAATATCCGTGGCAGATCTGCGACGGACCTGCAACGGAAGTTTTCATTTTTTTATCAAGCCCAATCTGCGAAGGAATTGAATATCCGTGGCAGATCTGCGACGGACCTGCAACGGAAGTTTTCATTTCTTTATCAAGCCCAATTTGCGACGGAAGTACATAACCGTCGCTGATCTGCGTCGGAATAAGAAATGGACACGACAAATTCTTGTAGTGACTCTATTACAATGTATTATCGTTTCATACTATTCTCAATTTAATGATACAAAGAGCCAACACATATGCCACTACTGGGACCCAAACATAGATGAACTTTCCCATGAATTCTGAAGGATGAGCTTCCTACCACTCAAGTGAAAAGAAAAGTTTTTTTACATTAAATTATAACTATTTAGTTTTAAATTTTATGACTCTTTCTAAATTTTTAAAAATCAAATTATAATTTTTTTTCTTTTGCAAAAAACGATGAATATACAGGGGCATTGATAGAATTTAGGATGGATATGAACAACTAGATTGTGGCAATAAGACACTTGGATGAACCACATTAAAAGATTGAATTCAATCGATTACTTAGTTCAACTCAAGAGCTTATATATTGATTATTTTATTCTTGGACTTCCGATGTGGGATGCACTCTAACACTCCCCCTCAAGTAGACAACTGAACCTTTTTGAATCTAACCGGTTGACCACTTGCAAATAAATTCTCATTCCCTTGATTTTTTTTGAGCACCAGCACCTAAAGGACCACGAGCCGTTGGGTATGGACTTTCAGACGAGAAATCGTGTTATATGGGCCACATGCCGTTGGTAACATACTCCATGCGGACAACTGGGCTAAAGACTAACGGGCCGCTAGGAATGAACGTCTAGACGGACACCTTGACAAACGAGGTGTGCCAAAACCTGCTTTGATACCATGATAGAATTCAGGATGAGTATGGACAACTGGATTGGTGCAATAAAACACTTGTGCTGAACCACATTAAAAGATTGAATCTAATCGATTACTTAGTTCAACCCAAGAGTTTATATACCGATTATTTTATTCTTAGATTTCTGATGTGGGAGGCACTCTAACAGGTATGATAAGAATAAACTTTTACTAGTGACTTTTTACTTTGGTCTAAAGTGAAAATTACGGAGTAGAATATTTGTTTGCTCGATTAATATTTTCCATTTTAATTTTTTTCGTTTATTTCACGGTTATTTTTGCCTTCTTATTAATGAAAGAATTTGTGGTCTATGTTTTTATTTGTTTCATTAATGAAAGAGTTTTTGCCTTCTTATATTTTTATTGCCTTTATTTAGAACGAGAGGAGTAATTAGTAATTACTAACTATAAAAAGGAGAAACAAATAAAGTAAAATAATAAAGTCATAGATTACATTTTAAGCAAATTCTATAGTGGACCTACATTTTAAGTAATTATGAGTTTTAATACTTTTTATGTCCCTTGAGAGTTGTACTTTTAGCTCTAAGGTCACATGTAAAACATAAACTTTTTATACTTTTTATGAAATTACAACTCGATCGTTTCAATTTTATAAAAAGTCCAACACTTTCATGGTGTTTATGAACTAACGCGTATAAAATAAGTGTGGATTTTAGGACCATCTAAGACTTTGACGTCCCTTGAACCTTTCTTTTTTCTCTTTTTATTTGTCTAAAAAATCTCTTTTTATTGTAAATCATTTTCATCTATACTAGTAATTATTATCTTACATATAACATCATATCTAATCACTTAAATATATTCATTACATCAAGAGTATTTTTAGAAAGTCAATACAAAAATATCTCTTATTTAGATTCATTAAAAGTCAAAATGACAAATGTTTTAAAAGACGGATGAAGTGTATTCTAAAATATTTTGATTTGTAATTAACTTAGTGGAATGAAATTATAAAACCAAAAATAAATTCGATCTTCAAAATAGAATTTCAACGACAAAAGCGATTCTCTTCCACCCTTTTTCAGCCGAAAGTATGAAGTAGAATTTTTAAAGATATATAGAAGGTGATTAACGACTCCCTTATATTAATTAACTTGTTCTTACTTTCTTATGTGTTTTAATGGCTCTCATATGATCATTCTAGTATCTATTTAAGTTAACTTTAACTTCTTAAGCGTAACAGTGAAGTTAAACGAAATACTCCCTCCGTCCCTAAATATTTGTCACACTTGTATTACCGAAATAAAATATCAAGTTTTTTCAATTCATTTTATTTACATATTAGTATAAAAATAAAAAATAAAATTTACGAGAGTGGCAGTCTGGCAATGCCATATAAGGGCTCCAACCCGCATCAAATAAGTTCTTTGAATTTTCGAGAGTGGCTCTAGACAGTGCTTAGGTGTCCATGAATCTAGTCTAATGAAGGAAATATGAGCCAAATAGGTTGTGTAGTAAAAATGTGTAAGGTCTGAATTGAGTAAACGAAAGATTAATCATAATTTTCAATAATGATATTTAATTGTTCTTGCCTTCAGATATTGTATGATTATATATTTATGCAAACTAGTCTATTAGTTAATTTTAGTGTTAAATATTTACTCACTCAGCTCTGCAAAGTGGATGTCCCGAAGTTGTAAAAATTTAAATTAAGTAATCTACTGGCTTTGTTTATTTAATTACAAGCGTGTTTTAGTAATTTATTTTTAATTAAAGGCTTCCACAATATTTGAATTATTTACTCCAATTGACTTTTGATTTGTTTTTAAATAAATATGAATGAATGCTTTATTTTTAAAAAAAATTTCAAAATATTGTGCATGTGAATATCAAATTAGTAGCAACCCGGTTCACTAATTCGTTGGTTCAAGTTACGCGAGTTAGAGTGTTACGTAGAGAACATTATTAGGGCTTGGGTGACTAAGTCGACAATGAAAAAATTAAAATAAACTGGAGAAATTAGAAAAATTAGAAAAAAAATTAAAGCAATTGAAAAAGCAGGAAAGAGTTAGAAAAATTTGGAAGAGATTTGAAATATTGAAAAAAAATGAAAAACATTGAAATGAATATTAAACTCTAGAAATAACAAAAATGATAAATGAAAAATGTTGAAATAAATATTATACTCTACAATTTAGATTTAAAAAATAGCTCTTTTATTTGATTTTTGGAACATATGTTAGTGTCATTTAAATTAATAAACAAAATTAAAATTATATATATTCTTTATATTACAGTAAAAGTAAAACAAAAAAATAATAAGTGTAAATCACAAAAATTGTGACATGTGAAAAAACAAAATAGACAAATTGAAATAATTTATGAATTATAGTTATTGAGATCATAATAATGATGATGACAATAATAATGACATGAAAAATATAAGTATCATTTTTAGAGTGATTGTTTGAAGAAACAAAAAAGAATTAGAAGAAAATAGAAATATTTTGAAAAATTTTGATGTTAGAAGAAAAATGGAAAAAGCTAGAAGAAATTAGAAAAATTATAAGGAATTAGAAAAATTAAAATTATATACAAAAAATGAAAGGAACCGGGGAAAAAAATAAAAAACAAGTAGAAAAACTCAAAGTTATGTGTTTAAGCCTAAAACAGCATTTTAAAAACATTATGTGACGATAGTTTTTGAAGTTAACATTTTTCAATGTAATTTAAATCAAAAAAAGTATTCAAAACGTTAGCGTTAATTAGAAAAACATTAATTGCAAAAAAAGAGAGAATGTCTAGAATATTTAGTCACATCGGTAGGAAATATTATCTTATTTTGGCGCCGTGTATGTGAAATGAACAAATAGACGACCACACGTGTTTTGAGTCCAAAGACTTCACCCATATCTAACTATATACAATGTTAAGAGAGCATTGTGAACAGTGTTCCCGCTCTTTTTGCAGCTACAGTGCGGGCTGGCTGGGATGCTTACTATTGGGCCGAAAATAAGTCCATTATTGCCACTATTTTTAGAGTCTAATGCATGCTAGGTGTGAGACACAATAAAGTAAACAAATCACTTTATTGAGCCACGTGATACATCTCAATTTGGCCACCCTTTACATCAAATCAAGAACTTAAAAATATTTGCACAATCTAAGCATTTAATGTGCTTCCAAATACTTGATTCACAAAGCCATTATATATTCACTATGCGTGAATACTTTTGAATGTAACACCAATTCCTTCTTCCACCATATTTGAGTTCTTTTGCTTCCTTGAGATGGCCGAAAATTCTCAAAGAAATTCTAGGACAATGTTTACTCCGATTCCCAAGCTTGACAACAACCGTTGAACTTGGATCCTCAAGTTAAGGGCTATTCGTGTCTACTTTGTTCCAAGGTGGGCTAGAGGCGGAGATTCTATGGAGATCGTCTTTCACGATGAGCATGTATTATATTCACGAACTTATTTCATTTTTTTATCAATTACATTACTTACATTGTATCACTCAAATTGCAAATGTGTCACTCAAATACTCATAATATATACCATTTCTATAGGGAACGAGGATTCATGCACATCTCAACCGTCCGGAAAAAAAGAAGTTTGAAAGCCAAATAACCGAGGATGGTGTTTATGCCATTCGAAATGTGCATGTTCACGACAACTATCAAAGTTTGAAAACAACCGCAAATGATAAGCTCTTGGGTTTTTTCAGAGATACTGAAGTGAAAACTTTGAATCGGAATAATTTTCCACGGATCATGTTTGATTTAAAACCATTTCCAGTTCTTCAAAGCCAACCATGTTTGAATGATCAAGTTTTGACTAGTATTATTTCATACAGAAAAATTTTAAAACTTCTTCATTTCTTTTTCAAAGGTTAAGCATATTTATTTCTTTAAAATTCGTATGAATGAAACAATATATGAATCTGCCACCACACTTTTTTTAAAAAAAAATTGAGCCCTTCGAAAATTTGTTCAGTTTTTTAAACAGTTTCATACATATGAAAATTTATAACCCGTATTATAAAATATGTCTCAACATCTTTATATCAAAAACAGTTTTTAGATCAATCATACAACTTCCTTATATTAAGAGCTATATTTATGCAGACGTGATTGGAAAGATTGTTGCCCGAACTAAGGTTCAAACGAACATTGCTAGAGCCGGAGATTCAAAATTCATGGAAGTCACACTTGAGGATCATGAGTATGCATATAAATATGAGAATAATGTCAATAATAGAAATATAATTTATTCAGATTTGAGCAATGAAATGATACTATAGGGGAAATCGATTGGGATGCACTCTATGGGGAGAGTATGTGGATCGTTTTTTGGATTGTTTAACCCAAAATGCTCAAGAACCGGTGATCATGTTGTTGAGCTTTTGCAAACCACGGCGTTATATGGGTAAATTATTTCTTTTATTTTGTGATTTAAATACTTTAATGATGGATATATATAATATTTACATCGTATGTTTATAGGTACTGTGACCGTATCTTCTGCGTTTCATGTTACGAAGATGCTTTTCGATGGTAACTCTCCAGAGGTCAACGAATTTAGAGCAAGGTATATTTTTAAAAGTATAAAAAGTGAATTAATTTTATATGATGATTACACCTCCTCATCTAAAATTCTTTATGTATCCAGATTACCTCTACAAGTGGATGACGTTGGAACAATTGGAAGTATCGTTTTAACCGCTGGAGCTGATGGGGATGAAGGTGTTATCAAGACTACCACGATCAAAGCACTCTTGGACACTACAAAGGTGACGTGTTAAAAATTCTAAATTTAATGTTCAAAAGTCTTATATAAAAGTCTTAAAATTTGTGTTTGTTGTTTTATAGCCCGGTCCCTACTGGATTGTTGGTAAGATTGCTTCGATAAATGATTTGGGCGACTGGTGCTATTTGGGATGCACCAAATGCAACAAAAAGGTTGTCCTTGATGGTGATAAGTTCAGGTGTACGGGATGTAACACTACCATGCTGCATGGAGTGTACAGGTGAGCATCGTTTAAAAATAATTAAAATTTTATAAATTTTGATGTAATTAGTACTGAAATTTAAATATAACAATACTTTGTGTCTTAGGTTCAAGGTCAATGTTCGGGTCTATGATTCCACCGGTCATGCTTCATTCGTCCTTTGGGATAGGGAGTGCAAGGAAATTTTGGGTGCAAGTGCTTTTGTGCTTAGGGAAATTATGCTTGAGGTTTGAAATAAAGCAATATTCTTTAATTATTTTATTACTGAATCGTCACTATAATCAATAACCAAATAATTCTAACTTATTTCTTATTGTTCTTTTCTTCAGAAAAATATGGACCCAAATTTCATTCCGACAGAGCTTAATCGTTTGCTAGGTGTACGTGGGTTGTTTCACGTCATTTTGAAAGCCGAACTTGGGAGTCCATACTGGAGTGGATCAAGAGCCTTTGGAGTTAGATCGTTGGTCACGGATGCAAAGATAATGAGCAGATTTGAAGAGTTGCTTGAGTGTGAAGAGGAAGGATTTGATGAAGAAAGTGAGGGTCTATGGGCATCTCTTGAGGATTTAAGTGAGAAGGTTCATGAAGTGGTATATTACACATTTGATATATCCAACCAAAAGATTGTTAACATTTGTAAAACATTACTTAATTTGGTTAATTTTTTTTAGATTGCCTCGAATGACCCCAGCTCCAGTCAGAGTGTGAACCAGAAGCATAGAAGGATTGATGACTTGGACAAGACTGACTCGGTGAAAAGAGAGCTTTTTGATGACATCTCAACAAGTCAATGCAAGAAAAGCAAGAAGGATAATCCAAGCCAGTGAACATCGATCAACTGTTATGTGTTTATTTATCAAATGAACCGCCTCAGTTTTTTGTTGTTTTTTTATTTCGGTGGTGGTCTGCTTTTCCTAGGAAACATCCTAGGAAACTTTAAATGTTTGTTTCTATGAACCACCTCTGTTTTTTGTTTTTTTGGTTTATTTCGTGGGTGGTCTACTTTTCCTAGGCGACGTCCTAGAGTGTTATAAATGTTTATTTCTTCATGTTAATGTTTGATTTGCGTTAAAAATTATATTTTCTACTTTACGTTTAACCTTATATTTTCTACTTTACCTATGCATCGTTGAAAATGGCATGAAATAGTATATTCCTATATTTGCATCATCGTACGTGAACATTTCTTTCTGGTCCTTATATATAATAAGTTTGTTATTTATCAAAAATGAAAAGATCATGCATGTACCATGTGTAGAGAAAATATTAACCACTTTAATTAATCAATTTAAACATGCAAATATACATTTGTAATACAATCCTAAAAAACGTATATAGTGACATACGATGTTAATTTGTTTTATAGATATTCAATGATTTTCAGAATTTAAATTATTTAAAATTTGTTTCAAATAAAAGACGTCTGAAATGTCATTCAAATAAGAAATACCATCAATTCAATATAAAGTAAAAATATTATTTAACTTTATATTTGATTACTAAAACAGATTATTTTTAGCTATATATATTAATAATAAATTATAATTATTATTATACAAACATAAAGTGAATTAATATAATATATAGCAAAATTAACTTTGTGTAAATGTGATATGAAATTGGCTACAAGTGGTGATAACTTTAATTCGTAATAACTGTTCTCATTTAATGTGAGTAATGATGAAGATATGCAAAGAGATTAGAAAATCTACTTATTGTGCTGCCCAATGTGCAATAAATGTTGTACTTATCACACCTAATTGAAAATAATAAAATAAAGACTATCATTTGAGATGGGAGCCATGTAAAAACTCATGAGTTAACCAAAGCCTTTCTTTTCAATGACATTTATTACGCAAACATATACTACGGGGTACAAAATGGGGTACACTCCATATGATACAAATAGTTTTACCCATCAATAAAAAGTCAGTTTATAAAACCCACCTAGAGCCACACGCCTCTAATGTTAGTCTTTATTTTTAGAAACATAATTTTCTTAAAATTTAATTATATTTAAAATCATAAAAAATACTCCGTATTTCTTAAAATTTTCTTAAAATACTCCGAATTAAATATTATTCAATAAAATTTAATTACATTTAAAAGTTCTTAAAACTTACGAATTGTGAGGTTCAAACGTGACTGTATTTCATAGATATTCAATATTTAAAATAATAAAAAATCTTTAACAATTACCGTTAAATGAATATTAAAAAATTATACTTTAATAAAAAAAATTATATATTTCAAGATGCGTGCATATTCCAATGAAAAAAAATTCCTTTTTGTTTAAAAACAAAATTTTCTATAAAAAATATATCTTTTTTTGACTATATATAAGACATTGTGTGCTAAAGAATTTATATCTGATAAGAAATCATAATTAATATTTAAAAAAATATGATTGACCCAATCCATGTACCGTGTAATGAAAAAAATAATTATACTTTAATCAAAAAATTGCATCACATTCCAAATTGCGTGCATGTTCGAAATTACTCCGTAATACTTATCAGATAAAATCACCTACAATTTGTGATGGCTTTGTAAAGAGTGTTATCATTTAATGTGAGGGTACATCTATTCTTACTAAGCATTTTTGATAGCTTCATTAATGATGAAGATATTTAAATAAACTAGAAAATCTAAGTGTGTGGCCCAAGGAGAATATTGTGCTACCCAAGGTGCAATAAATGTTCTACTTATCACCTAATTGAAAATAATAAAATAAAGACTCATTTGAGATGGGTGCCGTGTAAAAATGCAATGAGTAACCAAATCCCTTCTTTTAAATGACATTTATTACACACACACACACACATTTATTAACCACGTTATATTAGTAAGATTTGTACACTTTGCAGTAAATAATAATACCCCATTCCTCCTTGAGCCACTCACCTATCCTAATAATAGGGTTTAGTTTCATTCATATAATGCAATATAAGGCATGCCAACTATATTAGTCTTTCCCTCTAGCTTACACATTTATTACTCTATCTCCCAACCAACTCCTCCTTGAAGTTGATTTTGAGCATTCAAAGCTAAGCTAGCATTCAATTCTTATTCTCTAAGGTAAGTAAATCACATTCACTTAATTTAAATTGTTTTTAATATAACAAGCATGTTTTTGAAGTATTATTCTTAATGTTCCAAAAAATTTTTTTAAATAAATTGTACAAAAAACCGTGGACTGAAGAATAAGCCACCAAATTTGAAATTTTCTTTTTAAAAAACCACATAGTTAAGTTATGCACTGAAAATATGCAGTTTCGAGTTTTGAATAAAAAAAATTCATAATGGCTTTTATAAAATTAATTTGGTGTGCTTCAATTAATGACAATATGGGATTCAAAACAGGATACCTGAAGTCCTCTCTCCCACGCAATGAGAAAGCTTACCAAATCTGAAAGAATATTTTCAATGCATGATTCAGAACCAGAATCAGACAAAGGTAATCAAGTTGTGAATAAACTAATATATTTATTTTTAATTATATAGCTATATTTATATTACCTGTTTTAAAACTACTGCACACTACCTTTGATAAATATGTAAAAATTTAATAACCTGTAAAAACAATTCAGTGTATGTGCAATTGAACTTTTAACATGTTCAACCCTTCAATGAAACATGTTCAATAAGATTCAATGGAGGTTAATGTATACATACTCCCTTTTTTGAGATTATTATTTTTTTTACTAAAACATGTTACTACCTTAATGCTCTTGAAACATAAATTTAAGCTCAGATTGTGATGTAATTCATTTTTTATTATAAATAAATAAATGTAGAAAATATATTCGTAATACACACAGCTTTCATTTCTGTAGTTAAGTATTCCTTTTAAGAAATATTTTTATAAAGGTTTGATTCTAGCAATATGTAACAAAATAAAATATATCAATTTTTCCCGAAAATCTATAACTTATAAAATCTATAAGTTATTTAAATAAGGGTTTTAATCGGAAATTTTTTTTAATTTTAAGGACTACATTTGGAATTTTTTAATCACTAAAAAATCTAAATTGCAGATTTATAGATAGAGAATAATCAATCAAATTTAATATTTTTCGGTCAATATGAAATCACAGATCTGAATTTCTAAGAACAAATTTACAAAAATCCTTGCAGGAAGTTTTCTAAAAGAATTAAGAGATTCAATGCAAATTGGTTTAGTTACTCGAATCATGTTAAAAAAACAGATTTCACTTTTTAAATGGAAATTTCTAATAAAAGTGGGCCAAGAACATGCATGTGGGGTGAAGATCTAAACATTTAACAAGGAAGACAAAGGGAAAATAAACGGATCTAAAATTTCCTAATAATCTGTGAAAATAGGGAGTATTTGGTCATGAAGAAATTCAAATGCAAAAATAAAGAATGATTTTCTCAGAGATTACCCCATATTTGAAATAACATGCCGTCGTTTAAGGATCAGAGATTCAAATCGCCGCCGTTCAATCCAAATAAATATCTGTAGTATCCTTATCTAGATAAATGTTGTGAGGCGTAAGATACGACGGGAAATATTAATCGCCGGCAACTGGAGTTCTGTAAACTCCATCGCCGGCGATTGAAACTTTTCTAGAGAGATGAGAGTCGGCATGGGAGACGGCGGTAGATCTGGAAGAGTGCGGTTGTGATAGGTTTATCCGAATATAAACCTAAGTCGGGCCAGTAGCGGGTTTTGGGCTGTGGGTTATTTAAAAATGTTGGATAAGGCCTTTTTAATAATTAAATTTTAAAATTGGGCCAAAACAGTGGGCTGATAAATTACACTTTGGCCAAATTAATTAATAAATGGTTGTTGTATGTGAAGAGAATTCTTTATGCTCTGTATTTTATAAATAGATAGAATTTTTTATTTACATATATTGAAGATGTGTTGGATTTAAAAAAATTCACCAACTTATTACATTTTTTTCGTATGTGAGCAAAAGTTTTTATCTATTATTAATAAATAAATTTTTTATTTACATATATAGGAGGAATTGGAAGTTTAGATGAACCATGTTACAAGTGTAAGAGTAAAGAAGATTCACTTGATATGGAAATGTGTTGGATTTGCTTTTCTGTTTCTGGTCATCTTCGCTGTCTACAAATTGGTGATGTTGGATGGGGTTTCTATTTTATTTGTGATGTCTGTGCCGTTTCTCCACCTCCACCAACAACTTCCGAACCAATGTTGACTACACCAGTTCCGCCGCCTTTGCCACTTTTGGTGCCTGTTCCGCTGACGATGGAAATGACACTTGCACCGCCTACATTGAGAAGATCTAAACGTCTTAAAACAGCAAATAAAAAATATTTTAATGAGACGTATGTTACTTATTGAAGGAGGAATCATGTATTGGATTATGTTCGGTGTTTTTATTTTTTGTACTAAATTCCATGTTAGCTACCCTTAAACTCTCTATTACGATCCTCAATGAATGTATAATGATCTAATTATTATATGATGTATGCCACTGTTATTGACATCAATGAATGTATTTCAAGATATAATATCCAATGGCTGCTACATATATTGTAGATTTTTTTATGATTTTTATTCCTGTTACAAATATCTTATGTTCACTTATTAAGAATTTATTTATTTATGTCACTTATACTATTTGACTATTTTTTATTTCTATTACATTTACCTACATAGAAAATGCAACAAGTAGCCCTTTCAGAGATAAATCAAGATCCTTTCAGAGAGACTCGAATATCTACACTCCATCCCCTCTTAGCAACATAACAAATGGTATATGTTTCCATACGATATTGATTCTTATGTATGAGCTAAATATTAATTTATGATTAAACTTATCCATTTATTTTATTTTAATTACAGTTAGAGTTTGTACGCCGTTTGATCGCTTCTCTTCGCCTTCGTCATGCTCTATTAATGCATCCATTGAGGTAGTACGTAACCTCGATAATCTAAGTGTACCTCAAAGTGGTATTACACAAAGAAAGGTTTGTTCTATAAGAAAACGACCATTTGACGTAGGTACGTTTCATTTTACCTTTGGAATCCTATCTTTATTGTTTTAAGTACATTAAGCGTTAAATACTATTCATATATTTCAATTATTATATTATATGCATATTAAAATGCACAGTGAATGAAGAGATCAGTACTCCTTTACCTCAAACTGCTTTCATAAATGACTTTGTTACACAATCTTGGGCGGTAGATTCAGATTTGCGTCCTGATAATAATGATATGATTCATGAAGAAATTGTTCGAGATTTGGATATGGACTTTATTGATTCATTAGACACCAACCGTTCCTCATGTGTTACGACCTCAAGCAAAAGGGTTTTTCAAGAAGTCAATTTTTGGGACATTGGTGATTGTAGTTACAACTGTAAATGCTGTAATGCATACTTTTGGCTAGAAGAGCGTTTGACAAGTCATTCTACCAAAAAGGATCCTAAGTATTCCCTTTGTTGTAAGCACGGAAAAATTAAATTAGCTCCAATCAAAGAAGCACCGATGCCTCTAATGGAATTCATATCTGGAAGGGATGCAGAGAGTAAACACTTTCAAACAAATATTCGATCATATAATTGTATGTTCTCTTTCACGTCTCTTGGTGGACATATTATTAGAGATGAAACTCCGAGTAGAGGACCTCCTGGTTTTAAGCTAGGCAGGCAAAATTATCATCGAATTGGAAGCTTATTACCAACTCCTGGAATTGTTCCGAAATTTGCGCAATTATATATTTATGACACGCAAAACGAAGATTTCAATAGGATCATGTCTGTGAGGTATATATTATGTGAAGCTTAATTTTACACTATTTCACGTTGGACACAATAGTCAGAATCATACTTCATTATCCTAAAAACAATTTCTATATTTCCTCCATATATTAATTTCACCATTATGTATAGGAAAGAAGAGAATGTGCATTCATTACATGTCGAGATTGTTGCCAAGCTTAGGGAAATGTTGGATACTCACAATGTATTGGTCCAGTCCTTTCGGATGATTGGCCAAAGGATTAGTGAATCCACGGATTTAGAATTCAAATTGAAGTTAATCGGGAGGAGAACTTCAGATCCAAGGGTTTACAATTTACCGTCTGTTGGTGAAGTGGCAGCTTTAATTGTAGGAGATCTTGACCACGCTCTAGGAGAGAGGGATATTGTGGTCCAAACTCATTCCGGGCCGTTGAAACGGATAAGTGAGTTGAATGCGGCATATCTGAGTCTTTCAATATCCACTATTGTTTCCTTATGGCGATGATGAATATCGAGAGGATATTCCTTTTGTTGAGAATACACTGCTAAAGGTTGGGGGTCGTAGAAGTGTTAGCATCAGAGAATTCCTCTCTTATCGTTTACACAAAAGGGATGATGAAAGTTCATTCATCTTGCGATCACGACGACTTTTTCAGGAGCTTTGTGTTGATGGTTATACAATGGTTGAGTCATCCAGGTTGCCGTACATTAGCACGCACTAGAAAAAATTACGTTGTGAGATGTACAATAGATTTTCAGATTCTTTGGTGCAAGGTGACAACGATACGTCTACCAAAGGAAAAAGAATGATTGTACCTCCTACGTTTGTTGGCGGTGCCCGTTACATGATTCAAAATTATCAAGATGCTATGGCAATATGTCGTTGGACTGCCTATCCAGATCTCTTCCTAACATTCACTTTCAATCCAAAATGGCCAGAGATTGAACGTTACTTGCGTGGAAGAGATTTAAAGGCTGAAGATCGTCCAGATATTCTTTCTAGGGTCTTCAACATGAAACTAAATGGATTAATACGAGACCTAAAGAAGAATAAGATTTTTGGAAGAACTAGAGGACGTAAGTTATTTTCTCTATTTAGTTTATACTCAATCTAATTTATTATAATTACAATATCTAATATAATTCGTGTCCCCTCTTTTAATTGCAGTTGTTTATACTGTCGAGTTTCAAAAGCGTGGACTCCCACATGCCCACATTTTATTATTTTTGGGTCAAGAAGATAAATTCCCCACGCCAAAAGACATTGATCAAATCATATCTGCTGAGTTGCCTGATGAATTGAATGAGTCAAGATACTTCAATGATGTTCGAGATTTTATGATTCACGGCCCGTGCGGCTCAAATTCACCAAACTCACCCTGCATGAAGGATGGAAAGTGCTCTAAATATTTTCCAAAGGAATTCAACGAGGAAACTAATATTGACGAGGATGGCTATCCAAAATATCGACGAAGGAATAATGGACGAACCATAATTAAGAACAATGTTGAGTTGGATAATAGGTTCGTAGTCCCGCACAATAGATATCTATTGATGAAGTACGGTGCTCACCTAAATGTTGAATGGTGTAATCAATCGCGGTCCATCAAATATTTGTTCAAGTACATCAACAAAGGCCATGACCGCGTCACTGCAGGATTTTATGCTAGCACACAAAGCGGAGAGAAAGAGCAGACAAAAACTCCAAATGAAGTTAAAATGTATTACGACTGCAGATATATCTCTCCTTGCGAGGCAACTTGGCGAATATTTGGATTTCCAATACAATATAAATGTCCAAATGTTGAACGCTTAAGCTTTCACCTTCCTGGTGAACATTGGATTTTCTTTGAAGATGATGATGATGCAAGTGATGTTTACACTCGAGAGAGCATAAAAGAGAGTAAATTTCTTGCTTGGATGAAAGCAAATGACAAATATCCTCTTGCAAAGACGCTAACATATGCCGAGTTCCCGCAAAAATTTGTTTGGAAGCAACCTAAAAGAGAGTATGTACCTCGACTAAGAGGCTTTGCTATCGGACGTGTTGTATACGTCCCACCAGGCTCTGGTGAGTCTTATTATATGAGAATTCTCCTAAACATAGTTCGAGGTCCGACATCCTACGAAGATTTGAGAACTGTCGATGGTGTAATTCACAACACCTATCGTGATGCATGCTATGCTATGGGTTTACTAGACGATGACAGAGAGTACATCGATGCTTTTAAGGAAGCAAGTTCTTGGTGTTCAGCCAAACAGCTGAGATTCTTATTTGTAACACTATTAACAAACGAATCAATGTCTAGGCCAAAACATGTCTAGGAACAATGTTGGGAATTCATGGCTGATGATATTCTACATCGTCAAAGATGTCTTCTTGGTCATCAAGGTATTATGCAACTAATATTATTAGTATTTTAAAACACACTCTCTTTGATTAACTGTACTCATCTCATCCACAGGTTTAGTCTTAACCGAAGATCAAATAAAAAATTATGCCTTGATCGAGATAGAGATGTTACTTAGGATGCGAGCTAGGAGTCTTCGAGATATTGTTGACATGCCTTTCCCCAATCTAGACGCAGCTTCAACGACTCACAACAGATTAATTCTTGACGAATTACAATACGATCGGAATGCATTGAAAGATGAACATCATAGGATGATGGGACAGTTGAATGAAGAACAACGACACGCTTACGAAACAATAATGGAATCCGTCGATTCGGCTCAAGGGAAGATTTTTTTCGTTTATGGCTATGGTGGTACAGGCAAGACTTTCGTCTGGAAAACGTTGTCTGCATGCATACGTTCAAGAGGAGATATTGTGCTAAATGTTGCTTCGAGTGGTATTGCCTCTTTATTGTTACCCGGGGGAAGAATTGCTCACTCGCGCTTTGGAATTCCTATTAATCCCCATGAAAATTCCACATGTAACATTAAACAAAAAACACCTCTTGCAGACTTATTGGTTATGAGCAAGCTTATAATTTGGGACGAAGCTCCAATGACCCATAAATACTGTTTTGAAGCCGTGGACCGAACTCTACGTGATTTAATGAGTGTAGTTTGTCCAACAAATTCGACCCTTCCATTTGGAGGAAAGACAATTGTGTTTGGAGGAGATTTTCGACAAATTCTACCCGTCATACCTAAAGGAAGAAGGCAAGACATCGTCAATGCTACGATCAATTCTTCGTATTTGTGGAAATATTGCACGGTCTTACGCTTGACAACTAACATGCGCTTACAACACATGTCTCGCGATGGCAACTTTGACAGCATGAGAGAATTTGCTGAGTGGATTGCAAGTATCGGTGATGGTTTTGCTGGGGGAGAAAACGATGGAGTTGCCGAGGTTATTATCCCAGAGGATATGTTGTTAAAAATTATGGATGATCCAATTGCATCTATAGTAAAAGCAACTTATCCAGACTTTAACAATATTGCAAATGATCCAACATATTTGCAAAGTAGAGCAATCTTGGCACCAACGCTAGAAGTCGTGGATGAAATAAATGAATATATGACGTCCTTAAACAATGTTGGAGAAGCAAAAACTTACTTGAGTTCTGATGCAGTGTGTAAGTCTGATTCAAGCGTAGACTTCTTGACGGACATGCATTCTCCTGAGTTTTTTAATAACATACGAGCTTCTGGTGTGCCAAACCATGAGTTGAAGTTAAAGATTGGAACACCAATCATGTTGCTGAGGAATATTGATCAATCTTCAGGTTTGTGCAATGGGACCAGGTTGATTGTTACTAGACTGGGCAATCATCTTATTCAAGCTACGGTGCTTACGGGGAAAAATATTGGACAAGAAGTTGTTATCCCACGGTTGTTGCTTACACCGTCAGATACCAGGATTCCTTTTAAGTTTCAAAGGAAACAATTCCCAGTAATGATTTCATATGCAATGACAATTAATAAAAGTCAAGGGCAATCATTGTTGCATGTTGGGCTTTTATTGAAGAAGTCAGTTTTCAGCCATGGCCAGCTTTATGTAGCGCTTTCACGTGTCACAAATCGCAGAGGTTTAAAGATCTTGATATGCAATGAAGACCCAAATAAGATGAACCAAACCGCCAATGTAGTTTATAAAGAAGTTTTCCAAAACTTATAATGTAATAGTTTCACAATATATATCATTCATATTTCCTGCACTGAAATATTTCATATTATAGTCTTATGTTAATTTAATCATATTGAATTCCAACGACAATACTTTCACTGATTATTTAGTTTTTAATTTGGCCGTGCAACGCACGGGTTCGAGTCTAGTTTCGTGTAAAACTAAGAAATTTTGACCATTAAATTATTTAAAAAGTATTATAAATCTAATACTACCTCGGTTTCAAATAACCTTTTTTTCTTCATATTTTAACTTTTCTTACTCAAACAATTACACTTGTTGATCATAACTTATGAAAAAAGAATATTTAGTTTTAATAGAAATTCAATATAATCATATTCATTTTAGGGTACAGTTTTGATATCTCAAATTTTATACGAGTAACATCTGTTTGTTCAAATTATGTTTAATTTAAAACAAGAAAGATATTTTTTAAGATGATGATAATACTCCGTATTATTTAATAAGTTTGAAATATAATTTTGAATGATCATATTTTTATTTTTTAAAAAATAATGTATAAATATTAACAATAATAAAAGTGTCACATTAGTAAACATACATTATTTTTGAGACGGGAGATGTATTATTACACTGTGTGTAATAATAATACTCTCTTCGTCCCATAAAACTTTTTCTATTTTGACTTTTGGGAAGAAAAGATATACTCCCTCCGTTCTCAAGAATACTTCCTCTTTCATTTTTTTCATTTCCAATAAAACATTTCCACTCTCTATTAAAAAATTTACTATAACAGTTACTTTTTTATACTCTACGTATCACATCATATTTTTTCTCTAATAATCTATCCATCACATCTTACTTTTACCCATCACATCAAAGGCAAAATTGGAGGTCAACTACAGTTTAACACTTCCTTATTTTTACGCTCAGTTAAACTAGGAACTCTTTTCGAGAACAGAGGGAGTAGAAGTTTGACCAAGGCGAAATGACGACAATTGAAACAAGTTAGGTTCGAGAAATATCAAAACGGGTAGAACGTGCGTGGAAGATAGTTGAGGTACGTTAGGTTAGATTTAATAAAAGTAAGTCTAATTGTGCCCATTTAGACCAAATTGAAATATTTTAAAGAAGGCAAGGAGTATAAAAAGAAGCCAAGAGCATATCCGAGAAGTTTCTAACAAATTCAAAGTGTATATATATATATATATATATATATATATATATATATATATATATATATATATATATATATATATATATATATATATATATATATATATATATATATATATATATATATATTGAGGATAAAGAGAGAAGAAGAAGAAGAATAAATAATACTCTGTTAATTAAAGTGTACGTTGCAAATCTCATGAACTACGGTGTCGTATTGGGTTTCTATTGTTGGGGTTGGGAGTTCTTAACCGCCCTTCTTCTCTTCTCAACCCTTCCATCAATTCCGCCCTCTTTAATTTCCTTCTAGATTTTTATTATCTATACATAAATATATCTATCTCTCTCTTTTTTTTTGGTTTATTACTATTAATTATATATAAGACCTTACGAAAAAAATACTCCGGCGAGATGATGTTGGGGTCGGCGGCGGAGTGCGACGGCAGCGGAGACGGGAAGAGGGTGTTGGAGTACGTGAGGAAAGCGTCGGTGGCGCCTTTCTTGGTGAAGACGTACAAGCTGGTGGAGGATCCGGCCACCGACGAGGTGGTTTCGTGGAGCGGGGACGGGACGGGGTTCGTGGTGTGGCGGCCGGCGGAGTTCGCCCGGGACTTGCTCCCCACCCTCTTCAAGCACGGCAACTTCTCCAGCTTTGTTCGCCAACTTAATACCTATGTAAGCTACTCCTTCTCTAATACTACCTCCGTCCCGCTATATTCGTCCACTTTTGACTTTTGGAACTGTTCATCTAAGCACTTTAACTCATCAAATTCTCTCAATGCATAAGCCTAAATATAGTCATGTGTGATCTTGTTTGATTTGTCTTAACATATAGATTATTAATATATAATTTCTATAATTTTTAATATACAAATTACAAGATAAAATGGATTAAAGAAGTGCATTGGATGGTGTGCAAAATTAAAGTGGACAAATATAGTGGGACGGAGGGAGTAGTATTCAAAACGATTTATACTTTTACTATTTGATTTTTCGATAGTTTTTGTTTACGGTGTATTTTTATTGATCATTTGATAATTAAGGTAAAATATATTTGTCGTATCTTGTTTCATATACTTCATCCGTCTTAAAAAGTCTTTCATCTTTCATTTTTTGCGCATCCTATAAAACACTTCTACCGACATCTAAAATGCCTAAAATTTACAACATTTCTTCTTTATTGTGGGTAGAAGTTATTTTGAAAGTTTTTTTGGCATTCAAGGCGGGATAGAAGTGTTTTTTGGGAGGCGCAAAAAATGAAACAGAAAAGACTTTTTGGGACGGAGGGAGTAGAACTTTTGATATAAAATAGTTTTTGAATACGTAATTTATACTTTTTTTCTATATATATCGAATTAAAAATAAAATCATTTTAAAAAATATAATGGGTAATTTACCTAAATAGGATCAAAACATAATGACTTCCTCCATATAGGATCATACGTTTTTATTTTCCAATGTAGGACCATTGGTCGTTATCTATTAGTCATTATTCAACTAAATGTCCAGCATCACTTGGACATTATTCTACTCACTAGTCATTAATTATTAAGTCATATTTACTGAATACAAAAGTTTAAGTCCTACATTAAGAAATAACTTATTTTTAGTCCTATTCAGTGCAAATTTCACAATAAAATTATGGTGGCAGTAGTAGTAATCTCAGGAATCTTTGTTTTATATGGTAGGTGTTGTTTGACTAACTTAAAAATCAAAATCAAACAAACACATTTCATCATATGGTTTTTTGGCCAATTAACTTCAATTCAAGAACGATGTTAGATTGCTAATTTAGGGGTTAAGGAATGAATTTCAAATTCTACAACTGGTTTAATTTGCATGAAAATAATCTAATAAATGAGAATTACACATATTGTTTTTAGAACAATAATGTTGGTTTATTATAAATTGATAAACACTTAATATAATATGTGATATGTAGCTAGCCAAGCTAGGTGACATATTACTAACCAAACATTCAAACACATACATATGATGATGAACTATTTAACTACAATAATTACAGGGTTTTCGCAAAGTAACAACCAGTCGGTGGGAGTTTCGCAATGACATGTTCCGCAAGGGTGAGAGAGATTTACTATGCAACATTCGTCGCAAAAAATCATCCTCATCAAACAGGTCACGAAACTCCCACAACAACAACAATAACAACAAAGCGCGATTTGGGCACCAAGCTGATCCATTGTGGACCAGGAATGAGAGAGACCAAACGTCGTCATTCTCATCCACCTCGTCAACGAGAGTGTTGTCATCAGCCTCCAGATATGACATCCTTTTTGACGAGAATATGAGGCTCAAGAAAGAAAACACAGTCCTTAGTACCAAGCTTGCGACAATGAAGAGCAAGTGTCGGGATCTCCTTGACTTGGTATCTGCGGCCACGTATGCCTCATCTGGGATCTCTTCAGGGGAAGAAGAAGAAAAAGAAGAAGAGAGACCATTTATGTTGTTTGGTGTAAGGTTATGTGATTATATGTAGGTTCTTAATTAATTCCTTGTATTATTACTCTAATTATACCTAATATATACAATTTGTAACTAAAACTTAATCTATCTGCCTTAATTTCACTTAGACAATAATACTAAGTGAGCGTCGGGCTAATTAATTCCGAGGGTATGAAAGAATTATTTGGGAGGAAATTCTCTGTATATTGAATTGACTTGTGAAACTAATTTTTGAATACAAGGATCTAACCTTTTTTATATAGGAAGAGGGTAAAGTAAACAAGGAAATTTCTATTCCTACTAACATAAGAATTAAACAAACTAGGAAAGATACTAAATACTAAATCTAATCCAACTAGGAAAGATACTAAAACTAATCCCAAAGGGATTTGGTTTCCTTCTTCAATCCCGCTTCTTTATTATGTCTCTCACACTATCCTTCTTCAATACCGTTTCCTTCTTCTATCTCTAACACCCCCCCTCAAGCTGAAGAATGGGAGTTCAACATGCACAGCTTGGACATAAAAAAAATGTTCCCTCGGTTCGCGCATCTACGCAAGCTTCTCTGGCAGGTCCCACGTGCAATTCCTACACGTACAAATTGGGAACTGCTCCAAACCTACAAGAAACATTCCCTCGGTTCGCGCATCTGCGCAGACTTCTCCGGTAGGTCCCACGTGCAATTCCTACACGTACAAATTCAGAACTGCTTCAAACCTGCAAAAAACGTTCTCTCGGTTCGCGCATCTGCGCAAGCTTCTCCGGAAGGTCCCACGTGCAATTCCTACACGTACAAATTGGGAACTGCTCAAAACCACAGAAACTGAGCAACGATCAATGGACGCGATGTCGGGCAATCGTGAACAGTAACCGCGATCAATAGAAACTGCCGTCAGGACGGTCAACCTACTCGACCGTTCTTCAGCAACGGTTGACCATTCCGACACTTCGGTAGTAATAACAGGCGACGATCAATGGACGCGATGTCGGTCGATCATGAACAGTAGACGCAGAAAGAGTTGTTTGTCTCCGTAGAACAACTCTTGTCCGACCACTTCTTCAAGAATGAGGGAGGATAATAATAAAAAAATCACAATATCCAACCAGTAGGCATTGAATTGTGTATGCCCAACGGCAGGGGAAGAAGCGTGTTTGAGGTCTCAAGAATTCAAAACTGGCTCTGATACCATGAAAGAATTATTTGGGAGGAAATTCTCTGTATATTGAATTGGTTGTGAAACTGATTTTTGAATACAAAGATCTAACCCTCTTTATATAAGAAGAGGGTAAAGTAAATAAGGAAATTTCTATTCCTACTAACATAAGAATTAAACAAACTAGGAAAGATACTAAATACTAAACCTAATTCAACTAGGAAAGATACTAAACCTATTTCCAAAGAGATTCGGTTTCCTTAGCTTGTTCAATCTCGCTTCTTTATTATGTCTCTCACACTTTCCTTCTTCAATCTCGTTTCCTTCTTCTATCTCTAATAGAGTACCTCGAGGAAGGGATTCATCGTTTTAGTGGGAACAAGAACATGACTAATGATCCTATTGTAATCAAACTTTGACTATCAGTCATCATATTTTGTTCACCAAACACCTCTTTTTGTTGTTGATTTTGCCTTAGCAAATTACCGCACAAAAATGGCTAAACTCGATGATCACTTATTAGCTTTTTTGTTAATATATAGGAATGTCAATGAATGAAGGTGTTAAAATGAGTTTAATTAATAATTAAATAGATCAATATTTATGTGAAATAACTAATTCAATGGAGAGCTGAAGTTTGTGAGTTGTGGTATTGAAATGATATTTCACACCAATTTTCAAATAAAAATAAATTCATGGAACTCCAGTTTGTACATGGTCATGATTGTTAATATCTTGAATGTATTTTAACTTTTTTTTCGAGAATAAATTCATGAAACTTTTATTTTAGTATATTATGAGTGTTTTACTTCTACTTTATTCTTTTCCCTTAATGTATGCTCCTAGCTAGTTTAAATTTTTTCAAATGTTAAAATTAAAACTCCTCATCATATTATAAAAATCAAAAGTTTCCAAAATAATTGTGTTCAAATAGTAAAAAAATTGACTGCGATTAATTAGTGAGACTGGAAAATTGATGGAGACCAATTGACTATTTAAACCATCGATCGATTATGATACTATTTTGACTTCAAGTATTACAGAGATACACACATGCATCTATACATGCACAAACTTTATTATTTGCGTGTGCAAGTTTGGGTGCAATGCTTAGAATAATTGAAATAATGTCATTATCTTGCTATATATTCCACTAATAATATTTTTGTTAAATCAATTTCATGCATGCATTATAGGTGCGCAATGCATGCACCTAATGCTATTGACTGGTCAAAACCTAACCTTAATTAGTAACACTTCTTAGAAAGTGGAACTCTAGCTTGAAGAGTGGGCATGCCGACAAGTCGCTGGTAATTAACAATGGTATATATTGCTAGGTTAAGAAAATGTTGAAAAAAAATGAAAGTGAATAAAAAAAATGAAGCTTGTTACCATGGTAAGCTTTGAACATTAATTAATTATGCACTTTCATTATATTTTGGGTGCACTATCTACTACCTACTTCCTCGTCTCATAAAATTCTCCTTGTTTGAAAAAATGCACATTTAAAATTAATAATTTTAGTGTTACTTTTTAATTTTGTCCATATTTTATAATAAAGTAGGATGAGATTGTGTAGAATAAATGAATCATAATTAGAAAATAACCCAAAAGAACTCATTTTAAAGGTACATTTTTTTTCAAACCGAAAAAAATTTTATGAGAGGGAGGGAGTAACAACAAACCATAACTCATCCTTCTCGATACCTTTAACAAAATCTTCAATTTTCATTAATGACCCTCTTGTGGGCTTTTATTGAGAGGTATTGAGATAAAGTTGAATTCCATCCTAAGCCAATCCAGCAATGATTGTAGAGAACTACGGAGTAATACATTTCTCAGAATAGGACTAGGTATGTTTTATTCTTTTTATGACACAAAATTCTATATGATCTGTCATATATATCCTCATTAGCAAGAAGTGTTGAATAATGACTGATTACAAGAATGACCCTATAAATGTAGTCATTAGTAAAAAGTGCTAGATAATGACTAATTATTTCGATGACTATTGAAATTGTTTTAATAATATTGTATTTTATAATAGATCATTTTTTCCAAAAACATGATATTTTAGAACTTTTCATTGTCAAACGTTATACTCCGTGGTAGATTAGACTAGTCCTACTTAAAGAAAAAATGATATACTCAGGGGTATTTAAGTCTGATTTTCGCAAATTTACTCATTCCAAAACTCGGATTCGGTGGGTGGAATAATTTATTACGGAGTACTCCGTAGTCCGTACAGTTCTGTAGCCCATTGCAGTGTATGGGCCTTGGCCTTTTACTCTATTAGTTGGCCTAATCGATGAATGCTTGAAGACGCCCGCCCAGTCTCCATCGCCCATCGTCGACGACGGAGCACCGCCGTGGCCCGCCACCTCCGTAAACACCGAACCGGTATGTTTCTTCAGCTCTTCTTTTGGATAATCTACTATTCGTTTTAGATTTTTGATTATATTATCCTCTGCAAGCCATTTTCATATTTCTTGTGTTCTTATCTTCCAATAGATTTACATTAAAGTCTCTTAAACCATAACGCCTTATCATAGCACTTGGTTGCAGAAAGTGTTACCCCAGTATAAAATTGTAGATTTTTTTTTCTCTATATTTTGCTTCGTGAATTGTGAATTTGAGCTTATTGTTATTTATGAAAAAATTATCTTTGTATAATCCCAATTTGAGATTGAACACAGTGGGCTCTGTGTATTTGTTTCTGTATAATTCCAATTTGAGATTGAACACAATGAGATGGAACACATTGGGCTAGTTTTGTAAAATGTCCAACATCACTTGGACATTATTCTTCTCACTAGTCATTATAAAGTCCTATTTAAGGAATAAAAAAGTTTAAGTCCTACATTGGGAAATGACTTATGCTTTTGTCCTATTCAGTTCACTTGTAAAAGGGTAATTTACCTAAATAGGACTAAGGGTAATTTTATGTGTTTATTACTTTTTCTTTTTAAAATAAGATCAAATCCAATCAGATAAGAAAATTATTAAATATAACTACAGTCTACAGATCAGACAAGATCAGATATCATCTGATTAGATCTTCAAAACATCATATCAGATCAAGTGAACGGAACGCAACCTTATTCGGGCTTGTCCGGATATTACCAGTCCGGTCCCAGTCGGTCTTCAAGGCAGTTCAGCCCGGTCTTCGGTCTTAAATTAAGCTCTTACTCGGTCCCGGTCACAGCCCAAACTTAAGATGATGCACAGCCCAGACTTAAGACGATGAGGCATGCTTGAAATCTCATGCATTTTCATTATATTATCACAATGCACAGTTTTTATTTGACGTATGCCATTATGTATTTCTTAGTGCTCTGGCTTGTTTTCTTCTTCTTATTTTTTTTTTGAAATTTGATGTGCAGTACTACTAATATTGAGATGGTGCTTGATATATTGTGCATCTCAATATTACCAGCGCTACTCGGTTTATATATTTGAGTAAACATCGGTCTGAGGAAGTTTGAGTATTGAATTTGTGTCGTGTTGAGATTGTTGTGCTTCACACTTGGCATGGACGTAGCACATTGCTATTTGGATGGCAATGCAGATGCTGTGGAGTTCTGCCCGCATGATTCGTACCACCATGTTTTAGCGGCCTCCACATACACGCTGCGGGAAGGTGGCAATCCCAGTCGCCGTGGGAGCATTGCGCTCTTTAGTGTTGATGCTGCCAAAGATAGTCTTGATTTGTTATACAATGTGGAGACCTCTGGCGTATTTGACATCAAATGGAGCCCGCCTGGGGGAAGTGCAAATCCTTTTCTGGCCCAAGCCGATGCCGATGGCTACGTGACCATTCATAGTTGCCGTAATGGGATTGAAGGTTTGAATTTATTCCCTGATAAACTTATGATATGCTGTTTTTAGCAGGAAATATACCACCAACCCTGATATATACTCCCTTTGTCCAATTTCTTTCTTCTCATTTGATTTTTCGCGGTCAGTATATACTCCACAATTTTCGAATTGGTGACTATATATGGAAAACCCTCAGTTATAAAGGATCATTTATGGAATTTACTATAAAATGATAGTTGCCCGGGTTTCCTGTTTGGCCATTTTCGAAGATTGGTTATGTGACACTTATACTGATACAACTCATCACTTTGAAGTTATGTTTTGAGCATTATAAATGGATAAGTAGTGCTTGTACTTCATGTGCAGGGGCTCTCATCTTTGAGTTTCTATATATGTCTAAATAAATATTGATTCCATAATGGCAGGGGCATATCTCAAGAACATCACAAGTGAGAGAATCAGTAACTCCATGTGCTTGTACTTGGAATGGAATCCTTCAGCCACATCCCTCACAGTGGGACTCTCTGATGGCTCGGTGTCCATTCTTTCTTTCGTGGAATCCAAGCTTGAAATCCAGGAAGAGTGGAAGGCGCACGATTTCGAAGTCTGGACAACCACCTTCGACACCCACCATCCCAACTTGGTATACACTGGCTCGGACGACTGTAAGCTCAATTGCTGGGATTTGCGGGACAGTCCTTCCCGCCGCAGGGTATTTCAGGACTCCAAAACCCACAAAATGGGCGTCTGTTGCATCCAGAAGAGCCCTCACGACCCAAACACCTTAGTAACAGGGAGCTACGACGAGTTCCTGAGAGTGTGGGACCTGAGATCGATCTCCAAACCTGTTGAGGAGACTTCAATCGGCTTGGGGGGTGGGGTATGGAGGGTGAAGCACCACCCTTACGTTCCCGGCCTCGTCCTGGCTGCATGTATGCATAATGGGTTCGCAACCGTTTCTGTGAAAAGCGGCGAAGCTGCAGTGTTGGAAACTTACAAGAAGCATGATTCGCTCGCGTACGGAGCAGATTGGCAGAAGGGAGAAGCAAGAAGACCTGAACCAGTTGTGGCTACTTGCTCATTCTATGACAAACTTCTTCGGGTATGGAGGCCAGGCAAAGATACTCTTGTTGCTGTCTTGTAATAAGATTCCCCCCCCCCCCCCCCCTCAATGTTGTAATGAACTGTGGTATGTGATGGAGTAAAGATTAAAGATACACACCTCGGCATAGTGTGTGGTTTCTAAGAGGATTTCCATATTTTCGGAAATCGAAAACGAGATCTGCACAATTTCTTTCGCTTTCATTGAAGAGTTGTGTTTCTGTGGTTCTAAGGTCTACACTTAAGATGTGGATATTTTCACTTTATGGGGGGGTGAGAAGTAGATTTTTTCTTTTCTTTTTTTTCAAAAATTCTCATTGTGGATATTTTTTTTACTTAGGTCAATAAGATGAGTGTGAACCTAAGGATCACATAAGAATTTGCCTTTGTTTCATCGATTATACAAATCTCACTGAGGCAACCAATGCAACACTAGCGGCAACCAGTAAGGCCTATTGTTTGATGAGCAAACTAAATTAGGAAAGAAGTTGGTTACTCTTTCCGTTTCAATTTAAATTGTCTGTTTTGATTTATGAAGTTATTCATCCAACTTTGTTTATCCAATAAACAAGAACAGAACCAAATGAGATATAAACCAAAAAAATTAGAATTTGAATGTGGCCTCGTTTGAGAATAGCATTCTCATTTGGGTTTGAAAATGCATAAAAAAAGTGGTATCGCTTAATAATGTTTTTGAAAATGCTAAAAATATTGTTAAGTAAGTGTTGGAGTCAAAATTAACTTATGAGATGCAAGAAAATGGGGTGGGGTGTGTGTTATTTTAGGGTCGAGGCAAGGTAGGGGGTTTGCCGGGGAAGTTAGGGGGATAGAAACCGTCAATTTTATGAAAGGAGTACTCGAGCACTTCCGAGTCATCCCATGACATTGCTGGGCAATGTCATCCCATGGCATAGATGGACAATGTCATGGGATCCGTCTCTATGGAGCATTTGAGCCTATAAAATTAACGTACTTTTAGTACGTGCGATATCGAAATGCATGGCGTTGGGTTATTATGACCCAACGTATTGGGTTAGTCTATTTTGGGCTTTTCAAATATTGGAGCTGCTGCTTCATTCATGTACAGTATTTTACTTACTTTCAGCCCAATTTTCAAATGGAAGTAATTTCCATTTCCTAACTCAAGATGAATTCCTCATTTACTTTTCCCCTTGGCCATCTTAGAAAGTTTTGACCGGATAAATGTGTTGGTTAATTGTTAAAAATATTTGTTAAACAAATTACTTCAAAATAAAATTACATCATACGGTAAAATAAACGATTACCTATTTAAAAAGTTGCATCATATTTTCTATAGAATAAGATGCGACACTATTATGGTATTGTAAAAACTAATTAACGGAAATAAGTAAATAAAAAAATCATCTTCTGAATAACGAAGTGAGACAATTAATTCAAAACGGAAGGAGTAAAACTTGTATTGTGTATTTTAAAAGTTTTAACTTTATTTTTAATTTTTTAAATAGTATTCAAATAAATTAAGTTAAAAATAACTTCACCCAAAGAAACTTAAATTTAAACTCAAATATTGTAAAAATCATAAACTAAAATTTTGTTTGGAATTATTAAAGTTAAAAAGTGAAAGGCTACCATAGATCTGAACAGAAGTTGGGTTGGGAGATAGAGGAGGCATGCAGAGCCAGCTAAGATGGTATTAATTGTAAATTCAGATCGTATTAAATTCAGCAGTGAATTTATTAATTAATTAATTAAACTGCCTTATATATATATATATATATATATATATATATATATATATATATATATATATATATATATATAATGTATGTATTTATAAATGCATTATGCATGCAATGCATGCCGACACCGAACCCGACGGGGTGTATAGTACGTGCCACTCACTGCCTCTACATGAATGCACCTCTTTCATCTCATGCACCCACTAATTATATTTATTTACTTCAAAAAATTTAAAAAAAAAGTATTTTGGAGTTTCCACGTTGGAAAATAAAGATGAATACTACTAGCATGTATAGCATGTATAGAAAGGTAGAACCCTACCGATCAGTTATTGTGTCCTAGTTTATTTGTCGGCAATTATAGCTCAATTTAGCTCCCTTTAGGTGGCTATAGAGGTCATGTCTTTCTTGGGACTAATGTCTTTAAGTTGGGGGGAGGTGAAAGACTAGGGTACACTGGCATTATACGGAGTGACTTGTTTGTTTAGCTGTGAAATGAATGTGTTTTCATATGGAACGTCCTATTAAAGGGATATCCACCGCACCATTTTTGGACTCTTAAATGCTGTAGACCCCTTGACTAGGACACTAATGGTTACACTACTATCCCACTGTCACTCCCCAAAAAAATAAAAACTAACTTGATTTTGTAGCACCAAACTTCACTACAAAAACCAATTTCAAAAGCGATGTTAATTTGGAGAATCACACTTATATTGCCACTTTTGATACCTAAATGATAGAATTTAGGATGTGTATGGACAACTGGATTGGGTAATAAAATACTTGGGTTGAATCATATTAAAAAGTTGAATCCAATCGATTAGTTAGTTCAACTCAAGAGCTTATATACTGATTATTTTACTCTTGCACTTTCGATGTGGGCTGTGCACTTTAACACTCCTCCCCAAGTGGACAACCGGGCCATTTTGAATCTAACCGGTTGATCATTTGTAAATCCTTGATGATTATTTTTTGAGCGCCAACACCTAAAGGACCACGAACTGCTGGGTATGGACTTCCAAACGAGCAATCATGCTAAACGAGCCACATGCCGTTGGGTACATACTCCATACAGACAACTGAGCTAAAAACTAACGGGCCGCTAGAAATGAACGTCTAGACGGACACCCCTAACAAACGAGGTGGGCTAAAATCTGCTCTAATATCATGATAGAATTTAGGATGGGTATGAATAACTGGATTGGGTAATAAGACACTAGGGTTGAACCATATTAAAAGATTGAATCTAATTGATTAGTTAATTCAACTCAAAAGCTTATATACGGATTATTATAGTCTTGCACTTCCAAAGTGCAACACTAAAGACATATACAAATATTTTCGTACAGACTCGGACAATAGAGATTCACCAAATTAAAAAAATAGAGAATCAAAAACAAACCTTTTTAATTTTACAAAGACAATAAAGATGATCAATATATGTTCGAGATTAGTGCGAGAACTGAGACCGCTTGAAAAAAGAACACACTAATTTTACAAGGATGATTTTATTAAGAAAAACTTTAGAGTAATTAAAAAAAATTATATTCTTGTAAAAAAAGTCTATTATAATATAGTATCTGTTCATACAAAATTTACATGGCTAATAGAGATGAAATAATATATTTAAATTAAAAATATAGAGTAATTTAAGAAAAAAAATGCAAAGAGTGAATATTTTTGGATTATATAAATAGTAAACAAAAGAAATTTTTTTTTATTCCTTTTATGACACATAATTCCATATGATCTGCCATATATGCCCTCATTAGCAGCAAGTGTTACGTTGGATAATGACTAATTATACAAATGACTTTACGAATGTAGTTATGATTGATTATTCGAATGTCTCTACGAATGTGGTCATTAGGACAAGTGTTTGATATGACTAATTATTTCAATGACTATTCAAATTATTTTTAATATCTTATTCGATTTGAATTGTGTTATATGTCATTTTTCTATAAAGAAAGAATATTTTAGAATTTTCAATTACCAAATGTTAGAGTAATAGAACTAATTTTATTTAGAAAAAAAATGATATTTTTAAATCACATAAATCATCCTAAAGAAAAATTAAAAAAAAGGGAGGTGGATATAATGCAAGAGAGACGGTTGGATTAAATGGAGAAAGTGGCATGAAATCCATCCACAGATAAGATCAAGAATGGGATTCCCGGCGACGTGGGCTACCAAACCCAAGGAATATTCCACCGGCAGTAGCGGCGGCGGCGGCGGTAGGGACGGAGGTGGTGCAATGGGCTTCCTGTTTCTCTTCTTCCCGGAAAACGAAACCTCCACCGCCAAGAAGAAAACCGCCCATCAAACGGCCCTCGATCTCCTCTCTTCTCCGTCGTCTTTCAAGCCAGTTGCCGCTTTCTTCCGCCGCTCGATCTCCGCCACCGTCGTCTCCACCGTTTCCGTCTGCGCCCTCCTCCTCTTCTTCCTCACTCTGCTCTCCTTCACCGTTTACTTCGATTCCGCCGCCAATTCATCCCTTTTGAGACCCCGAATTGCGGCCTCCGGCGAAAATTCGTCCTCCGGCCACGCGCTGCAGGGCATGGGCTCGCTGTACCGGAGAGGAACCCGAGCCATGAACGATCTCGTCGTAGCTCACGCCGTTGATTCCCTCACCACCCACGAGCTCAGACTCTTCCTCCGACTCCTTTTCCGGTCGGCGGTATTGGCGAAATCGGACGTTTTGCTCATTTTCCGGTCTAAATCGGCCGCCCAAGACCGGGTCGTAGCAGAGGAAAACAGGTCGTTTCTGAATCTCCTCCTCCACGGCGGCGGGAGTGATCGGAAATCCATGGCTGCTTTCGAGATTTCCGACAAGAAGATGAAGGAAAGCGGAGAACCGATCTGGGGACGGAAAATTCGGAGGAGGAATCCGGGTGGAGGAAACTGGACTGAGTCGACTCGGTGGAGTTACGGCTCTGTAGTGGGTTTCGACGCGGACGAGCTGGACCCGGAGAATTCTTTAGCCGGGTTTCTTGATCACGTGCCCATGAGCTTGAGAAGATGGGCTTGTTACCCAATGATTCTCGGGCGAGTCCGGAGGAATTTCAAACGGGTGACTCTGATTGACCCGAACGAATTCCTCCTGCTCGACGACCCATTGGGTCGAGTCAAGAACAGAGACCCCGACTCGGTGCACCTAATGACCGTAACTCATCCCACACCCGCATCAAAGCGGCCCGAGGACCCGGACCCAAAACAGGTCGCCCCGGGAATCGTATCGGGCGGGGCTCGTGGGGTCCGGATGCTTTCGAGCTCAATGCTGACGGGGATCGTCGCGACGGCAATGCAGCCCAAGAAGAAGAAGAAAAACTCGGTGACCGAGTTCGGGGTCATGAACCAACTCGTCTGGAACGAGTCGGTACTGAAGAAGCTGAATTTGGTGGTATCGGACGAGTCGATCCCGGGCCTGAGTTCACTCGCTGAGTTAAACTCGAAAGTGTTAACCGTAGTGTCAACAGTTAGGCCAGGGAATGGTAACGGTAAAGGGGAGGGTAGTATTGTGATTTTGAAATATTTGTGTGCATTATTTTTTGATTCCACAGTTTATCCAGATTGCTAATTATTAGAAAATGAAAGGGAAATTCACATTATTGTTTTTCCAAAGGGGAGAAAGAAAAAAAAATTAAAAATATATTGGGTTCACAAGTTTCTTGTTACGGTAATTATATTGTTTTAAGTCGTTAACTTGTTTTGTATATGATGTACTATTTGTTAATATTTTTCATTCTATAGTGAATTTTGTGCATCAAAATATCAGATATCCCTCCGTCTTAATTTTGATTATAATGTTTCTTTCTTTCATATCTTGATAATTTTTGTTTATTTGTATATATTTTATTGATTATTTGATGAGATAAAATATTTTTGTCATCTTTTATTTTGTAAAATTTTTGGCATAGTTTTAAATATTTAATTTTTATTGATGTAACAATTTGTAAATAAAATGATTTTAAAAGATACGGAGTTTTACCTCGTAAATTCCATTTTTGTAATCAAATTTGGGACGAAGAGAGTATACATGTCACACAAATTTATTAAATTGTAGTAATATATGACACAAACATAATGTAAATGATGATTGAAGTTAATCATGTTTGACTCAAAAAAAATGAATGTAATCTATTTAAATAATCGTACAAAATTCCGAATAAATTGCTCCCCCGTGTGTTGCAAAATAAAAAGAGTAGCTAGACATTATTTCTAGAACCAAATATTATTCACTTCAATAAATCATAATTGATCGAACTTTCCATTTTATTTTGTAACGGATGGAGTATAAACTTTGAGTTAAAAAAATTATATTACATTATATTATTTATAAAAATAAGATGTGATATAACCAACTTCTGGATGGTTCGAAAGGTGTGCACTTACACACGACCCCCAAAATTATAAAGCCCAATATGATTAGATGTTCATTGTTCTAATTATGGAGTATTTGATATTTTTAATAAGAATAAAAAATTTAACCCGCCGTAAATGATGCCAGATGATTCATTGGGGACAAAGAGTATACTTCTTCCGTCTCTAAATGTTTACCACATTTCAAAAAACGAAAAAAAATATCAAGTTTTTTTCATTCATTTTATTTAAATATTGGTATAGAAATAAAAAAATAAAATTTACATATTTAAAAACTACATAAAAAATTCTTCGAAATAAGAGGTGTCAAGAATATTTTATTTTATCAAATAATCAATAAAAACGTATAAACAAACAAAACTTTTCGCGATGATTGAAAAAAGGAAATGTGACAAATATTTTAAGACGGAGGGAGTATATATTTTCTCCGTTATGAACTAATTATCTCACTATCCTTTTTATTCTCGCAAATAAATTACCGAGTAGTATCTAATATTGTTACTGATGAATACCCGAGATTGGGGGTATCCGGCCCAGTTGGAAAGCGGCCCAGCCCAACTGTGCCAAGGCCCACCTAATTGGGCAAGGGCAAGAGGAAGCTAAAGCCTTAGGAAGGCCACCTTTGCATCAGGCCATGCTCGGCCTCGGCAGGGTTGGTCATCCTCGGACCACCCTCGGCCAGCCTTCCTTCAAGAGACTTCGGGGAGCAGATCATGCACACTCGGCCTCAGCCCAAGACATCAGCAGACCAGACCAAGGCATGGGAGCTGCCTAATTAGTCAAGATCAAGGGACTCACGATTGGACCTCTGCCACACCTCTGGCAGAGTTGTTCTAGCCACCCTATTTGTAACATATTTTGTATAGCAGCCCTAGGGGTAATGATGTGGTTAGGCGCCGCCAGTGAACAGCCCAATCTTTGTGGACCCGGACCATTGGACTCCGGACCAACGGTCGGGAACCCTCTGTTGTAATTCGCATATAAACCCTTTCTAGAGGAAAGGGGAGGGACATTCTCACTAGCACAATAATACTTACAATCTTACTTGATTCCTAACTTGTCCACTCTCAACTCAATTCGATACTCTTCCGCCTAGTCTCTTAGGCCCCGGGTTACTTAACCCAACCGTTACTTTCCTAATAAATTAAGAATATTTGATTTGTAATTTATCTTTATTTTGAACAAATTTCAATCATCGAAATTTACTTTCTGAAATTCTTTTGAAGCTTTTAATGTGCGTGATTGTATTTGCCTTTTTGTGTAATTTTAAAAGCTTAAAAGTCACTAAAAAGTACTAATCCATATCAGCTATATGACCATGCAATGATTCCAAAGTGATACAATTAGGATCACAAAAATAAATCACATGCAATTAAGACAAATTAATTTGGCCAAAAAGGTCAAGACATGCATTATTACATCCATGATTGATTAATTATTGTACTTGGTATCTTTCTTCCGTCCAATATAATAAATTACTATGTCTACCATTCAAATAACATGTAAAATTTCATCATTTTTGTATGTATTTTATTTACAAAATAATATAGAAATTAAAAAAATAGGACTTAAATATTTAAAAAATTACATTAGAAAGTTGTACAAAACAAGATGAGATAAAAATAGTTTATTTATTTAAATGATCAATGAAAACACATAAAAATAAATAAAATATTGTAAAAGCCATAATAGAAATAGCGCAATTCATTATATCACGAAGGAAGTTAACTTTACCACAAAAAATGTTTGATTGAATTATTTTAAATTCAATTTGGGAAAAAAATTAACTAGATTAAAACATACCTTATATACTTATAAAATAAGAATTTTTTTTTTATTTCTTTTTTTGCAAAAATCAGACTTATAATGTCAAATAGTAACAGGCATAATGTTAAAAATAGTAGAGTATAAAATATCACCACACAATGCCGAAGTGCGAGAATTCCACCGTGCCAATATTGTAAAATTAAAAAAATAAAATTCATACACTTTAAAAACGATATTAGAATTTTTATAAAATAAAATGTGAGAAACTCAAACCTATAAATTAGTTTGTCAAACATATAAAAGTTTAATTTTTATAAATGCTTAAAAAAAAATAATCTTTAGAGAGACAAACTACAAACCAAGCTAATTTTTTTCTACGGCTGGCGCAAAAACAAATACAGTATTGTTCGGTTTCTTCATTGTATTTAATGATGTCTCATAAGAAACAAAATTGCACGGGCGATACTCCGTATTTATTTAGGAAAAACTAAAACAGTCGCTCGTCCCCAATTTGATTATAAATTGGGTTTATGAGAAAAAAAAAATTCACTTTTCGAAATTATTTTATTTACAAATCGGTATGTCAATAATAAATAAAAATTGTATATTAAAAAATACATCAAAAGTTCTAGAGTACAAAAGAAGAGGTGACATGAATATTTTATTTTCCCAAACACTTAATGAAATCGCGTAAATAAACAAAAGTTATCGAGAGAAGAGAAAAAAAATTATAATTGAAATGAGGACGGAGGAAGTAGGAGAGAAATAGTACTTCTCTCGTCCCTAAATCTCCTTCTCGTTTTGATTTTTATGTGACTTAAGAGATACTTTTGTGTTAATTTTTTCAAATTATCCTTGATGTGATTGATAAAAATAAGACGTGACCGTTTGGGCAACTTTTTCACAACAATTATTGGGATTATGAATTACTCCCTAAAAGAATTCATTTTCTACACTATAGGAGTATAGGGTAGAAATAGGCAAGACATGATTTAATTTTTTTAAGGGGGGAATTGAGAAGATTTCTCCCCGTAAAAAAAGGACAAATATTTTCCACTACATTTTTTTTCCTTTAATTATGTTGAAGATGTGTATGTAGTGTTACTTTGTTGTTGTTATTGTATTTATTGTATTAATACTGCTGTTTTTGTAGAAGTTTTGTATAAGTTTTTGTATTGTATTGTATAAGTTTTGTTGTTGTAAATTATTGTATTCATATTGACGATTCATGAACGTAACTATGAATCACCATCCGCCTCAGCATAACTATTTAGTTCAGCTCTTGTGAGTGAAACTAGATGCACTTTCATTATCAATAAGTCTCAATTTATATTACATATTAATGCAATCAAATTAAAATTTGAAAGTTCTCAACAAAATATATCTATTCAAAATATTTTTTTTATATTAATATACATTAGAAATTTTATATAATTGAGGTCTCAAGTTCATCAAATCTGACTCAAAAAAATCAAATTACACAAATACAATGAGACGAAAATAATACTCCCTAGTACCTTGCATATACATTCGAGCATTCTAACACCTTTTGGGCAGAAGAATTCATAATCATTCTTGAAGGTTTTGTCTTATTTGATTGAAGATTTTTAGAATAACACCAAAATTACAGTATAGAAAAACCAACAGAGTATTAGAGCTACAGGGAACAATATAGTCAAGGGATAAAAAATGCAATATAGATAATGCAGAATAGCAATTAGCAAACAATACCACTTTCTATATTTCACAATACCAAGTAATGATTTATTTTAAAATACATATACACCCTTTTAATGAAATTTTAAAAAAAAGAAGAATAAATGATCTTAAAAAAATGGACCATTACATGCTAATCAAATCAAAGAATCAAGAATATGGCAATCTTCATAACTAAAAGCTTCAGACCAAGGCAAGCCAGCAATAGGTAATAGGGAAAAACTTTAACTTTTTCAGGCAGGAAAGACATGACCAAAAACCCAAAAGTACCAAGAACTAGGCCATCCAAACGCATCACGAGTCGAACAAATGCTCGAGATTCAATGCCTGCATCTAAAAGAGGTCGACTTTCCGTTTGAGCATATCTTGTTTCCATTTGGGCAGCTTATAGAATGCCTCTTTTGTTGCCCCGAGAACAGTCGCAAATTCCTCATCTGAGAGATAAGCCTGTGAAGCAATCACAATCAGAAATGAAAACTTCAAGCCTGTTTGATTCCCAGAGAGTTATTCCTAGAAAAATGTTTGCCAATTTATGTCGTAAAGTCACACATCTTCCCAAGACCCTACTTTTTAAGGGATTTTACTGGGTCTGTTCTTTCTTGCCAAATTGCAATATTAAGTCGTTTTGTGGGTTAAACATAGACTATGCATAGAACAATTTTTTTTCTAGGAGTAAAGTCAGTGTACACACATCTTTCCAAGACCCTACTTTTTGTGGGATTTTATTGGGTTTGTGTTCTTGCTCGCCAAATTGCAATATTATGCCGTTTTGTGGGTTAAACATAGACTATGCATAGAACAACTTTTTTCCTAGGAGTAAAGTCAGTGTAACACATCTTTCCAAGACCCTACTTTTTGTGGGATTTTACTGGGTTTGCTGTTTTTGCTTGCCAAATTGCAATATTATGCCGTTTTGTGGGTTAAACACAGGACGACTTGTTTTTCCAGGCCTAAAATATTTTCCAAAACTACCCAGTTTTCCTGCTTGCAAGGAGCTTAAAAGCAATGAAAAAACAATAGTATTGCGCCACAAACCTCTCTGCGCTTAAAATCAATCCCGGTGACAGGGTTGATGGATTTAGCCTTCAGCCGTTCATAGCTAAATATAGTCTGACCACATTCACTCTTGTCCTCCTGTTCTTGCTCTGGTTTCGGTTTGGATTCAACCCAATCAATTCCGACGGCAGAATCAGCAACCTCTGTTTCCTTGACTTCAGGAGATTCTTTGAAATCTTCACCTGTGCCAAAAAACTTCCATTGTCAGTGACTAACACTTAATTCTAAAACATGTTATGCAAAGACAATCTAGCATTTCTTGGCATGGTAGAAATATATAATTAGTAATGTTAAGGGTATGTTTGCATCCCGAAAAATGATAGGGAAAGGGGGGGAAATGCCAACTACTTTCTTATGTTTGGCTTTACCTTATAAAGTGCAAGGAATTGTAAAATACACTCCATTACTAACTTGTTTTTGAAGTTTCAACATTTGTTTAGACCAAAATTTTGTAGAGTATAACATACATTTGAGCCAGCTTTCTCCCCTATTTACCTCCCTGTTTTTTTCCTTTGTATTTTCCGAATGAGAGCAAGAAAAACAGAAAATTGCAAAGAAAAAGAATAATGTAGCAAGATAGCAGTGGTACTTGTTTCTTGTGGTGGACTTTTAACTACACGTGATGGATGGGCCTCGGTTGGTTGCTTTTCAGCAGTGAGGACAGAAGACAGAGCAGCTATAGCAGCAGCCCTTTGAGATCCCTGACTTATTGCTACTGGTTTTGAGGACGAAATAGGTTTTGTTGAGGAAGATGAACTGAATGCAGAATTCAAAGCAGCCAAGGCTGAAGCTCTTTGAGTTGCTCCTCCCTGATTTGCCCCATTGGATCTTGCCTGATTCTGAAAAAATTAAAACAAAATGATTGGGAGTTTCATATACATATAAATATAAATATATACATTGCACGTGCATACAAACTTAAACTATGTCCCTTTTTCCCAAATTCACATCTTATTCGATACCCCTCCATTTCAAATTACAAGGCCCGTTTCCTTTTAACGCAGTTTATTAATGAAAGCAAGTACATAGTAAGCCAGGTAAAATTAGATAGATGAAGTAAAATGATGTCACTTTTCAAAATTGTCCATCAAACAGGGTCTCAAATATTAATATCAGCCTCTCACAAAAATGTGGATATATTTATAAATGTCATATGAGTAATTAAGCAGCAAGCACATATCAACTTGGCAATTACCGATGTGGCATGACCTGCACCGAATAATAGCATGACCTTCTTCTGGAACGAGTTTCCATGTACCTGGTTATATGATGAATAGAGAATCATTCAAGAAACATTATAATTAAAGAAAATCAGGCATGCATGCCTCATAATTAAGGGCCCATTTGGTAAGGGTTATTTGGCTGAAATAGATGAATTTGCTAAATTTTCCATAGGGAAGGCGCTTCATAACATCTATTTCAGTTAAATTAGGTTTTTTATTCGTAAATTGCTTGTTTCTTTGTTATTTTTCTGGCCTGATAATGATACCAAATGGAGCCTAAGATATGATAAGACGGACAGACACATTTTCGGAAAATATTACTCAAGCATTAACATATGCTAAAAAGTGAAAGTTTTAAACATACGCTAGCTTTTGCAGGATCCCAAGAAAAGAACGTAGTGAAGAAGGAAGGCTCATTTCCTTCTGTGAGTTTATACAATGGAACATGAGGTGATAACCCCTCCAAAGATGCAGCCATCTCAGTGTATTTCTGCAATTACATCCATTGCTTATTTTAAAGAAAACTAAATAGCAAATGAATACTTTCAAAAAATGTCGATAAGAAGTAAAAACTAATAGAGTACCTGACCAACTTCAAAAGCATTTTGTTTCTCATTCGGGTCCGTTGACTGACCGACCCAAACAAACACTTCAGCATGCGTGTCTAGTATCAATATGTCCTCAGTCAACAGATCATCTTGGGAGAAGTTGTACACTTCTTCAACCTAACTCAGTAGTTAAAGGGGGGAGAGAGAGAGATGATTGGTATAGCAGCACTATTAATGCATGGAAAGAATTCACAATGAACCAAGCACCAGAAAATACCTCAAGTTTTCCTGAGTATCCAGGTGAAAGCAAAGTGTTGGAAAAAGATATAAAATCGTTAGATTAGTAACATAATTATTCTTGAAAAGACTAATAGAATGATAAATAGATAAATAAGTAAATAAATAAATGACAAGCATATAAAAGTTTGTACCTTTGTTCATAGAATATGTAAACAAATGGGGATCACGGACCACTTCTGTTGGCACTTTCTTGTTTGTGTAACTTTGTTTCCCTCCTAGAGCAAACCAGAAAGCCGAGCTCTCAGTTCCTTCTTTATTATGCTTCAATGCTACTCCTGGCTGATTATAGGGTTGAAATAAAACTGTACTAAATCAGTCATATCACAGTAGAAAGAAATACATACAGCTACGATAGAATGTTGAAGGGATTGCCAATTTCATGTGAATACACTCATATATGGGTATACTGTATACCTCTAAATTCAAAGACTTGCGCATACTCAAAAAATTAGTGGGATTTTCTTTTTTGAGTTAATAATTTGGAAAATAATAAGTGAAAGAGACATAGACGAAAGCATATTTTACTGCACAGAACCCTGCAAGGAAAGGTTTACCTTCAAGAAGTCAGCAATCTTAGTAGCCAACTGTTGTTGCTCATGTGTGCTCTGGTTTCCATGCCAAGTGAACATTGAAGAACCAGATTGAGCAAGAAAACATTCATTTGAGTTCAATGAAGTTGCCACCTGATAATACAAAATTTACATCTATATTCAATTCATTGTGCCCTGTAAACAGTTATTAATTATATTGTGGAATTTGCTGTCATAACATTAGTGTTCCTCATAGAGCTAATCTATTGACAAGCACCAAAGAGAGAAAGACCATTGAATCAAAGCTGGATCCACATGTCAAAATCCTAATAATTTCTTCAAGTTAAAAGAGAAAGTGTGAAATTGAACTTCAACCCTGGGATTATTCGGAATAAGAACTGTTATGCAGAAACATCGAACAGTATTTACATAAGAAAAGAATCATTGCCAAGTGCCAAAATGGTTTTCAAAGGCATTTGAGGCAGTGAGGCTTAAAGGCAATGTGTCCCACGGCCTCTTGGTAAAGGAAAACTCATTGACATGCAATAGACTTGAAGTTAGACGAATGAACTGACTCAACAAGCAGAAGAGATGGGCCTGAATGATATGAGTGTGACTACAATGATATGCTGGAACACAGCAAGCAGTTCAAAAGGAAAATTAGTTGTCAATAAGTGCATACCGCATCAACTTGAATGGCTTTATTATTATGCACAGAAGTCCCAGATATTTGGATAAGAGCAACTGAATCAGCCGTGTAAGTTTCATCATTTAGACCTTTATCTGCAATATAGTTCTTGTATCCAGAGCTTAGTCCACCCTGATAAAGAATATTTACGGTTTAGATGTATTCTTCTACATTCCAGATTCACCAGTAAATAGATTGCAGATTTGTAGTGTACCGTAAGGATCACCAAGGGCTGGAAGATGGCAACAAACTGTGGTGGCTCTTTCCCTTGAAATATACGACCCTACATAAAATCTCACACCAAGTTCAACATAAAGATATCATATATCTCAGTGGCCAAAAAGAGAAAACAAATATACCAACCAGTACAGGTCTTCCTTTCAGTGAATTGCACATTGAGGTAGCCAACTTAGAAGCCATCTTTTGGTCCTCCTGGATTCATTAAACTGAACTTTTACAAACTGAAACCACCTCATAGCCAATCAATCACACACGAAGATAGAAAAAACAAGAAATATCACATTAATCAAGTATATAGCTGAAAAATTAGGATACATAATTTTCATTTCCACTAAGCAATTACTCCCCCTGTTCTCTACATGTCATATTACTGTTTGAAAGTGAAACTGTGAAACTAACTCTACTTTGTTCACTTATTTTATTTAAGATGTTCCAATGATATTAGTAATTAGCTAATATTAAAATAATTAATACTTATAATAAATTGAAATGAATCAGGGTGAATCAGCCCTCATTAACCTAACTAGGTGCATATAAGGGAATGGTTAAACTATGTGCTTCACCTAAATTTTAAGCTGTGACTCCTGTGAGTTATAATGCACCAATGGAAGAAAGGGCATTATAAGTTAATTGTTACATGATTTCTTCCATGTTATTTGAGTTAAAGTGAAACGCATAGTTCAAAAAAATAGAGGAAAAAACATACAAATCAACTACTTCAAATAAAATTGCTGATTTTTTAACAGACACACATATACCTCAACACTATCCTTTCCAATCCACCAGCACAGGTAATAATCTTCTTTCTTGTCATGAGAGTTATAGGTGTATAAAACTACATAGCAATCTCCACTGTAGAATTTACCAATATCAACTTTGGGAACCGGAGTCTTAGCACGGTCATTAATGCACCAAACCTGATACAGAGGGTGCAAAATTAATATTTGCTTGGGCAGATGAAGAACTCAGAAATCAGCAGTATACAGCAGAAAAGAGTAATGCATACCTCTACTTTTCCTACTTCTAGCAAAGGGGGTACTTCCTCATTCACAGGGACACTTTTGTTTGCCCCTTTGACCCCTACGCCTTGTTGCTTGAGCAAAGCTACAAGGGCAAAGAGATGATTAGCTTGTAGTCGCACACACATACAAATACACGATTCAGCATTCGATGTCACACTTTACCATACCTGCAACCTTTCCTTTTCCTTCCTCAGGAGCAGGTGCCAAACCAGATGGCCATGAATCAAACTTGGACTTGAAAGAATGAGTCTCATAACCTTGAATAAGTCGAGTAATACGTGTCGACTTGGGCCTATTTTGAGAGGCAACAAAATCCTGAGGATACAATTCAGTATAATGGAATCAGAATCTCCACGACATTAAGTAACATGGACATAAAAATGATAAAATTAACTATGACATGCATAAACAGACTTTCTACCTCTGCTGTTTGAATAGCAGATTTCCTCTCATTCACTTGTGTTACACGTCCCACCCAAACAAATACCTCATCACCACAATCTAATAAATAACATAGGTGATTTTCCAAACAAAACTTTGAAAGTTCGCCCTCCACTTGATTAGCTTGACCATCACTTATGCTGCAAAAGGAGCACAGTAGCATCTTATTGGTGATTGAACACATCACTTAAAATCAGTATATCCTGTGGTAGGAGCTTTAAACATAAAACATAGCAAGAAAAAACTCAAGACCAAGATTGTGGGGGATATAAAACATGCTTGTGAGAGAACACATTTATTGCAACATTCAGAGAAACAAAAAAAATACTCCCTCTGTCCTAATTTATTTTTCCAATTGGGAAGAATGTGTTAAATCTCATCTCTTTCAAAATGATTTTATTTACAAATTAGTATAGAAACTAAAAAAAGTATAAGTTACACTGTTCAAAACTACATAAAGGGCGTGTTTGGTTTTTGGCATTTAGGATGGCTTTTGTCTGTTTTGACCAATTTTAGTGGATTTGACTGGTCAAACAGCCAAAAAGGGTGTTTGATAGTTGGCTGCAAGGGTTGGCTTGGCTGTGTGAGTCTGAAAAGCCAAAATTTAAAAAGCTACGAGGAGTAGCATTGCGGTTGGCTGTTGGAAAATAATTTTTTTTATTATTTGTTATTGCATGTGATTTTTATGAATAAATAAAAAAATTAATCATTTAAAAAGTAATTAAAGAAAAAACCGATAAATAAATAAATAAATAATAAATAAATAAATATATATATAAAATTAATAAATAAATAAATAAATCAATTAATAACTAAATAAATAAGTAAATAATATATAAATAAATAAATAGTAAATAAATAAATAGTCCTTCCCCGTGTAAAATTCATGAAGCGATTTGCGAAAAAAAAATACTTTTTTCTGATTTTTTTTTTAGATTTAGGTGTAGAAGTAAACAAAATATATATTTAAGAACTACATCAAAAAAAATTTGAAACAAAATCTGACACTCCGTATAGTTATAATATTCTATCAATTGATCGATAAAAATACATAAATAAATAAAATTATAATGACTTAAGAACAATATATAGCTTAAAATTTTATTTGAGGAAAGAAAATATATATTGCAAAGCATGTTATACCACATAATTATATAGGTGAAAATTTCATGAAATTAAATTTAATTTAATTTATAAAAGCTATTTTGAAGAAGCTAAAATTGCCAAACATTTTTTATCAACAGCCAATATAATCGATTGGTCAAAGCAGCCAACTCAACCATCCGTTCAAAACAGCCAACACGAACAGCCAACAGCTAAATTCCAAACAGCGCCAAAAAATTCTACAAAACAAGAGGTGACAAGGATTTTTTAGTTTACCAGATTATTTATGAAAACATGCATACAAAACATTAGTTATCGAGAGGCTCTAATAGTAACTGGTACAGAAAGAGATAAAGGGGGAGAGATAGAGAGCATCGAGACTGAAGCTATGAGCGACATATCAGCAAGAAATGGAGAATTCCAAATAAAGCAACTATGAACAGAATAGAATGTAAGGAAGAACCATTTTCTCCCTTCTTCATGAGTAAATTAGATAGCTCATTAAAAAATCAAAGTAACATTACTGACTTCACACGTTTTTTCATATTAAAAACAAGAACGCAAACCAGTGAATTATGAAAATCTGTATCATGTAGGCTTACTTCATGTTAGAACTCATCAATTGTGATAATTTATCATTTTAAAGGTCTAGCCAAGTAGCCATTGGCAAAAAGAGATAATGTGACTAAACTCACTAAAGATACCTAAAAAGTTTGGGAGGGGACTTCACTGGAATAATATCATCTTCAGTGGCAACCTTCTTGCTAATTGGGGCAAACCCTCCAAAAAGCACCCAAAATTCACCAGAATTTGATTCAACTTGTAGATTTCCATCATCTGGTGAGTGCATGTACAGGTTTCAGAAAGTGTGGAGATTATATGCCTGCTATAGTTGCTGGGGAATAAATAAAGTTTGTGTATTGCTACTGATACTAAGAGCTTACCGACAATAGCAACATCACACTTTCCCTCATGATACTTTTCTTTCAAAAACTGAATCACTTCTAACGCTTTGGCCCTCTCCTGGATATTAGAGTTTGCACCATTGAACTGATATATCTTATCTTTAGTATCCAGAATGAACACATCGTCGTGGTTGAGTGATGAGCGGGAAAATGGGACCTGGTAAAGTCTAAATGAGATTACATACAATTGTCACGGAGCAGAAATAGACACATTAGTAAGACCTTACTTTTCTGGATATGCTCCAATACCTGTTTCAACCTGACAACCCTTTTTCCTTTACAAATATATAAGCGTGTTTCAAAATTTTCTTCCTCCACCATCTTAAACCCAGATGCAATCCCACCTTCCAGTGGTATAATGCAGGGCTTGAAGTACGATAAGAATCTATCAGTTTCATGACCTTGGATTTCTCTGTGCTGTACTGCTCGCCCACCAAGAATTGCATCGAGTTCTACAGTTTTAATTGCAGCTGTTCCAGCTTCATCCTAATTCATGGTCATGCAGTTTAAGACAACGAAAAGCATAATATATGATGCAATATTTGATAAACATGAGGAAAATAAAAGACATGCCTGGCTCGTATCTTTTCCAAGCCAGAAATGTATGTCATACAAATAGGCCCCACCTTTACCAGGAGATGTCTGCAATTAAAATGGCAACCACGAGAATCAAATTATTACCAAATTATTTATATTAATGAGACTAAAAGCTAGATTTCAGAAGCATAGAGATAAAAAAACCAGTACGTACCTGCAAGATGATGTAAGAGTCCCCTGAATAGAATTTTCCGTAATCAGATTTAGGTAAAGGAACTGGTTGGAAATTTTCAATTCTCCAAATCTCAGTCCCACTAGATGAAGGTAAGTTGTTAAAGATAACATTGCTGAAGATGTCTATTGTCTGGTAAGTTCCATCCACATATAAATGTGAGTGGGGGTACACACACACACACATATACTCCGAGTGTGTGTGTGTGTGTGTGTGTATATATATATATATATTTATTTATTTATTTATTTATATTTATTTATATGCACATATACATAAACACACACCCAAATGTGTGTGTGCGCGTGCGCGTGCAATCTCAATTTTACCATTTCTCGCTGTGATTTCTAAAAACTTAACTGATTTTTTAAGTTGCTATTGCAGAAAGGATACACTTTTTGGCCTGCTCCCTGAAATGCAGGTTCCAACTCTTTCACGGAGCTTGACATTGTATAAACTCTTCAAATGACAGGTTCTTCAGAACAACGCTATACCTTGGGGGCTCCTATCTTCAGCTATCACAGTTTCCCCAAAGATAGAGGCAATAATTGCTGCAAAGACAATGATAGGGCATGAAAGTTAGGGAATGAAAGACTGGCAGGGGGGCTATGATTGCAATTGCAGAAAACTAGAACCTATAGCACTTCTCTTAGTGGACTGAACAAAGTACCATTCAGCCATTGGTAACATGAAGAAATCAATATGTTTGAAGCCGGACAAAGGAACCAATTCGAAAAGATTAAATTTAGAAGCAAAGGAAGCATGTAAAGTTTAAGGCAATGAGCATGTCTTGCATAAATTCTTACTGGTATTATTTTCAAAATTGTCTGAGATGAAAACAGAAATGGCCATAGCATTAAATTCAAACAACGCACAAGGTGACAAGCGCATCAAACAATCACAATGCATGGAGGCTAAGTTTCTACTCCCTCCATCCCAAATTAATAATCCAGATTTGGTTCAGCACACATTTTAAGAAAAGTGAACTTGTGTGGTTGAAAGTGATGCATAGGGGAGAAAAAAATATGACCCGCACAAACTTTTCCAAAAGTGGAAAGAGGACTATTTTTTGGGACGTCCCAAAAAGGAAATGACACGAAAAAGGAAAGGATAACAAATTGGACACCATCAATACCATAACTAAGTCTTTCTTTGCCATTTCCAACAATCACGACCATTCTTACACACAAAAAACCCTGTTTCATCAATCTCTCTTATTACAATCTCTTTTGAGTCTGTTATAGTTACAGGTAAATGGAGGTTGACCTCCAATATAGTCCAAACATTCAAACGCATATACTACGAATTATACTGCAGCACAAGATAAACAAACTGCAAGTGGAAATACAAAAGCTGGCGGTGTCACTAACACAGCAAGATTAGCTAAATATGGGCAAGATCTTTTGTTTCTGCAAAAGTATCCAACCTCTAACAACCAAAACTATGCCACTGCAATCTAAGGCCAATCTAATGCATTTATTTGCTCAGCTAATGCATAATCTTTAAAAATAAACATAAAAAAGGAATTTCAACCTTTTACAGAGATTAACTATGGCCAGCTATAAGGGCATCAGCTAACCCACTAATAAACAGATCAAAGAGACTTCCGATCTAATACCACAACTGCTTAACCAAATTCAATTTTCCATGAAATTAAAGAGAGGAAAACAAAAACACATTTGATTAACGCAGGAGCGAGATTAAAGTTAATCACACTCAAATTGGAAAGTAAACACCGGAAAACCGTCGGGAAGCCAAAACTAAGAACCATACGAATTCCGATCACAGGTCTACACAGAGATCCAAACGGGGGTCAATCGGCGCACCTCCAAATATTTCCCGTGAGAGCTCGGAAAAAAACTGGCGATGGTGATCAAAACTAGCGGTTGTAGAGATAAAAAGAAGGGAGGGGAGATCAGAGCAGAGCCGGCAAAGAAAAGAGAGAAGTGAGCTGACAATATAACCTCTCCTCTTCTCTCTCGGCCGGAGCTTTTTGAGGCTTTTGAGAATTGGGCGCAGAAATGTTGGTACTTCTTTTTCAGACAGAAGAAAGTGCGTGCGGATATGGAGCGCGATAAAGGAGGCGCATATGCTCTGTGACCTGCATATATGTATATACTTCTAGTGAGAGAGAGAGAGAGAGAGAGAGGGAGGGGGGGGGGGAATTCGGAGGAAGAAGATGGCGAAAAATAATTTTGGATTAAATAAGGCAACCGGCCAATTGTAGATTTTTCGTTGCAGGAAATGATTGAGCAAAAATGCGAAATCAGTTCCAACATCCAATCAATCAAACCACAAATGTTACTCCAAATTCAACTCAAAGTTCGTTTTTTATCAATACTACTCCGTATATTTGTTGAAATATCTTCACTAAAAAACACTAAATAATATTTAGTGAGTAAATTGTTTTATTTTCTAAATAGCATTTAATAATGTCTAGTGATGTCGAACATTTACTTGAATAATGATTAATGGATAACGATTAAAAATGCTACGTTGGGAAAAAAACACATGTGATGCTATTTAGGGAAAGTCATTGTGCTTCAGTGTTATTTAAGTAAATTCCCTTATTTATTTTTTTCATTCCAAAAAAAATTAGTATATTCTTTTAGTATTCCCCATAATGTTCATTATGAAATATCTTCATTCTGAAATAATGTATTGTTCTTTCTGAAATATTTTTTAATTATATATTTGTGATGACCAAACAGATGGTACATTCGATTGTACCATGTAATTTGCACCATCTTTCCCATTTTTTTTATTTTACTTGTTTGTTCGTCTCATATCTTTCTTTTTCTTTCCGCAATATATACCATACAATCAGTTCTACTGTATTTCTTGTATATATGTGGTGAGTACTCATATACGAGTAATTGAATACTCATTTTTTAGTAATTGAATATTCACTTTTTAAAATTTTGAGTATTCTCAATAGTGAATATTCATGTAGATGTACGGGAAAAATCGTATATCCAGATGTATGATATACGTAATCTCTTTTTCCTTATTTGGAAAATAAATGACACCCAATTGACTATTTTGTCTTTATCCCACCAGCAACTTTATTCCTTTCACTCACCAAGGGCCTGTTTGGAAATATCGTTCGCGTTTTGGATAAAATTTTTATTATTTTGAAAACGCGCGTTGCCCGTAGATAACTTTTTCAAAACCCTAACGCTATTTTCAAACAGACTCCAAGTCAATGGTAAAATTGGGAAGTAAACATTTTTCATGATGTACAAGTTGTGACACCATGTTGAGGTACACCTAGCACTGCTAAACATAAAATCAAAAGTTACTCGGTTTCTTTTCCTTATAACCCAGGTGTTACACTTTCTTATTCTTGGAGCCTGGCTTGCCCCTAGTCATACTCAAATTAAAAGTTGAAACTCTCAAGGTCGAAGCAAAGTAACCTTTAATGTTAAAAACATCAAAATATGAAAATTATGATCGAATTAGAATTGGCTAATTACTACTCCTTATATTAGCATATTTCAGAAAACTAATTATTCTATTGGCTCATTATTATATACAACTGTACAAACATACTCGGAATCATTCCGCATGTGGTAAGCATTTTTTTCACAATACTAAAATCAAATTGCAATAAAAAGTTTGAATTTAATTGATTAGCTAAATTAACTCAAATGTTTATTAACACATCTTCCTCTAAAATAACGCACTGCTCTCTTTTTTTTGTTTTCTAATTTGGGATATTCTAACACACCAACCTCATCAAAATCAAACTAAAAAGTTTAAATATACGGAATAACTGATTAGCTAAATTAACTCAAAAAATTACGATAGGTTCTATGGTAGGCCTAAGATTCACATGGACCTTTTCACATATATATATTTTTATTTTAAAAATGCTTATTTTAATACTTGATACATGCTTATTTAGCTAGCATATATGAAGGTCTACCATATACCTTAAATTCATACAATAATTTGCCAAACCAGTCCTTTGGACCGCAATCTGCTTTGAACCACAAAAAATCGCTGTGATCAATTTTTTGATATATCTTCAAATGTACCCATATGTAAGTAAAAGTTTCCTCATTTCCTTTTTATTTCTAAGTAAGTTTCTATTTCTAAATAAGTTTCTAGGACTTACTCCCTCCGTCCTCCTATATTTGTCCACATTTGACTTTTGGAACTGTTCATCTAAGCACTTTGACCCATCAAATTCTATTAATGTGTAAGCCTAAATATAGTCATGTGTGATCTTGTTTGATTTGTCTTAACATATAGATTATTAATATATAATTTTTATAATTTTTTAATATACAAATTACAAGATAAAATGGATTAAAGAAGTGCATTGGATGGTGTGCAAAAATGAAAGTGGACAAATCATAGTCACATAAATCGCGGTACGCTTCGGTACGGGTACGCGGTACGGGTACGAAATTCGCTAGATGTAACGAATTCGGTACGAAGGGGGGTAGGTTCATTTCGGTACGAAGTGGTACGAAGCGGTACGGTGTACCATGTATTCGGTTCGGTGTACCAAAAGTTAAAGCATAAGTAAACAAAAATAGATAAGATGAGCATAAGTGCATAACATTACAAAATCCAATTGAAAAACAAGACATCATCTAAAAATTACTGGATATTGAGGACTTTAGATTGGGTTGTGGTTACTGGTTAGACTTGAGAGACACACACATATATATATTTGGAGACTGCCTAGGAAAAAACGAAACATTTTAGGGAGAAGTCAGAGAACAATCGAGAAAGGCACGGAGACTATGAACGACTCGCACGGAACTTGGGGAAGTGCAATCGCGAATTGACCTTTTCAATTTACGGAGAAAACAATCGCTTGGAAGAGGGAAGGTCGCGGGAGAGACGAAATTGCAATTTGGATTGCTGGACCGCCGGCGATTGGTACTCCGTATTATCCAACTTGGTGCGACGTTCTAGGGCATCTGGATCGCCGGCGAATTGCGAATTGGAGCGCCGTACCACACCGAATTGGATCGCCGTACCGGTGGCGATCAGTTCGCCGGCGACTTGCGATCCGGTACGATTCGTACCAATTCGGAAATCGCGGCTAGGTAAGCGAATTCTGTAACTATGGGACAAATACAGGGGGACGGAGGGAGTACTACACAATCTTTCACCCTTTTCTACACCTCTGAAGAATTTTACATCAACATTAATGTTAGATTCCCATAATAACCCCCCTTTATTCCCATAATAACCCCCCTTTAAAGTGTGGCAATTTAGGAAAGGGAAGGGAATATGGGGCACCTTCATTCATGAGATGGTACACAATTGAGTGGGGAGCCAGCAAAGAGGGCTTTACACTTTAGAGGGCATGTTTTTTTCTTTTTATTAATTGCCCAAAAAGGGTTTAGATAAAAGCAAAGTTTGGGGCCTGACAGCAACGGCACGCCACAACCAACTTCAATAAGAGAAACCAAAGACCCTACTCTACCTTTTTTTTAATCAACAAGTGGATTTAAAAAAAAAAAGTGGATGAGCCTCGTCCCCGATAACATTAAAATCAGATCAGACCAAAGCAGAAACAACTTTAAATACAACTGCAATCAGAAACCAGATCAGATCATAAATTATTCTATTTAGATTAGAACTAATCAGATCAGGGGAAGAGAACATAGTCAACATATCCTAATTCAGAGTCTAGATTGCGAGACACTAAAGTCTTGATATTGGAGTGTGAAGTATGGAATCATTTCTAGTTTTAAATGAACTCTAGAGTCGGATAAATGAAATCTATAGCACGGAGACTCAAAACTCGAGTATGGATAACTAGAATTAAGAAATGGTGAAGTCCTCTAAACTTGCAGTTTACCAGGCTATTATTATATACGAGTGCGGGATTTACAAGTCCACCCGATAGTAAAAAAAAAGCACGACAATGATATCAATTTGTTTCAATGCATTGCAATTGAAAATCGAATGCACACAAGGGGTGGGGTGGCTATGGTTTGCAATTTCAAAAAGAACCATTTCAGGTGATTCTGAAAATCACCAGAATTGGGTGTTAATCTTGAGGTAAGCTAATTCTGGCACTACCATTGAGGGGTGATTTCCAAGATCTCACTTTGACCGAAATACAAACAAAACAGATAGAAAGTAAGATTGTGATGCTAAAACCAGCAAAATCACCCCACAAATGCAAACCAAATGCACCCAAATTCTCACATAAAATGGTTGCATGTTTGTCAGATAAACTTGTCAAATATCAGATATGGAGTGCAATTTAGCGTTGAATATTGCACTGGAAGAACAATTTCTTTCAGTTGATACACATAATGTACATTTGTTCAGTCTATAATTAGAACATTAATCAAACTACTGTCAACAAATTTTAGATTTAAAGGAATGACTATTAGCTAATAATTGCACAAATTTCTTTTACAGTATCTTATGTTTTTTTGGCCAATTTAGGTCGTTGATTCATAGGCCTCAAATACGTAGTCTGAAATCTAACCATAGCCCTTAGAGCCTCAAGAAGTTTTGCTTCAACCTCATCTCCATCAGGGTCAATAACCCGTAAACACCGAGCTACAGCCTCCAATGTACTCACACACCCACTAAACGGTTCCTTTCTGAGAATTAAATCAGAATCGAAAATTGTCCCGCCATTGATGCTAGTATTGTAACTTAAATAAACCTGGACTGCAAACTTTGACAAGAACTCTAAACTAGCATGCATCATCTCCTTGGCGTGCTTCCAAGTTCCATCAAGGGCGATCAAGACATAGTTGGTTTTATCAAAATCTTTTGTTGATGATTTTCACTTGTCAATCTCCACTGATTTTGATGTTTCTGTGCCTGAAAAAATCAGGGAAAGGTTTCCTTTTTTTCGTCTGGTTCTTACTTGATAGAATGTTATGAAAGTTGAAAGTTTTATTAATCATTACACAATGAAGTATAGATTACCAAATAAATAGCTATGTAAATTGAAGCTGTAAAGGAGATGCTTACTATGGAACATATACCACTCCTTGAATTTTAGTTTAGAGGCAATTTTTAAATTTAAATAAGCAGAACAGGCCCTAAAAGATAACAACCACTAAATAGAGATTTTGTGCCCTTAATTCTGACTTCATGATTCATTATACACTGATGATATGATTTCTTTCTATTGAAACTTCAGTTCCATTCTAAAAGAGTATATGTCAAAAATGGACCTTTATACTTAATGATACTCCACATTTAGTCAACTACTTAGTCCTCAAAGTCTTTATATTCGAGCTAACGTCCTTAAAAATTTGAAATGCTGCTATTTTTGGTAGGAGTTTTGATGTAAATGGGACTAAATTTGGCAATGGTTACAATCAAAGATTCAAAATAAATCTCCAATAAAATGTTATAAAGTAGTGGATAAAATGTGGAATATACCTAATTCCCAAATATAAAGCACTAGTTTTGAAACTTACTAATCATAAAAAGAGCTGATTAGCTTTAGCCTTAGACTTTAAGAGAAACTACAGAAAGAGAGCATTTAGCTTTAGCTTTTAGGCCCTCCGTTATAGGGCGTGCCCCCAAGGCGTTACCAACTCTCACGCAGCTCTCACGCCCTCCTTTCCCCTGCCGTACTCCGCGTGAAAGGGTGTTGCCCCTTTGGCTGTGATAGCCATTCCGGCATGGTGGCTTGCTGCCTTGCTCCCACTTTTATTTTATTTTTTTCAACAAATCAAAATTTTACACATATTTATCCCAACCAATCAAAATAATTCAAATCTTCATCCCATCACTTTTCGGTCATGCCTCTTTTCAAGCCTCACAACACATATCATTTTACTCACACCCAATCGCTTACAGGGAACCTATATGGCACTTCATCAAGCCCCGTCAAGCCGTCATAACAATTTACAGATATTGTTCCCAAACGGGTCCTTTATTTAGTAAAGCTAGAAAAGATTTGTTTATTGCAATGCCTACCAGGAAAGAGAAAAACAGCTCTGCTGGGCCGATTAGGGTTTGCAACTGCGTCGTCATGAAGATCATCGAGGACCTTCGAATCGCCATATCTCAGTCGCCGTCCGACGATGACCTCGCAATTCCCGATGCACTTCGACAGGACGGGAACGGTTGCGAGCTTGTGGCGGCGCTCGTGAGGGTGCTGGAGGACCACAACTCGGGTATAGATCGGAATCGGTTCGGGTGGGATTGCAGCGCATAAGCATACGCTTGCTGGCCTGTCGCATTTCGTGCATTTCCTTCAACCTGCTTCTTGGCACTTCCCGGCGGCTGCGACGCCGGTGCCGGGCGTGCAAATTTCGGGAGACATTGTGGAAGACTGGAAGTAGAGAATGAAGGGTGCTGGCAATAGTCACAAACTCAAATAAAAAAATGTACCACAAATTCAAAATATATTTTATTTCAATTGTGAAATCGCTCATCCCGCGCGCCCCTCACCTCCGACCCGACGGGAATATGAGAGGAGGTAAATCACGGTGACCCAAGCAACAACACTTAGCTAGACCATATCCTAGTGCGCACCAGAGACTCCCCCATTTTTCAGAGGTGGTCGCCCCACAACGGTCGCTGCCAGGTTTCGATCATTGGTCATTCTCCAAACTTCACCAAGTGCTTGCCACTTGGGATACCCGAGCGGGTTTATTTCAATTCATATATTTCAATTTCAAAATTAAAATACATGAATGAAAATAATTTGACTCAAGTTCAAATTTAAATTCAAAACATTTAAGTTTTTTTGACCCAAATCCAGATTTAAAATCCAAATCTATGTTATCAAGCATTCTATAATTTATTTTTAACTCATTAAATCCAAATCACAGTATATTCTTTATGCAGTAATTCACTTCTTTTAATAGCTTGTAAAATCTTAAAAATGTTTTAATTTATAAAAAATATAAAAATAAATATACTCGTATAAATAAAACAAAATGTTCATATTATTATTATTATTATTATTATTATTATTATTATTATTTATTGTTGTTGTTGTTCTTGGTGGTGGTGGTGGTGGTGATGGTGATGGTAGTGGTGGTGTTATCACGTTATCTTAATAATTGTCTTTAAGATAAAAAAATATTACATATCATGGGTCATTTTTTCTTTTTCAAAATGTAGTTTTCTCTTGGTTTTCATAATGTAGTACTCCCCACCACATTCCATACTTTATATTTTAGATTAAAATATTGATCTTTACCTTATATAAATTTAGATTAAAAAATATTCTATATAACTATTTATCTATAATTTTTTAAATAGTTTCCTAATTTTTCATTTAGATTAATATACAAAAGCGGTATTATTCATATTAAAAAGTTGAAGAAAAAATAATAATGAATGTGAATCATAAAAATAGTGAGATGAAAAAATGAAATAATTTATAAACTATAGTTATGAACATAAAAGTTGTAATTAAAAAAGTTGTAATAATAATAATAATAATAATAATAATAATAATAATAATAATATATTTTTTAGAGTGATTTGTCAGGAAGTGGAAAAAATTTGAAGAAAATAAATGTAGTTGGAAAAAACTAGAAAAAACTGGAAAAAAATGGAAGAAACTGGAAAAAACTGGAAGGAACTGGAAAAAACTGAAAGAATTGGAAGAAACTGGAAGAAACTGCAAGTTAAGATTTCAAACTCTAAAGAACAGGCCCTAAGTTTATATACACTTCCAGAACATGGGTATAACACACTTCTGTCATACCGCAATATAACATGTATTCACACCGCCAAAGCATGATCATTCCACACTACCAAAAATGTGTTTAAATTGGTATAAACTCCCAAAACATTGGCATAACACACTGTCAGAAAGTATAATTAAGTATTGTGAACCATAACACATTATCCAAGACATATGTATACTTTCTAGCATTGTGTTATGCTCATGTTTTGGGCATAAGTATATACCATCGTGCCACTTCCAATTTAGTTTATTAAATGTGTTAAAGCACTGGGGAGTGACACGACAATTCTATGTGTTACGTATAAGAAATGAGAATAACCCCCTAAAATTTTGGATCTCAATAAATATGGTAAATGAAATAATTAATATATTACATCATAATAAAAGGGTATGATTGAAAGAGATCTTTGTCATAAATAGCCAAATATGTGAAAAATAATAAGAGGGTGTTTGGCAGTGCGCTGCTTTTAACAATTTAGCTTCTGCTTTGAGTGAAAGTAATTTTACTCTGTTTGGCATGTCAGCTTCTGCTTTTCACCAACATTATTTTGTACATGGGACACCGTTTCGGAGAAGCAGGTATGTGGTGCTTTTGCTTTCAGCTTTTGTAGAAATCACTTTATCAATACTCTCTATCCTTAATCTTCCAAATAGAGAGTATTATGTTTGTGGTCATCTGTTTATGGTTATTTTTTCACGGATAGAGAGTATTCTATTTGTGGTCATTTGTTGGGGTGTTCACCGGGTCAAACCCGGACTGGACCGGCCCGGACCGGGACCGGACCGGGACCGAATAAGGGGCATTTGGTGGACCGAGGACCGGACCGATTAATAAGCTAGGGACCAGCCCGGGACCAGACTGCGACCGGACCGAATAAATATTAATTTTATTTTTTTTAAATTTGATTTTATGTATTTAATTGAATAAAAATATTACTACAACTAATTTTTAATTGTAACATACACTAAACATTGTCAAATGCAGTTGTTTTGAATTTTTTAAAACACTTTAAATAAAGTATATATCTTCCATCCGTATTACATAAAATTTGTTCGTAATTTTGATTTTACAAAAGAAATATTATTCTTAGTGTATTTTTGCTTTTTTGTAAGATTTTTTTTGTTCGTAATTTTGATTTTACAAAAGAAATATTCTTCTTCTTAGTGTATTTTTGCTTTTTTGTAATATTTTTTTGAGTTTTTGATTTATTTTGACAAACAGATACATTTGTTACTATTTTTGTTCATGAGATTGTTAACAATGTTTGTTTTTGGTACATAAATTTGAAAGGCATTAGATCGCCAATATAAAGGTAATATTTACTTTTCACCTTTTTCATATTAAAAATATTTAGAAATCAATAGAATTGGTATCTTTTTTTGAACCGAATGCAAAATATATTCATCACCGAAGAATATAGAAGTACAAGAATCAGTATAAGTGAGCACCCTCACCGCACTATACAAAACCAAGCCTGAAATAAAATCTAGCTACTCAACTTGGTTCCCCTAGAATTCAAGAAAGTTGTAACTTAGACATATTCTCTGTTATATTAATATTGTTATGCAGTACAGAGTTCCTTGCTCTCCAAATTGCATATACACACGCTGCGTATATAGCCATAATCATCCATCTTCTTCTGCTTGGTGTAATAGTCTTTAGCCTCTCCATGACTTCTTCAATGGTCGTTCCCTCAAAGTTGTACTTACACCATATCTTTAATTCAAGATACATTGTCTGAGCATAGTTGCATCTACTGAACAGATGTTGTATATTTTCCTCCCCATCCTTGCACAAGAGACAGTATGTATCAATTGGGAGAAATTTACGAAGCTTAGCCTATCTTTACAAACCAGCCATAGAATGAATTTATGCTTTGGTATGGAGAGCCTATTCCACACTACACTGCCCCATGTTGGGATTTGTTTCTGCCCCAGCAGCCACTTATACCCTATATCAGGGTTGTATTCTTCAGCATATTGCATTTCCTTAAAGCAGTCTCTTACCTTAATCAACTTTTTCCAGTAATAGCATGAATCATTTTTCAATGTGCAATCCCAAAGAGAATTCTCTTTAAGATACCTGTCATGCACCCATTTAATCCATAAGGTGTCTTCTTTCTTAACAATACTCCAGATTAATCTCATGATACAGGTTGTGTTCCATAATACAACGTTTCTGATTCCCAGGCCCCCATTATTTTTTGGTAAACATATCTCATTCCAGGCAACCAAGGGGTGTTTTTTATATTCTGGGGAGGAATTGGTATCTTATTTTGAATTGAAAATGTATTTAAAAAATTATATTAAATAATAAAATCAAAACATTTAAAAAACTTTTAGTATTAAAGTTAAATTAATTTTAAGTATAAGAAAAAACCGTAAAAAATACAATATTATAAAACTATATAGAAAAAATATTTTTTAAAAAATAAAATGTAACCGGTCCATCGGTCCGGACTGAAATCCGGTGGACCGGACCGGAACCCGAATAAGGAAAAAATGAAGACCGAAGATCGGACCGAATAAGGACCGTTCCGGACTGATCCGGTCTAGTTTCGGCCAGGTTTTGGGTTGGTCTGGGTCTGGACCGAATAATGCACACCCCTAGTCATCTATTTATAGTTCTACTAGTATTTAACCCGTGCAATGCACGGGGTCGAACACATTATTTTTAACTCTGTTAAATTTTCAGTTTTAGTAAATGGTTAAAAATATAGCTAAGCATAATATACTATGTTAGAATTATAACGAATGATACGATTGTAGAATTACTACCTTCGGTGAAAGTCATTTTAAATCAAACAAGACATGAACTAAATTGTCAATAAAACATATTTTAAAAAATGAATATAACTTCATAAAATTGGAAGAGTAGGTAAAAACATAGAAAATTGAAAACATATTAAAGCTTGAAAACATATTAAAGCTTGAAAATGTATATACATCTTTTAAACACTGTTTGGACAGCATGTAGCTTGAAACAATACATTGACATTTTAGATACTAACAGATATAAATTCAATTAACATCGTGGTTCAATTAACGTCATACATGGATTAAAAAAACTCATTTTGTAAACTGTGCAACAGTGTTTCAAGAACATGAACCTAAGCATTGAACCGCAGGGTTAAACCAACTCTATATGATTTTAGCTTTCTAGTATGTTAAATATTGCTTGCTAATTGACTTTTTGTCTCAGAATTCTATGAAACTATAATCCACAGGCAACAAATAAGACCACACTAACAGTATATCAAATTTTATACTCCGTATTAAACTAAAATCCACATGAATCAAACTCTCAGAAATGAAAGAAACTATAATCCACAGGCAACAAATAAGACCACACTATCCGTATATCAGCAATATGCTAATTTAACTAAAAATCTTGGGGAAACAATCACATTAAGAGTGAATCATATTAGATTATTAGATCTAAGAATGCTCATCTGAAACCTGTAATAGAATCGTCAATAAAAGAAACTATAAACTCAAACTTTCTTATGATTTCCCTACGAAATGTGAATTAACAAAACTCATTTTGTAATCTGTGCAACAGTGGTTGTAATATGTGGTTCAATTAACATCATACATGGAAACAACTATCATTCAAGATATTATCCAATAATAGGCATAATGTAATTGATGAGAAAGAATATAGGTGAATTACGATACTTTTACTTACATGTTCAATCAATATCATATTGCCCTATAATCATCTCAACTACATCGTTGAAAATTATGAACCTCGTACACTAAGAGTCATCCTTAACCTCTATCGCGAGTCAATATTCTAAAAGCCAAAATATATGTGTACTTAGCATGTTAGTAGTTAGCAATATCTTTTTCATTTTTAAAATAGGTTTTAAAAATATCAACCATGGCTATAAAGCTTGTAGTTCATGTTTTTTGGACACAACTTTTAGAGCACCTCTTTTGCAGTTTATTTTCCAAAAAAAATCTTATTTGCCTTGTTTTAAAAATAAATACTCCGTATCAGACATAATAAGAGTATAAACGCACTTAAAATGTATAATAAGTATATAAAACACTTCAAATTTAAAATTGAAAGTGAGCTATAGATCTCAAAAATACAGCAGGCCTAATATAAGAGTTTGAAAAAGTGTGAAACATGTACTCCCGGCCTAATTTAACTGCTTCGAAGAATACACATTGATATGAAGGGTAGAATCGGGGAAGAATACAAATTAAAGATGAAGTTAGGAAACAAACCAATTCCAAACGAATCAATAGAATTGGGTGCTAATTTCAAGCGTATTTTGTTCGAACAAATCAATCGAAATACCAATTTTAAACCCCAAGAATTAGGGGAAAAACAAATCAATCAAAACTTACCAATTGCGATGCTGTGTTTTTTTGGATTCCGAGATGGCTTCATCAGCGTAGAAGGAAAGATCGATCTTGTGCTTTTTGGCGTCAAAGAAAGATCCGAAGCTATGACAATCGTGTGCTTTTTTTGGCGCAGAAGGAAAGATCCGAAATTACTGCAATCCTGAGTTTATTTGCATCGGCGAAGAAGGAAGGTTTTTTTTTGGCGCAGCGTAGAAGGAAACTTTCTATATTTCTCTGCCAGATCTGCTTGAGGTGTATTTTTTTTCTTTCAGTGGTTTAAGACTTTAAGTTTCCAGCTCACCTTCCACGTCATTTTTAGTTTTCTAAAAAAGTGACACATCAGATTTGCCAAATGTCGCACCATAGCTTCGCCAAATGTCGTCTTCCTGCATCTCCGACTCTGCTTTATATATACTCCGTATAAAGGATTTATTACTTTTGTCCATGTTACGGAGTAGTATTTAAACTAAAAATTAAATATATAATGTCACATTAGTAGGGGTGGACACGGTACCGGTACAGTACCGGTACCGGAAACGGTACCGCCGGTTCCGGTACCGTTACCGTCGGCCGGTACGGTCCACCGGTTCCGGGAACCGGTACCGGTACCGCCCAATCCGGTACCGGTTCCGGTGCCCATTTTTCGGTACCGGCACCGGCGGTTCCGGTACCGTTACCGTTTTTTTTTTTTTTTAATTTCATTCTTTCCTTTATCAATTTCATTTTTAGATTTTTTTATTTCATCATTTCCTTTAACAATTACACATTTACAATTTTACATTTTAAAAATATAATAAAAAAGCAAAAAAAAAACAAAATTATGGGTGGCCGAAACGGTACCGGAACCGGCGGTACCGGAACCGGTACCGGCCGGTCCGGTACCGGTACCGGAACCGGTACCGGCCGGTCCGGTACCGGTACCGGTACCAAGGGGTGGCGGTACCGGAACCGGCGGTTCCGGAACCGGAACCGTCCCGGAACCGTACCGTGTCCACCCCTACACATTAGTCTTACATTTTTCTTATCATAACCAATGCATTACATCGATGTTGATAGATCGTTTATCTATTGGAGTCGCCCCTTAGTTCCTGCGACCATTGTCCACAACCATTAATATGGATCGACAGCCAAAATTTAATTGGATTAAAAAACTAAAATTTGAAACTTTAGCTGAACTCCCTGGCGGTAAAAAGACCAAATGTACCCAAACGCGCCTCTCTTCTCCGGCAACGACTACCATGCGACCACGAGCTCTCCATCTCCGATCACTATTCAACTCTACAACGAATCAGCTCACCTATTTTTCGCGTCTCTCCAAGTTTCAGTCGCCTTCTTCGCACTTTTCGTCTCAATCCAATCAACATTCTCGATATCCCCAGAAAACTTTCTTTACACCAGATATTAAAGATCCAATCATCAGAAATTTGTGCAGAGAGAAGAATTTCAAAGAAGCCATTGATATCCTCTGTCAGCAAAAGCGTTTAAAGGATGCCATTCAACTACTTGAAAGCGAAATCCAGTACCCATTTGCTTCGATATACTCTTCACTATTCAGACTCTGCATTGAGCAACGAGCCCTTGATGAGGGGAGGAAAGTGCATGCCCACTTAAAAAGGTGCAATTTTATTCCCGGGATCTTCGTATCTAATCTAATTATTGAGTTTTATTGCAAATGCAAGAGACCATCAGATGCCCGTCAAGTGTTTGATGAAATGGGTGAGAGGGATTTGTGTTCTTGGAATATATTGATTTCTGGTTATGCAAATTCTGGATTGATTGAGTATGCTCTGGGGCTGTTCGATAAAATGCCACAGAGAGATAGCTTCTCTTGGACGGCCATGATTTCAGGTTATGTTAGGCAAGACAAACCTGAAGATGCACTGGAGTTGTATCGGGCAATGCAGCGAGATGAGTGTTATAAGTGTAATAAGTTCACAGTTTCTAGTGCTCTGGCAGCTTCAGCCGCTATTCAGTCATTACGTTTGGGGAAGGAGATCCATTCTCATATCGTGCGTATGGGGTTGGATGCAGACACTGTGGTTTGGAGTGCTTTGTCTGATATGTATGGGAAATGTGGGAGTGTGGATGAAGCAAGACATATTTTTGACAGGACAACAGATAAAGATGTAGTTTCATGGACATCAATGATTGACAGGTACTTCAAGGATGGGAGATGGGATGAAGGGCTTTCATTGTTCTCGAATATGTTGTGCTCATGTGTTAGGCCCAACGAGTTTACATTTGCTGGGCTTTTGAATGCATGTTCATGTCAAACCACGGAGTATCTAGGCAAACAGATCCATGGATACATGGTGCGGCATGGATACGACATTCTTGCCTTTTCAACGAGTGCCCTTGTTCATATGTACTCCAAGTGTGGGAACATTGGAAGTGCGTACAATGTTTTTAAGCAGATTCCGAGACCTGATTTAGTTTCTTGGACTTCACTCATTAACGGTTTTGCGCAGAACGGGCAACCACTTGAGGCACTTAACTATTTTGAACGTCTGTTAGAATCTGGTGCTCGTCCTGATTGCGTCACATTCATTGGTGTTCTCTCTGCTTGCACTCATGCAGGTTATCTTTTTGAGCAAAACATTCATATTCATATTTAATAATCCCGCTGTCCAAAAAAAGCATTGCCTAGTTTAACATTCATGGAGTTCAAGAAAAATGTTGAATAATGAAAAATGTATGATTGGAATTTGTCTAGATGAGAGAGAAATCTTGGGAGCCACATGTTCATTACTTTAACATGAAATAAACTACTACGTAGTTAGGAAGTTTTTTTTTTTGAGAAGTCAAGAAGTGAAAGTGGGAGGTGTTTTTTAAACGCAGGGAGTATATATTTGTGTCAACTCATGTCACACATCGGAAGATGATGAGTTGCCTAATTGCCTTGAGTAATTGTTCCCTTAGATTTCATTAGTACAAGTCTATTTAGGATTTTAGGTGTTCAAAAACAAATTGGTTTGGACAATGGCTAAACAAACTGTGTAGTTAAGGCGGGGCTTGCGGTCCTAACAATGTATGTTTTACTTCCATGCAGGTTTAGTTGATAGGGGGCTCAAGTATTTCCACTCGATAAAGGAGCAACACGGATTAACTCACACCCAAGACCATTATGCTTGTGTTGTTGATCTATTGAGCCGTTCTGGAAGATTTAAAGAGGTTGAAGATATTATCAGTCATATGCCAATGAAGCCCGATAAATTCCTGTGGTCTTCTTTACTCGGAGGGTGCAGAATTCATGGAAACCTTGAAGTTGCAAGACAAGCGGCAGAAGCACTGTTTGAAATAGAACCCGAGAATGCAGCCACTTATGTCACCCTTGCAAACATGTACGCAAACTCTGGAAAATGGGATGACGTGGCGGAGGTTAGAAAAACCATGGACGATAGAGGAGTGGTGAAGAAACCGGGCAAGAGTTGGATCCACTCGCATGGGAAAGTCCACGTGTTTTTGGCTGGCGACAATTCTCACCCGCGTTCTAATGAAATATTCGAGTTATTGGCTGAATTTTCAAAGAAAATGAAAGAAGACGGATACGTCCCTGACACGGATATGGTGTTGCATGATGTTGAGGAAGAGCAGAAGGAGAAGAACCTGTTCTATCACAGCGAGAAGCTGGCGGTTGCATTTGGGGTTATTTCTACTCCCCCTGGAATGCCGGTCAAGGTCTTCAAGAACCTAAGGATTTGTGTGGACTGTCATAGGGCTATGAAATATATCTCAAATATCGCACAGAGAAGAATAATCATTAGGGATTCGAGTCGGTTCCACTATTTTGAGGGCGGAGCTTGTTCGTGCAGTGACTACTGGTGATTCAAAGCTTGAAAAATGACTATGACAATCATAGCTTGGGTGGGTTTAGAGTTTAGACCTGTAAAGAAGCAGGAGATGTGTGGTTTGGGACTTCATTGCAGACTTGTCTAGGGGGAAGAAGGATAGTCTGCAAATAACCATTTTTTGGTTTTGTAACATTAGAGAGCCTTTGGTGGCTCAAAGTGCTCTACTGTACTTGTGTTCTGTTTATCACCTGAAGAAATGGAATAAATACAAGTATTTTTTTTGTACATTTGAGTGTTGGCCTCTTGGAAATCTACTTTGAGGTAAAGGTAAAGTCTGCAATCCAGACCATATTTTTGTGGGATTTTAGTGGTTTTGTTGTTGTATTTACATTTTCGAATTTTCGGGCTTATTCTTTTCATCTAGTGGGGATGTTTAGTATTGAGATTTGGCGGAATTGTGTTATGCCATGTTTAACTGGGTATCTAATAACAAAGTTAGTGTAGAGGAAGCGACAATGTGGAAGCATGTTGGTGTAGTGACAAGAAAGTCACCCCAAGCTTTTCCATTAAAAAAATTGAGGCGTGTTCTATATCATGCACTTTAGAGATATTCAAATTGACATCAAAGTTTAACATCAAGTGTTGATATTCATAAATTATGTTCCTATTTAACTTTTTTGGTCAAAGTTTTTAAACTTTGATTTTGATGTGCGGAAAAAGTATAATGAGTTATCATAGAAATGTAATATCAATAGATTCTTTTTGAAACATATTTTTGAAATATCAAATTTTTTATAAAATATATTTATTCACAAATAAGGATATTAATCATTAAAAGTACAATATTTCAGATATCAACTAACACAAATTTATTTCTGGACGTATAGATGTTTGTACTTTACATGTCGGAGGGGTGAAGGTGGAGTGATCTAATTGTCTTTGTTTGGATGTTGATTGTTGGTTGTTGGATGTTTGTGGCTATTGGTAGTTGACTGTTTAGTTTAGCTGGTTTGATCGAATGGATGGGTTGGCAGATTGTTAAAAATGTTTGATAACTTTAGTTTTTTAAAAATAACCATTTCAAATATTTAAAAATATAATATATAAATATATCACTTTTATAAAATTCATAAGAAATTAATAATGGGGTAATATACAACCTTTTAATGATTTTTAGTCTTGATCTTCTCATTTCATTTATTTTTTTAAAAAAATTTTAAATTTTATTTTTTATTTTTAATTTTCATATCTTTTATTTTTATTTATTTACATATATTATTGAATACCTTTCAAGGAAAATGATAAAAAAATTAAATTTTCAAACAGTCAAATCTAAAAGCTACTCTACTTAACTTTTCAAAATTTAGTTTTTCAGATCAAACATCTAAATGAAAAAACCATTAGCCAAATAATGGTTTTGGTTGTTCATTAGTAAGAAAAACTTAAGTATTGCCAAAAGCCATACGAATAGCTGTTTTCCAAACACAATGCTTCTCCGATGCAAGTAGAGCAAAACAAAAAATTGCTGTTGAGTACCACTGCTTTTGTAATAAGAATTTTCAGGTTCGATCATTTTTAAAAATATATTTCAAGGATATGTGAAAGCTAAATTCAGAGGAACTTTCCGTCCATCCCTCCACCATACTCATTTGTGTAGTTATCTTTTTATCATTTTCTTTTACCAAAAGTTTCGGCTGAAAGTTACTCCCTCCGTCCTATAATGATCTTTCCGGTTCGCAAAACGAAGAAAAATCCCAAGTTTTTTCAATCTATTTTATTTAAATATTGGTATAGAAATAAAAAATAAAACATACATATTTAAAAACTACATCAAAAGTTCAACAAAACAAGTGGTGACAAGAATATTTTATTTTATCATATAGGCCATGAAAAAACACAAATAAATATAAATTCCCGTCTGGAAGATCATTAATTATTATAGGTAGGAAGGAGGGAGTATCTTTTAAGGAAAGTTTCGGCTGAAATCGGATATACGGAGTATATTCTTCAACCCTAGAAGATACAGTATTTTCTGCTCCCCTCTCTCTGCATATACTTACCAGGCGTCGACTGTGGTGGCGGTGGAGGAAAATGACGGCGAGAACGGTGGAGATAACGAAGCCCCGATCGGACAAGAGGGAGTACAAACGAATTGTGCTCCAGAACTCTCTGGAAGTCCTTCTCATCAGCGATCCTGAAACCGATAAGGTCTTCAATTTACCAAACGAATCAATTTCTAAGGCTCTCTTTTATTTTTTCTCTTTCTCTGATTTACAGTGAATTGGCTTCCACCGTTTCCCACTGATTGAGACCTGGGGGCGATTAATTCTTCTCTTCGTTTTCTAACTGCGTTGATTGGGTGCAGTGTGCCGCTTGCATGGATGTTGGGGTTGGTGCGTTTAGCGATCCAAAGGGTCTTGAAGGCCTTGCCCATTTCCTTGGTTTGTTTATCTTCTCAATCTCTCATAACTCGTATTGTGTCTATGCTTGGTGGCTCTTAATTTTAATGGAGTATATCACTATATCATAGTCTATTTCCTATTTAAAATTACATATTTGATCAAATCATCAAATGCACAAATCATTAAACCAATAGTTTATTTCGAATGCTAGTTTCATAAAAAATTGTCCCCGGTGTGTGCGTGGATGTATAATACATTGATTTTTCTTATCTTGGGACGTAGCATACCGACCTATGGAGAGTATTATTCGTAACTAAGAAACTTTTGTTTATTGTACTTAGTGACATGTTGACTGCTAACTAAGCTATAGACTTAATAAAATTCAAAAGCTTTTGTGAAAAAAATAAATTTTATTGTACTTAATAAACTTTTGTGAAAAAAAGTAAAATTTTTGGGGGCGAACGAAAAGAAAAGGTTGAAATTTTTTGCGGGATGAAAATGGAAAGAATATATACCTGCATGATTAACATGTACGGAGTATAAAAATAAAAATTAGATCCTATAAAATTAGTATATACCTGCATAAAAGTTCTGAGTATTTCTTTAACATGAATCCTTGTACAGTACAACTCATGAACCCAACTATTGAAGTTTTCTCCTTCAACATTACTCTAGTAGAATCTCATATGATTCTCACAACATCCGAAAATTTGCTCTATGACCTTTTGCTTAGCCTTCCATGCTCATTTCTATTTTAATTTTTATCTTGAATTAAATGTAAAAGTTAATGACACCTACATTAAAACATTATATATTTAAAAATATTTTGTTGTTAGAAAGAGATCATGACTTACAGTACCCTTCCAGGGTTTTTTCATTTGTTTTTGGTAAATTTATAAAAGAGAGCGAACTTTATAAAAGGTCATATTAGTAAATAAATATATTAGTAAGAGTAGTGAATGATGATGTGGTTGCCAAGAAGGATAATGAGAGCGTGTTGTGAGATAATTTTGATAGAAGACTAATTTGGGAACTATTTTTTAAAAGAAGACTAGAATGGGCAAAAACTCCTACGTTACAGTGTTAGGAGTTTTTATCTGTTTCCATTAGCAATACTATTAATATACAAATAATGTTGTCACTTTTTCGTGCAATCACTTTAGTTTTGTCATAGTTTTATACTCCCTCCGTCCCAAAAAGTCTTTCATGTTTACTATTACGGCTTCTCGATAACTCTTATTTGTTTGCGTGTTTTCAATAATCATTTCATAAAATAAAATGTTCTTGTCACCTCTTAATTTGTAGAATTTATGATGTAGTTTTTAAATATAATTTTTTTATGTGTTATTTCCTTACCAATTTGCAAATAAAATCATTTCAAAATCCACGGGGTTTTGCACGTTATTCAAAGTAGGAAATTCTTTTTAGGACGGAGGGAGTAATAATTTCTATAAAAATGGATAAATTTAAAATTTATAGAGTTATTATAAGCATAGTTGTGAATGGCGCTCGCCATTCTCGCCAAAGGCGCTTATGGCTCTGTGGCGGCCTTCTGACGCCATTCTCGCCATAGGCGTCGCCATCGTCGCCAAGGGCTGTGGCGAAAGGCGTTCGCTATGTACGCCAGACCGGTCAAGGGTTTTTATTGACTTTTTTTTTTAAAGTCCGCTGACCTGACCTATATCACTCGACGATCGAAGGACTTCATCGATTCATCTGACTCGCCTCTGCCTCTGCCCCTCGCCGTCGATCAAATTCTCCTCGCCGTTCTCGTCGCCGGACTCAGCCACATGCCCTCCTAAAGTTGTCCTCAGCCGGCGCAGATCCTCTTCCCTCTCTGCCGAGTCACTTCTTCTCAGTTTCAGAGCCGACTCCACACTTCGCAGGTCACTCAATCCTTTTTTTTGTTTGTTTTCTTATTGTTTTTTTGTGTGGCTTGGATTTGACGGATGAGGATTATGATTAAATATCTTGCTTTCTTTTTAAGTACTAAATGTTGTTTTTTGTTTTAAGTTTTACCAATAACTCATGTTTTACTTTGATAATTATGTTTGATACAAAGTTAAGACTAAAAGTTTAGACTTAAACTATATATATATATATATATATATTAATTTATTTATTTATATAATGTTCGCCATTTGACCGCCCGCCGCTCGCCATAAAAAAGAACCTCTCGCCCGCCACTCGCCATTCGCCATTCACAACTATGATTATAAGATATTAAAATTTCCAAAAACAAAAGCGTACCCTTCGTTATGTGTCAAGAAAAAACTTTTTTAACTTTTAAGTAATTTTACCTGAGAATGCGATTATACTAGTTGATTAGAAAACACTTCCGATTAAATTGCTAGCGGATAGCACATCTAGCTAGCATCTAATACTTGCCAAAATCTGCACCTAGCATTTCAGCTACCTGCACCAAACACACCCTATTGGCGCTTTTGGATTATGAAAATGTTAGGGAAAAGAAAAAAGCCAATGAAATGTTATTTTCTTGTTTGGTTTTATCTTTGTTAGTGCAAAAGGAAAATAAAAATTGATCACTTTTTCCCCACATATATTTTGGCTTCTTATTGTTTAAATAATACTCCCTCCATTCCAATTTGTTTTGCATGGTTTCCTTTTTGGTATGTCCCAATCGATTGTCTATTCCCATTTATAGAAAGAATTATGTGGTATTATGGTTCATGCTGTTTCTTTCTCCGCATAAATCTCAATCACATAGTTTTTACATTCTTAATCTTCGTGTCCGAGAGGGTGGCTGTATATCCCCTATACAGCTATACTTAATGGTGTCAAAGATCTAGGGCAATTCTCCATTGCGTCTTCCATTCCTTCATGTTTATCATAGTTGTTTGCCTGGTGTAAGTTATGTAACATTATTATTTCCTGATTAATACTGCAGAACATATGCTGTTTTATGCAAGTGAGAAGTATCCCTTGGAAGACAGTTACTCAAAATTCATCTCTGAGGTACTTGCCTATCATTTTTAAAAATTTCTCTCATGAGATTTGGATCTTTGTTCTTCAGCCCTTTGACTGCCAGCCCATTCCATATGAAACGATACTTTTCTACTCGTCTTTCCAGTCTTGGGGTTGCTTGTTGTTTCTGTCAATCTTATTTTTTACATTGAACTTTTAGTTTCCCCCCCTGGAAATATTCAATAAAACAAGCTCCCTTAACTTCAGTTTTGTTATTGTTTAGCATGGAGGCAGTACAAATGCATTCACCTCTTCTAAGAGCACAAACTACTATTTTGATGTCAACATTGACAGTTTCGAAGAAGCCTTGGACAGGTACAATTCTTTTGCTTTCATGAATTTGTCTGTGATGTTTCCTTTATTAGTAACCAGAGTCCCAGTTCAACTTTTCATTGTAACCCTTGAAGCTCTTTTGGAATTTTCACGAAGTACGTTTTCAGGTTTGCTCAGTTCTTCATTAAGCCACTAATGTCATCTGATGCTACCATGAGAGAGATTAAAGCTGTTGATTCTGGTTAGTGTTGCCATATTTTACATTTGTAGCTAGATGATTTGTTCTTATGTTAGACTGCTACACATATTAACTGTTGGTTGTCATACGGCAGAACACCAAAAGAATCTACTATCTGATGCTTGGAGAATGAACCAGGTACTTAATCTTCCCTCCCCTTTATTGTTGGACATTTGGATTTCCTAACTAACACATAAGTTATGTAACTATCCAATGTAAATGTACTTTGTGAACCATGCCTTCATTAAGTTGCATTCACTAATAATGTATTGGTTTTCTTGTGAGGAAATCTAAATCTGATGCTTCTTTGAAATAATATCTTTGCAGCTTCACAAACATCTGAGTGCAGAAGATCATCCATACCATAAGTTCAGCACAGGTTCATGGTGCTAATTGTTATTTGTCTTAATTACAGTATACCCATATAATACTCTTTTTTTTAACAAACCAAAGGGTTTGCATACACTGGTGGTGGTGTAAATATGAAAAGAAGCCTGATGAGTAACCCACACCTTTTATAATTGAATATATATATGTGTGTGTGTGTGTGTGTGTGTCTTCTACATGCCTTTCCCTTTTCTCTATTCTGTTTTCTTAAGCGTCTCATTGAGTAAACCTCACTTTGGAAATGCGAATAACTTTGTGCATAGCTGTTGGGTGTAGGTGGATGGATCTCTTAGCAATTAATTAGATATTCTAGTTTTGCAATTTTGCACCGAAGTTTAATACCATTGGTTTTTTTAATTACCAAAGGAGAAGGCAATATGCGTTAGGGTTAAACTGTCTTATTTTCACTTCTAAATTATTTATATCTATCTCAATATGTATAGCAGTAAGTATAGATGCATCTGAGTAAATGTTTATACTAAGATGCTATGATAGGAACATATTTAATGGGGATTATTTTGAGTGAGAACCATATTTCTGGATTATATGAATATTTAATTGCATGGATAATTTCCATCATCTCCGATGGAGCCAAAATTTCACCATTTTTTGGCTTTGGGGTGTGATGGAATAAATCAAATTAGATCTCTAAACTGTCCGCGCTTCTTTAATTAATGAAGTAGCAGTCAAGCAATGCAACTTTCGACGTTGAGCCGGGGGTCTCTTTGGAAACAGCCTCTCTACTTTCAAGTAGGGGCAAGGTTTGCGACACACACCCTCCCCAGACCCTACTCTTGTGGGATTTAACTGGGTTGTTGTTGTTGTTGTTAATTGCATGGATAGTTATTAAAGCCTTGCACAATTATTAACAATTTGTTTCATTCAAGTGAAGTCGATTTTCAATGCAGTCATATTTATAAGTATTGCATTAGGTTATTCAGGAACATTGAAAATCTTTCATCTTCCCATGCACAGGAAGTTGGGATACATTGGAGGTCTGTCCAAAAGCAAAAGGCTTAGATACAAGACAAGAGCTTCTTAAGTTTTATGCAGAAAATTATTCTGCTAACATAATGCACTTAGTCATTTATTCAAAGGGTATCGGCAGCCATTTTGTCACAGAGTATTTGTTATCTTGCATTACCAAATATTTTGAGTTCTTAGTTCATCTGTATATTGCAGATAGCCTTGATAAATCTGAGAGATTAGTACAGAGTAAATTTGAAGAAATTCGAAATATTGATCGAAGTCGTATGCATTTTACTGGTCAGCCTTGCACACCAGAATATCTGCAGGTATGAAGTGCAGTAACCCTCTCTCTTTTTTTGTATTACAAGAAAATAAAGTGTATGAGGGAAAAATGACCCCCTCAACTTTTGTACAAGGTCTGCTTTCTGAAGGAAGAAGCTCTAGTAATCAATGTCTTTCTCTTGGAATGATGTTAACTACTTTGACTGCTACCTTGCAACCTTTTTGGCAATTTTAGCTAGAGAATCCATTCTCTCAATTTTTTTTGCAAATGCTACTTTTTCCTGGCGGACAGGCAACTCATTGGCTTTTATTGCATGGTGTGGTGATCTATATGGGTTCATTGAAATCTGTATGAGTCATATGTCTGCGTGCATGGATGTGATGGGATAAAGCCATTATTATATTCTTGCTTTTGTACGAATCTGAATTTTGATGTATTCACAGAGGCTTTCAAAATGAAAATTGTGTTCAATCAGATATATTAATAATTGAGGTATTGTATTTGCCTGTTATGAAATGGTATAATTTTTTTTTTTCCCTTATCCCTTTAGATTCGTGTCAAAACTGTTCCAATCAAGCAAGGTCATAAGTTACGTATTATATGGCCTATAACGCCAGGCATACATCATTACAAGGAAGGGCCTATAAGATATCTAGGTCACTTGATTGGCCATGAAGGAGAGGGATCTTTGTTTTACGCATTGAAGAAGTTGGGTGGGTTCTCCACCTATAAAGTTTCCCATCATTATTTCAAACGGCACTCTTTCAACTTTGAGTGTAAACCATTGGAGTTCCACGTTTACAAAAGGTTTTTGCTATTGTTGTGATTACAGGTTGGGCTACTAGTTTATCTGCTGGTGAATCAGACTCAACAACTGAGTTTTCCTTCTTTAAAATAGTTATTGATTTGACAGATGTGGGTCATGGTAAGTTACTCCTTGGCTTTTTCTGTGTGAGTCATATGGTAAAAGGGCTACTTGCTTTGTTTCCTCATGGGCCGGTTGGATCCCGAAAAAATACACAAGAAAGAAAATAGGAAGTTAAACATAGAGGAAAAATAGAAGGAAGAAAATGTGGCGGAGAACTGAAGATAGGCTAAATAAGTTTCAATAAATTTATTCTAGATATTAGCTGATAATTTTTTTTCTTATTTGTGTATATGATATAAAGCCTTGGGAATCTAATTATATGTAAAAATATTAAATAATTAATAATGTCTCATTTTTCTTTGATTTCCAAGGTAAAACCAAAAACAAGAAAATAATTTTCTTTAACACATTTTCTTCTTTCCATATCATTTTCCAGAATGCAACCATTCTTTGTGCTCCTGAAAGTGTTCTGCAACCACTCTCTTTTCAACTATATCCAGAATTTCTTCTGTTTTTTGTGTGTTTCTTTTTAGGTGGACGGGGGTTGGGTTTCACATTACTATGTATATTCTATCTCCTCCAATGCTGATAGAGAATAAGCTTTATTTTAGATTTGGAAAACTGATATTTAGATCCTTACAAATACTGTAGAACATTTTGAGGACATTGTGGGCTTACTATTCAAGTATATCCACCTCCTGCAACAATCCGGTCCCTGCAAGTGGATATTTGATGAGGTACACTACTTTTTGCTCTGATCTATGCCTGAGAATACCTTTAATGTTATTTGCAACCCATATCAGCCAGCAAAGAATCTTGTGGTGAAGGTTTTTTGGGTAATCTAATGTTCCCGTTTTTTTGACAATTATACTATTATTATCTTTTTTCTCATTATATTTTCTTATATGAAGCTTTCAGCAATTTGTGAAACTGCTTTTCACAATCAAGACAAGATTCGTCCCATTGATTATGTTGTCAATGTTGCAATGGATATGGAGGTATTTGAAACAAGTGCTAGTTTGGCCCTCTTACACCGCAGTCATTATCTATTAATTTAGTATATCATTATATACTTATGATTAATTACTCAGTTATTTTGATTGACACTTTAGAAACTCTACTTTCACTTAATATCAACTTTTTTTTATCCCAAGCGCTGCTGAACAGTCATTTTTGACAATGTTTTAGCTTCAAGTAAATAATGGATTAGATCAAAATGGAAAATTAAACTCCCCTTCTTATTTTACACGACGTTTTGGGAAGTCAATGCATCAATGCATCATGGGTCTAACGGAAACATCTCAGTTAGATAGTGGTAAGGGACTATGGGCTAAGGTTGTGTACATGTTGACCTTATAGACCCTAGTGTAGTTGGGATTATATTGGATTTATTGTTGTTGTCGTTGTTGCTGCTGCTGCTGAACAGCATGGAAAGGTGAACTATTGCTGTTACTGAAGCATACATGTGACGACTAAGGAAGATATGCATCCTAACCATGTGCAGGTTTTCTGTGATGTGTGTTGGTGAACCTAATGCACATTTTACAATATAAGGATATTTCCCATTCTTAATATGCTTTTATTAAAAGAATGCGATTGCCAGAAGTATGTTCATTATTAAATGAATTATACTATATGATTCAGTGAACAATCCTTCACGTCCTTGTAGAATGGCAAAATACACTTTACTGTTTGTTTTGGCTATTTGTTTAGCCTTGTTTCGGCGGATGCAGTAAATTTTCTATGAAGCCCACTGATGTTTAAAATAGAGTGGTCTTCAGTGTCCTGCAGGCGCTACACATGCAGGAAATAAGAGGCTGTTGTGGAGCTGTTTCTTCTTCTTTGTTTGTGTATGTTAACTGCTGGTTTGACAAATCTACGTTTTGATGTTTTTGTGATGTTTTTTCAGCTCTACCCCCCAGAAGATTGGCTAGTAGGATCATCTTTGCCATCAAAGTTCAACCCAAGCATTATCCAGTCATTCTTAGATGAACTCACTCCTTTGAATGTGAGGCGAGTAAATGACTTCCCAACGAATTCATTTAAATAATTCCATTAAATTTGATATCTTTTCTTAAGAAGGCTGTAAGAGTGTAACAGAGGACAGGAAGGGCATCTAACATAATACTTTGTCACCATGCTTTTGCATGAATTTTAAATGATTTTTTATATCAGTTCTTTATAGAATTCATGCCTCCAAGTCTCCAACCCAACATAGTTTAGATTAAGGTGATGATAAGGACTTCTTTTAAACTTGATATAAAAACAGATGGAATCAAAATGTTGGTGAAGATTTACTTCAACATAGTTGCCTATTAATTTGAATTAGTGGATTTTTATCTTTTGGTTTAAAGTACGATTAATAGTTTTGATAAGAGTTTTTGAAATGAAGTCAAGAGGGATTGAGGACATGAGCAATGGGAGGAGGAAAATGTTTGTTGTCAATGGCTCATCTATACGTGGCATGGTTCTAAGTCTATAACTTATAGTTTCATTCATTGTTTCACTCAACAGAATTTTCTGGGAGTCAACCAAGTTTCAGGGGCATACTGACAAGACTGAACCTTGGTATGGAACTGCTTATTCTTTGGAGAAAATAGATGATTTGCTGATTCAGGTTTCTTTCCATTTATGTGTATCTATCATATACTGATGATTTTGAACTTTCCTTGCTGTCTAGGTTTTGGGCCATCATAAATCAAATGTCATATATTATGACTCCAACAATCTGGTTTTGTTCTTTTATTTTTCAGAAATGGATGGAACAAGCACCTGATGAAGATTTGCATCTTCCTGCCCCTAATGTTTTCATTCCAACTGATCTTTCTCTTAAGCATGCCTTTGATAAGGTGCCAAAACTTTGCCAGATTTTAGTTTTTAAAATAAGTTTTAAGGTTTCCTAACTGATTGACAATCATTACAGACAAAGCTTCCAACATTGATGAGAAAATCACCATATTCAAGGTTGTGGTACAAGCCGGATACCACATTTTCTTCTCCAAAGGCATATGTTATGATCGACTTCAATTGCCCTTACAGTGGAACTTCTCCAGAGGCAGAACTTCTCACAGATGTTTTTACCCGTTTATTGATGGACTACTTGAATGAATATGGTATGCATTCTAGCATTTATAACTTTCATCATGTGTTCAGAGTTTTTGAGTTTTTGAAACGACCTTTTAGAGTAAATTTATTTGCTTCAATCTTTCAGCATATCATGCACAGGTTGCTGGTCTGCATTACAATATAAACAATACAGATAGTGGTTTCCAGGTATTAATCTGCTTTTTCTTTATATTGGTCTTTTTTAAAGATTTATATTGCCACAAAGTTAACAAGTCTGTCCCAACCACCTCTCATAATTTAATATTGCTACCCCGCCTACCCTCCATCCCCCACCCCCACGGGCATCATATGAAGTACTCTTTTGCATGTAGACTTGGTCTTTTTGTTCATTCTCTACTTTTCTTTAGGTAACAATATTTGGATATAATCACAAATTGAGGATCTTATTGGAAGCAGTTGTCAAAAAGATTTCACAGTTTGAAGTGAAGCCTGATAGATTCTGTGTTATTAAGGTGAGAATCAGCTATTCCATTCCATTAAAGATGTGATGATCTGAAATTGTAAGAAAAATAGTTATTTTGTTGCATTTTTCATGGTGGTTTTAATTACTGGTTTATCTGAATAGTTATGCTTCCGGTCAAAATATTGCTGAATGATCTATTGCTAGTGGTGACTTTCTTGTCCTCTGGTAGGAATTGGTGACAAAGGAATATCAGAATATCAAGTTCCAACAGCCATATCAACAGGCTATGTATTACTGTTCTCTAATGCTGCATGATCAAACATGGCCTTGGAATGATGTACTTGAACTTCTACCCCACATTGAAGCAGAGCATCTCTTGAAGTTTTATCCTCTGATGCTGTCAAGGACTTTCTTAGAATGTTATGTTGCAGGTTTCTACATTTCTTGGATTTCAAGTTTTTCCCTCTTTTCCAGTTTTGTTTCAATTCACCATCCCTTTCACCGTTCTTTTACAGGAAATATTGAACCAACTGAAGCAGTGTCAATGATAGAGCATGTTGAGGATATTTTCTACAATGGGGCAAAACCTATATCTCAGGCTCTGTTTGCTTCTCAACATTTGGCTAGCAGAGTGGTTAAGCTTAACATAGGGAGAAACTACATTTACGCCAGACAAGGCTTGAATCCCAGTGATGAAAATTCCGCACTCCTTCATTACATTCAGGTGCTTACAAATAAACATGAACAGTTTAAAATATTTGTGCTCCCTCCGTTCGTAAATAAACTTCACCATCACTATTCACAAGGTCACACTATATCATTTTTCTTTACTTATTTACTTTAATCATTTGTTACAATTAATTAGTCTTGTCAATTGTCACCCCTTTTTTTTATAGAACTTTTGATGAAGGTTTCAAATGTGGATATTTTATTTTTAAATGTTACACCAATATTTAAATAAATTGAATTGAAAATAACTTCGGTTGAACATTGTAAGCCGAAAGGTGAATTTTATTAAGGGACAAACTTTCTTTTAGTCCCATTGTTGCCTTGTTGGGAATTGTAAAGTACGGAGTAATAGTTTCACCTCAATCGCATGTTATCTATGGGTGATGATTGTTTGGGGAGCAAATCTATTTTCCCTCCTAACTCCTTGTGTTGGATTTTGAAGGGATTCATTTCCTAGTAGTATAAGGGCTTGTTTGGTGAGTGAAGCAGGGTTGATATGACATGGATTTTTAAATTTGGAAGAAAATATATGAGTTATGAAATATAAATAGAAAGTGTTTCAAGAAAAAATGATGATTGTTAGTGATAGACAGCGATGATATGCAATAGTGGGTGGCTGGCAGTTGAGGGAGATATCAAGACCCTCAGATTGATCTCTCCTAAATTTGGGAGATATTAAAAATTAAAACATTCTCATTTGGGAGGGTTGTCCAACATAGTTTAGGCTTCACCAAACATCCACAAATAGGTTCTGTTCTTTTATCTCCAAATATCAGAACACATATCTCTTACACTCGCCAATTGGGCCCTAAATTAAACCTCAAGAGGTTGGCCATTATGCACAAGCTCTTGCACCATACATCCTTTTTGGGCCTGCTTGGTGAGTACATGAGATATGAGTTTAGGAGTGGACAGATATATTAGGACATCCTGAAAAGGGAAACTGGACAATTACATCAGGACAGAGGGAGTACAATATTTTTAAATTTATTACTATTTCCTCTCCACCCCTTGATTGAACCTTACATAATATCTCACTATCCACACCATTATTCTCCCTCTTCTCTTTTGGACATAAAAACAAGGGCCTAGGGATCTTCCAATTTTGATTCCCTCTATATGACTTATGAGGCAGTCAGAAATAACAGCCTTGTACTATGAGTTATCTGCCATGCTGGAGCTTTCCATTTTTTGTTGAGTTTATTGTGTAATATGTGAGATACAAAAATGTGCATGGTGTGATTTGAGCAGGAGTTCAGATTGGGACTCCATATATCTTCAAATCACAAAACAAATGTACTAACAGATTTTTTTCTAGTTGACATTCATCAGGATGATTTTCTGCAGAATTTCAAGCTTCAGCTTTTTGTTCAAGAATTTTTCCAAAATGTCAAAGTAAAATTTTTCAAGAATTTTTTTGGGACTACAATTACAAATATTTGTAGACGGGGGTGGAGGGTCAGGGGTTATTTATTTTGCCTACTGAAAAGACTTGGTTTGTACTTTACGAGGGTTTATGGTAGACATTCCTTGAATATCTTAGTTTTTGTTTGAAACAAGCTATAATATTTTCCTTGTGCTGTATATCTCGTCCTGCAGTTATGTTGTATCAATTTATCAAGTGCCTTTATCAAAGATGATAGATGAGTTGCTTCGGATTGCAGGTTCATCAGGATGATTTCCTGCAGAATGTCAAACTTCAGCTTTTTGTTCTGATGGCAAAGCAACCCGTTTTCCATCAGCTTAGATCAGTTGAGCAACTTGGCTATATCACTGTGCTTTTGCACCGGTATGTACTATGCAGTACTGATTTCTTTCCAACTGAATTTCCATTAGCACTTTTATGAGTGAAGGGCGGACGAGCTGACGACAAAACCGGTGGAGTCTCAGTCTCTACTCCCATGTTTTGGAGTTCCAGAGCTCGATGCCAATTGTCTCGAGTGTGAGTCTGCGAGAGGGTAACCTCTCCTCCCAAGGACCAAATTGAGGTGATCTAGGCCTGATTTAGTATGGTATTGTAGTCTATTTTGTTGGTGATTTGTGTCGTGCCTTCGGCCTTTCTACTCTTGGTTTGGGGGACCCATTTGGTATCGGGTTAGGGCTTTTGTTTACTCATTAGTCATTCACTTCGAGTGAGGGGTTGTGTTTAGTTACTTGAGTATCCACATTGCTTGTATACTTGTTTTGAGTCTACAATAGAACTTAGAAGTGTGAGATATACCCTACCTCTCAAGATCCTTTTGGGGTGAGTAGGGCTGATTTAACACATCTTATTGTAGAAAACAAGGGAAAGTTGATCTATACTTCCTCTTTATGGATACCCTCTGTTGTGTGAGAGCTTTGACACTGGGCACTTTTTTTTAATTGCTGGTGTGCTTATATGTGTTAAAGAGTAATAACAACAGCAAACTCAGGAGAATCCCACACAAGTTAGGGTCTAGGAAGGGTGAGTGTGCGCAAACCTTACCCTACTTGGAAGTAGAGTCTGTTTCCAAGAGACCCCTGGCTAAAAATATTAAAGAAATGTATGGGCTTATAGGGTTTTGAGTTAGACGGGCTAATTCATTCGATTCACTTTTGATGCGCTTGATCAACACTCATTGCTTGATTGGGTGATTTTGACCCAATTATAAACTCTATCAAGGTATCAAAACCATGCCCATTTGGAAAGTGACAAGACATTTGGCCTTCCAAGTGGTTGGAGCTTTAGTTTCAAAGTGACGTCCAATTGATGTTATGAACTTTTGAGATTAATAAAGACCTAGTCGTATAAATACTAGAAATGTTTAAATATAAGAGATAGATGGGTTTATAATGCATTAGATTAGACTAATTATCTGATCTGATAGAATCCTTTGGTTTGTTTCGGTTGATGTCTATTTAGGTCCAACCCAATTAAGAATTTTATCACTATCCAAGTGAAGTTCTTTTTTTATTTGTTGCCAGGAACGATTTTGGTGTTCTAGGAGTACAATTTATTATTCAATCTTCATTGAAGGTATGTGCATAATATTTATAATCTCTTTTTATAATTTTTGTTGTGTAATTATTGCATGTAATGTGTTGTGCTTGGCAGGATCCCAAGCATATTGACTCAAGGGTGGAGGAGTTCCTCAAAACGTTTGAGAGTAAGCTTTATGAGATGCCAGATGATGAATTTAAGGTGAATGTTTTTAAGAACAGCTTGATGTGTTATTATGCATCATTATGTGCAAGTGTTCTTGGACATACCTCAGAGTGATTGTGAATGGTTTCTATCCTTTCAGGGGCCCTAGGCGTCAAATTAGTCAGGGGCCTTTTTAAACTTTTTTTGGCAAATTGTATGAAATATTGGTTTGTTAAATGAAACAAGATTTTTTTGGGGACAAAAAATGACTAGGAAAATGAGTTTTGTTTGCGGCAGGGGAAATGTTTTTCATAAAATCTTAGTATATCCAATGAGTTTAGTAATCCCGGTGCTTAATCGTTATGCGCTAGTTAATGTGAAACAAAGTGAGCACTGTGATTTCATATGTTTACATTTCCTGATTTCCTGACATTTTTACTGTACTTCACTGAAATCTTCTTATTGTACAGAGCAATGTCACGGCACTTATTGATATGAAGCTTGAGAAGCACAAGAATTTACGGGAGGAGTCTCGGTTTTACTGGAGGGAAATCTTTGACGGGACCCTAAAATTTGAGAGGCGGGAACAAGAGGTATGGAGGTTTTCATTATGTGTCCTGTTCTTATCAGAAGTTCACTCTTATTATATTGTGATGTCATTACTCTTTCATAAGAATGAGTTCCTCCCTCCCCCACAAAAGGGAGAAAGTTTTCCACATCAGGTCTCATGGCTAATAGGGTCTGGTCCCTCTTACTTTTGGTCTCCGACTTTTATTTATCTACTTTTAGTGCATGACTGTTCGCCTAGTGCTTTTTAGAACACCCATTTTTATGGCCTTATATAGGAACCTCTAGAGATATAGGAATAGAGTACTTGGGTAGACTCTTGAGCCTCAGTTTGTAGTTTAAGCTGGTGTGTTTTAAATTTTAATGCTTTAGTATGTAGCTTGTGCTTTTTGTACAGTGTCTAGTTGCTATAGTCGGTTTGTGTGCTTTTATCTATGCCCATACTTTGGCTCTGTTCTTTTCGGTTGAAAAAATTAACTTCCAACTTTATCCAACTCCTAGTTTCTTCTAACAATGACTTGAAAAATGTATCTTACATATAATGTCTATACAATAACATTATATATCCAAATTTATAACATAACACCTCAAACACGGTCAAAGTTGAATTCTTTTTTATATCCAAAATTAGTTTTTTTACCTATTTAATTGAGTGATTTTTAACACTTAATGTTTTATAACATTTTCCAACCCCTTTCAGTTTTTTCATACTCTTTCCAGTTTCTTCCAATATCTAACTTTAGAATAGCCGTCATTTGTACTACTATGATTACTTTGTTCATACTTTTATATCTAAGTGTATTGTCTCTTGGAACCAACCCCTCTACTACCTAATAAGGGTACGGTCTGCAGACACACCTTTCTGACCCTACTTTTTGTGGGATTTTACTGGGTTGTTATTGTCGTTGCATCTTTTAATCCAAACATTTTGGAATTGGTCAAACAGGTTGTAGTGCTCAAGGAACTGACGAAAAAAGACCTGATTGAATTCTTCGACGAACACATAAAAAGCGGCGCTCCTCAGAAGAAGGCTTTAAGCATTAGAGTGTATGGAAGCCCTCATTCTGAGCGGGTCGAGGCAGACCAAAAAGAGCCATTGGATGAACCAAACATTGTTAGGGTCGAAGACGTGTTCAGTTTCAGACGATCTCATGAGCTATACGGTTCATTCAAAGGAGGCCTCGGTTTCATGAAATTGTAAGTGAAGACTGAAGAGCATCCTCCGGTTTCTTAACCTCATTAGGAAAGTGCTAAAGTCATTCCATCTCTCTCACCTTACCCTTTTGCCCTAATCTTCCCACGGACATCATTGAATAGTAATGAGTGTCCTGCGAGAAGACAGGGTGCCCTAAATCCGCGCCTGTTTAATTGTTGTTCTCGCGAAGAAATTATTTCAGATGCTTGCCCGCCGGAAGTTCCAGGGGCCTACACGACTCAAACAAACCACTGCTTAAGTTAATTGGCTGAAGTAGTCTTTGATTCTACTGTTAAACTGATTAAATCAAAACTGATGACTTTGGTCAAAGGGTTTTACAAAATGGATAAGTAGCCTAAACATTCCATTGCTTGTTCTTTTCTTTCGGTTTTACAGGCTCATGCTTGGGATCATCTTTTATGGTTACGTTAGCATGGTTCATCCAAATATGGTAGAGATTTATTCCTACGATAACCATAGTGCTATAAAAAATTTAAAGTGCAGAATCCTCCTAATTGTGCTACTCCCTCCATCCGTTTTGACTTTGGAGCATAAATAGAGTTAACTTTCTGAAATTGCTATTACTTTTTAGGAGGGGTGACGATGAATGAGAAGATACGGTAGAGAAAAGTGACTTATTTTAGGGGTAATTTAGGTATTTTATTCTTAAAAGTTTATAATAACAAGAAATCAGCAACTTATTTTGGGACAAAAAAAGGAGAACAGATCATTTAAAATGGGACGTAGGGAGTAATAATTGGGAGCAATCACTTGAATCGATCTGGTATGGATCTTTGGAAGTATGAAGTTTTCAGATCAACAAAAATTATTCCATGTTTAGTTCTGAAATCTCTGCATATCTGGTGTGTAGAAATTTAAAATTTAAGAACGGATCGATGGAATGTCCAAACACTAATATTTATTTGATACGGCGTCGGAATGGTTAAGACCTTTTATCTGATTTGATCAGACATTTGCCTCTGAATAGTTAAGCAATATACTAGCTCTTACTGGAAGCACTTAATGGTTCAGATCTGTTACTGGTTCAGCACTATCTATTCAGAAGTTGCCAAACAGTCTCTAAAACTATATTGTGTGTTAGTAAGTATTGACCTATTAAAAACTAGAAATAAAAGGCATTAAAACCATAAAATTGTTAGACATGCACATGCATGTCTCCACAGCAAGCTAAATATTGAGTATTTATTTACTCTTTCTGTCCAAAAAAGATGTTTTTATTTTGCACATCTCATAAAACACTTCTATCTTGCCTCAAAATACTAAAAAAAAAATTAGACAACTTATACCCACAATAAAGAAATGTTAATTTTAGTCATTTTAGAAAATGAAGCATGAATATCTTTTTGGGACGAATGAAGTATAATCCAAATTTTAACTAGAATTGAAAATACTTCAAAGTATGATCTTTCAATCATTCAATGATTATATGGTCGATTAAATGGTTATAGAGTTTCCAAAAAAAATACTCTCTCCGTCTGGAAATATTCTTCCCATTTTTCTTTTTGGTTCGTCCGAAAATATTCTTCCCATTTCCTTTTTTAGTATACTTTTTAAGACTAAATATTAATAATACCTTTCTATTTTATCACAAGTCTACTTTTTTAGTACTTTTTTAATAATAAAAGGAGATTTAAAAGTTTATGGTATGTGCATTTTTTACTATTTCTTAATAAGCGTGCCAAGTCAACACGGGAAAAACATTTCTGGACGGAGGGAGTATAGAACTTCAATGGATAATATATAAAGTATATTGGTTTTTGTAATTTTATATATTTATTTAAATAGTAACTCCAAATATTTGTGGATGTTAAAAAAATTAAAGTTTGATTCTACTATGTTGATTCGATCCTTTTTTTTCGAGATATCAATTTTTTCCAAATCGTATCACCTCATATCATAGACGAGTTTTTGGGATCAAATACTTTTGAATAATATCTCGTAACAAACGTTGTTGATGCCTTGAAGTGGAAACCACAATTCAAACAGACGATGATGATGAACAATTCTAGTATTGTATGCACCAAATGTGCGTACATATATTTTATACGGAGCAATAAATGTGTTTCTTAAAAATTACTTATGGAATATTTGAAATGAGTACTGTGTTCTTCATAAATGTGTATGCCGATTACGTATTTTGGGATAAATGTAATGAATATTATGATACGGAGTATTGTTATGAGTAGTATGTTTCTTATAAAATAAATTTGAAAATGAGTATTGTGTTCCTCATGAATATGCAAATGTCGAAAATATGTCTTTAGATAAACGTAAAAACCATTATTAATGATACAATTTGATAATAACTTGTCTTATTGAATATTGATAGATATGGCCCTATATATAGGGAATACAAGAGTAATCAAAGTACAAGTAGGAAAGGAAAGAATAATCCTAGTAGGAAAAGAAAGAAGTATCCTAATTTAATTATACTTCCTAATATCCCCCCGCAAGCTGATCAACGGAGACGAGGGGCAGCTTGGAACATAAGTACTCAAAAGAAACTGGCGGAAGCGGTTTGGTAAGAATGTCTGCTAGCTGCTCTGAGGAGGAAACATGATGTGGAGTCATAGTGCCTGCCATAACCTCATCTCGTACAAAGTGACAGTCTGTGCCCACATGCTTCATGCGATCATGAAGAACTGGATTTTTGGTGACACAGATAGTCGACTCATTGTCACAGTATAACTTCGGTTTGGACGGAGGAATACCCAGTGCATCAGTGATATATCGAAGCCACATAGCTTCTGCAACCCCTGCAGCCATAGCTCGATATTCAGCTTCAGTGGATGATCTAGAAACACGAGTCTGCTTTTTCGTGCACCAAGAGATGATATTAGGACCAAGTAGGAGTATGTAGCCCGTGGTAGACTTGCGATCATCTTTATCATTGGCCCAGCCAGAGTCAGAGTAGACATATAGGTCGAATCCCCCCTTGCGAAAAAGAAGACCATGATTCAAAGTGCCTTTGAGATAGCGCAGAACGCGTTGCAAGGCATGATAGTCCTGCTCAGTGGGGTTGTGCATAGTCTGAGACACTCGATTAACAGCATACTGAATGTCTGGACGAGTGACAGCCAAGTAATGTAAACCGCCAACAATGCTCCGAAAATGAGAAATATCCTTGAAAGGCAACGAAGGCTTAGTGATAGGTCTCGTAGCCATAGGAGTAATAGCCGGATGGCAGTCGGACATCCCAGCTCGGAGTAGAAGATCACGGGCATATTTGGATTGATGGAGAAGTATAAAATCTTGCGTGCGCTGAACCTCAATGCCAAGGAAGTAATGAAGAGGTCCAAGTTCTTTGAGCTTGAAGTCACGGTGCATGGCCTGAGTAACTTCTGAGATGAGAGTAAAAGAGTTGCCAGTAAGAACAATATCATCAACATAGACAAGGACAACAATAGTCCCACGAGAGCAGTGTCTGGTGAACAAGCTGGTATCATGAATGCAGCACTTGAATCCAAGGCCCTGCAAAAAAGAGGAGAGGCGTGTGTACCATGCACGGGGTGCCTGTTTGAGACCATATAGTGATTTGCGGAGCTTGCAAACATAGTGAGGATGAGTGGGATTTATGTACCCGGGGGCTGCTCCATATAAATTTCCTTGTCCACTGTACCGTGAAGAAAGGCATTGCTAACATCTAGTTGATGAAGAGGCCAATCACGGTTGAGTGCTAAAAAGAGGACCAGGCGCACTGTTTGTTGCTTGACCACATGACTGAATGTCTCCTTGTAATCAATGTCATACTCCTGATGATAACCTTTTGCGACAAGACGAGCCTTATACCTTGAAACAGATCCATCAGCATTCCGTTTAATGCGATACACCCATTTGCAACCAATCGGAGTGCGGTTCTTGGGTGGTGGAACCAAGTCCCATGTACGTTGCTCATTCAAAGCAATAAACTCCTCATCCATAGCCTGACACCAAAAACTATTACCAGAGGCTTGGCGGTAAGTGCTAGGCTCAGTGGTAGGTGGGGTAGTATCAAGGGTGGTAATGGTATAGGCTTTAGGTTTGAAAATTCCAGATTTGGCTCGGGTTTGCATGGTGTGTGTGTTTTGGGGCGGGGGTCGGTTAACCGGTTGTGTGTTTTGGAGAGGAGTAGGTGACGGTCGAGGGTGGGTTGGGGTACGGTTCTGGGGTTGGACCGTCTGTGCCGTGTCCAGAGGGAGGGTGTCGGGCTGTCGTCCGTGACTGGTGGGACGGGTCTGGGGTTGGACCGTTAGTGGGACAGGAGCATGTGAGCCTGGGCTTGGAGGAAAAATAGGGGTTATAGGAGAGGGTGACGGGAGGGATGACAATTTGGGATATGGAAACTGATCCTCGACGAACCGAACATGACGAGATACATAAACTTTTTGAGACACAGGTTCATAGCATTTATACCCTTTAGTGGTGGGGTGATATCCTAAGAAGACACAAGGAGTGGAGCGTGGTTGAAGTTTGTGGTGAGTGTAAGGGCGGAGCCATGGATAGACCAAGCAACCAAAGGCACGAAGGTGAGTATATGTAGGAGGACGGTTATAAAGAGTTTCAAAGGAAGATTTGTTGGAGAGAGTTTTGGTGGGCATACGGTTGATAAGATAGTTTGCTGTGGCAAGAGCTTCGACCCAAAAGGTAGTCGGGAGAGCAGAGTCGTATAGAAGAGAAACAACCGTTTCAATGAGATGACGGTGTTTCCGTTCAGCGACCCCATTTTGCTCAGGAGTGTAGGGACAAGAGGTGTGATGAAGGACTCCTAAAGTTTGAAGGAAAAGGCCAAAAGTGTTATTTACAAATTCTTTGCCATTATCACTTCGAAAAATTTTGATGTGAGAATTAAACTGAGTTTTAATCATTTTTTCAAAATTCACAAAAACAGAGTAAGCTTCAGATTTATGTTTTAGGGGATAAATCCAGGTAAATTTGCTGAAATCATCAACAAAAGAGATATAAAATCGAAAACCGCTACAGGAAGGAACAGAGGTGGGACCCCAAACATCAGAATGTATTAATTGAAAGGGCGCTATGGCCTTATGTTCAGACAATTCAAAAGGTAAACGACAGGACTTAGAGACATAACATGATTCACAATGTAAAGGCTCTGAAAACTGAAAACCTAAGGAAGACAAAATAGATTTGGCAATCGCAGGAGCTGGATGACCGAGTCTACGATGCCAAGTGGACTCTTGGATAGCTTGATACGCAACGGTTGAGAGTTTGGAAGGAAGTGTGTATAACCCATGCTCACAGAGGCCCTTGTACCACACCTGGTTGGTAGGATTGTCCACTATCTGGAAATCATTGGCATTGAAAACAAGAGTGCAGTTGTTATCTTTGGTAAATCGATGGACAGACAATAGATTGGAGGTAAGGGAAGGGACATAATGAAGAGTAGAAAGGTGGTATTTACCATTAGGAGTATGGACAAAACCTGAGCCAGAGTGTGTGATGGGTAGGGATTGACCATTGCCTACGGTAATAGCATCAGTACCGGTGTATTGATGAGGATATTGTAGCTGAGAATAATCAGACGTGACATGGGTGTTGGCACCAGTGTCCAGATACCAGTTTCCAGAATGATTACTCGTAGATGCATGCATTGCACGGGGAGAACTGGAGGAGGAGTTCGTAGTATAAGAATCATCAAATCGATACCAGCACGCAGACGCAGAGTGACCTCGTTTCTCGCAGATTTGGCAGGTTGGCAGATCCCGTGACGGTCGACCGTTTCCCTGGGACGGTCGACCGTTGTTCCTTTCTCCTCGTCCGCTGTTGTATCCACGTCCAGGTGACGGTCGACCGCGGTAGCCTCCTCTACCGCGACCTCGAACGTTCGTAGCGAGAAGTGCTGTGCGAGGTTCGGTGATGGTAGACTCGGTGAGGCTGAGTTTATTCTCCATCTCCAGGTTTATTTCTTCGGAGATCAGCCATCCAGAAAGCTGATTTAACGAAATATTGGTATTGTTCATGCGAATGTTTTGCTTAAAGGATGAGTATTCGGTGGGAAGACCACGAATAACAGCATTCACCACATCACGTTCAGGGATCTCTTCTTTCAAGGCATCAAGATCCGAGAGAATAGTTGCCACATCATCAAGGTATTGTGTCATAGTTTTGGTACCTTTACGAAGAGTGTGGAGTTTGTCCCGAAGCTGATAAACATGAGCGGTGGACACGGAGTTGTACCGTGCGGCCAAAGCATCCCAGAGGGCAGCAGATGTGGTGAAGCCGGGAGCATGTTTGTGAACGGAGGGGCTGATGACCGCTAGGAGGCAGGCGCGGATCTGTGTGTCAACGATGGTCCAAGAGGTATACTCTGGATTAGGGACGGTTTTATCGTTTTTGGAGATAGTTGGCGCCGGGGCTGCTTCATGACCATCAATCCATCCAAGGAGGAGATTAGCTGAAAGAGCTGTCTGGACATTGAGAGACCATGCCGGATAATTTGTTTCGGTGAGTTTTTCTGGGATTAAGTTGTGGAGACTCCGAAACAAAAGTTTTACTCCGGAGGGTAAGGACGCCAAAGGAACCGACGGGGCTGCCATGGTGGGCGGCGGTCGGAAAAAAAGAGAGGCTAGGTTTTTGAGAGCCTTAGCTCTGATACCATGATACAATTTGATAATAACTTGTCTTATTGAATATTGATAGATATGGCCCTATATATAGGGAATACAAGAGTAATCAAAGTACAAGTAGGAAAGGAAAGAATAATCCTAGTAGGAAAGGAAAGAAGTATCCTAATTTAATTATACTTCCTAATAATTAACAATTAAACCTTAATATGGAGTTGACGTGCTTGTTTTGCTTAAAATGAAAGAAAATAAATGCATGAAATGGATATTATATTAGTCGTAAATGTACATTTTGTATAAATGTAATAAACATTATGTATTTTCATTTGTATGGTGAGTCTTGAAAAAGCAGATATGCTATATCAAAAGTAAAAAGCAGTTACTCTGAACTTTGGTGAAAATCACTTCTAGAGCATAATTTACACTTCTAAAATCACAATCTATAATCTAAAACTGATTAAAAACCACTTTAAAATGTGTTTCAATGAAATAAAAACTCAAAACTATTTCTCCAAACACATTCCCAAATGGCCTAAACTAATGGCATTTGACTACTCTGTATTTTTTGAAAAAGAAAAGAGAGAAAAGTTACTGTCTTTCTTTTTGACTCTGCGTCGCCTTCGTGGAGAAGTAGCTAAGATGACTTCAGAACATTCCAAATTCCTTCAAATATTTCTTCCACTATTATTCTCTTCACACATTTTTTTCTCCATCTACACAGCTTCACGCATCTGGAACTCTTTTTAACATCTTAATTAGTTAGGTTTTTTTTTCATATTCTTGATTGAAGTTCAGAAAAAAATGGCGGAGCCGGTCGAGATAGTGAAAGCTCGCTTTGACAAGAGGGACTACAAGAGAATCGTTCTTGATAACTCTCTTCAAGTTCTTCTCATCAGCGACCCTGAAACTGATAAGGTTTCAATTGATTCCTCAACATGTGTTTTACTTTCTTTTTTTTTGTTTTTTCAATTGAAAAAAAAATCACAAATTCTTCACTGCAACAATTCAAACTGCAATTGTTCTGAAAGTGTTTTTGGAAAGTTCCCATCTTTCTATAGTCTGGCAAAGTTATGTTTAATTTCCATGGCTCAATTTGATTAGTGGGAGTGATTAATTGAATCAGTGTGCTGCTTCAATGGATGTCTCTGTAGGCTCTTTTAGTGATCCCAGTGGTCTTGAAGGCCTTGCCCATTTTCTTGGTCAGTATCTTTTCCATTTTCTTTACTTGCGGCACAACTACCGGGCGGGCGGGCTATAGAATGAATTTTCTAGGATACTAAAATAAATATTGTACTTTTAAATATGTTTTTGGTTGCAGAACATATGCTCTTCTTTGCAAGTGAGAAGTATCCCCTGGAAAGTAGCTATTCGAACTACATCTCCGAGGTGTTTGCATTTGCTTCTTGGCAATGATATGTTTATTTTTTATATAGGGAAAATGATATGTTTATTTGACTTATGACAATTGTTTCATTTTCTGCTCTTTGTTTTTCATCCATACAAATTCCCTAGAATTAAGTAGCTTCTCATTTTATTTCTTGACCATAACTCTATTTATAGTTTTCTACTCCAATATTAAATACAAACGCATAACAACAACAAACTCAGCATAATCCCGAGTTCTTTGGGGTCTGACCATCTGAAGGGGTGAAGATATATGTATGCAACCTTACCCCTGAAAAATACAAAGAGGTTGTTTCTGTTAGACCGTTGATGCATTTACTGCCAAAAACTTCACAGATAGTAAAAAAATGATATTTAATGTTCCTTTTTGATTTAATCCATTATTTACCCACCTGTTGCACCAATTCAATCTCCTAAACTCAACAAAGTTAAAACTTGAACTTGAAATCTGAATAAAATTTGAAACATAAATGGACTTTGAACTTGAAGTAGTCTGGATATAAATTGAATTTTAACTTGAAAGAACTTGAGGTTGAATCTTGACTTGACTAAATATGGACTTGTTGTTGGCATTGTTTACCTACTGATTTTGAAAAAATAGGCTCACAGAGATGACCCTAGTACAATGTTGAATGACAACTGAAGCTTGAATTGCATTTCTTGACAAATCACTTAATAGATCAATGCAAAAGGGTGCACCTTAGAGACATCCCAAAGCAAAGCTAAAATTGCTATAGTGCTGCAGGCTGCTTTCATAGCCATGTGATTTATATAGGGTGGCTTGACAGTTTATATTAAAACAATACACATTATACGTGAGCATGGTGATTACCTGTTTGTTTTTATTACTATATGGCATTGCCTAGAGTTATTTCCCTTTCACCTTTATTTTTTCTTCATATCTTGTATGGTAGCATGGAGGGTCAACAAATGCTTTTACATCTTCTGAACACACCAACTTTTACTTCGATGTTAACAATGACGGTTTTGAAGAAGCTTTAGATAGGTAATAAGGTCTGTAAGGATATTCATTCTGCTTTCCCCCTTCTTTTTTTGATAAAGTTTCCTTATTACTTTAGTTGTTTATTTTCAAGATTTGCACAGTTTTTCATCAATCCATTAATGTCGGCTGATGCTACAACAAGGGAGATAAAAGCTGTTGATTCAGGTTAGCATATCATTGCTTTGTGTGTGTGTGTATTTGAATTTATGTAAGTTGATATTTGCTGATTGTTTCATGTCTCTTTTCACTTGCTCCTTGGCGTAACCACCACAACTTATTTATACAGAAAATCAGAACAACTTATTATCGGATGTCCACAGAATCTATCAGGTATTTTATCTAGAGTCTAGACTCCCTGCTGCATGGCTCAAGCTTTCTAAAATCTCATTATAATTTCTGACTTCTTAAAAGAGAATGGTAAAACTCCAGAATATAGCATCCACATCCCTTTTATATTGATTATAAGTTCAAGAAAACATATTGTTTCATGTTCATGTTTGAGTATTGATGTTTGGTTGTTATATAGTTTCCTTTTTTTATTAGAATAAACAGAAACATATGCTACTTTTTCATCCCTTTTTTGTGCAGCTTGAGAAACATCTGAGTTCAAAAGACCATCCATACCACAAGTTTGGGACATGTCTGTTGTAACGTTGGGTTTAGGCTACAAATTCTGTATGATATAGTTTTTTTCTTAAAATAAAAACTGGAAGAAGCTGCCTGGAAGCCGGGTGTTTGACACACTTTTACTCATCCTCTAAAAACTAATTATTGCACGGGCTCCTCTTGTTAATGCTTAAAGTGGTTACTAACGTCATTATGGGACTAATTTTTGTTTCGGATTGTGTTTCTATTTTTATATCTAAGTTGACTGAATCACACTGTTCAAGAAAAGTATTGGGTTCACATGTTAATCAATACTTGAATATTCTACCCAAAATGCTCTCATTATATTACCATCTCTTTGTTCCTCTTATAAAAGGGGAAAATTGAATATTATTTGAAGGGTGGATAGTGGATTAGGGGAAGGTATTTATTGTGCACAATTTTCATTTTTTCATAAATGAACATGTAAAAGGGAACACTAGAATTTGGTGAATCTTGATAGGCAACTAGGAATAGAGAGATTATAACTGTTGTTCCAATGCTAAAGAAATGTTTGTTTCCCGTGGACATTGTTCTTCTCTTAACTGTTGTATATAAGACCTCGTCATGGATCTAGCAAAGAGCTATCATACTTATTCTTTTTCTTATTACTTATTATTATTCAAATTAGACCAGAAACATCTAAATAAATACAGAACAGAGCAGATAGATATAAATCATACTGGAATACCGGATATTATATTTCAGACAAGAAAATTTTAGTCCCTCCATCCAGCAATTAGATTTACACATCCCTTTTTCGTGTGCCTTACAATGAAGTTTACAAATCCCAACTTGGCAACAGTTGAATGAAAGGTCTACAATATGATTAACTACATCATGCTATCACCCCTTGTCTCTCACATTTTGACTGCCCACATCACACCTTGTTTCTCGCCTTGAAAAACTATCTGTCACTTGCCTTTTGTCTTTCATAACAGCAACTTCTAGAATTCTTTAACCATTTTATTATCTACCTTATTTTCTGTTACACATTGTGTTAAACTATAAATGAGCACTTTCTTTAGCTCATTAGGCATTTCATGCTCTTTTCCTTCTTTTTCTTCAGTGATGGTCCTTCAATTTCTTGTTATTCAAAACAACATTATCTTTTTTTTTAATAACTATTTCTCCCCTTTACTTTTTCTAATGATACTCAATATGTGACAGCCCTAGTATTTTAACTTTTCTAATATATGCCATCAATTAACTCTTGATAGGGAGCTGGGAGACTTTGGAAGTACGTCCAAAGGAAATAGGATTAGATATAAGGCAGGAACTTCTCAAGTTCTATGAGGAAAATTATTCATCCACCTTGATGCATCTGGTTGTTTACTCAAAAGGTAACTATCACATGTATGCATTTGTTTCAGTTTCTAGTTTCTACTAACCTAAACTTTGCCTATACTAATCCCTTTCATTGAGGATATGTTAGATAACCTTGATAAAACCCAAAGCCTGGTGCAGAATGTGTTCCAGAAAATTCCAAATACACACAGAAGTTTCGTTCCTGATTGTGGTCAGCCTTGCACATCAGAACATCTACAGGTACTTAATTTCTAACAAAGGGGCTGCACCAAGCTCTCCCTGCCTTGCGGTGGTAGGGGAGGGGAACAGAGTAAATATACACAGTCATCACCTGACAATTTTAAGGGGATGTATCTGCAGAGGTGCAAACCCGTGACCTTATGGTTACCAAACAAGAAACTCAACCATTGGCCCAAGCCTCATCGTCTTTCTAACAAGTGGAAATTAATTTTTCTTGACCCTTTTTTGTTTTAACATTGGAATTTTGAATGTTAGTGATTCAAGGAATAGGCAAAAAGGTTAACTAAAAATACTTATTATTTTAATAAAGCCTGCTATAGAAGCCATGTGTTACATTGTTTTTTACAACTCAGAATCTTGTGAAAGCGGTCCCAATAAAACAAGGTCACAAGTTGAGCATCATATGGCCAGTCACTCCCGAACTTCTTCACTACAAAGAAGGACCTATCAAGTATATAAGCCACTTGATTGGCCATGAAGGAGAGGGTTCTGTGTTTTACTGTTTGAAGAAGTTAGGTGGGTTCTCAACTATAACTTCAAAAGGTTGCAAGGTTTTCCTAAAAAAAGGTTACAAGATTTACATGATTTTGTTTTCCCTTCTTTTGATCTTTTCCTTTGTTTGGTTTAGGGATAAATTAGAGAAAATAGAAATAGTAGAGAAATAGAGTAGATTTTGTCTGTTGCATGGGAAATGAAAAATGGAGAAGATGTGAGACACGACCAGATTAAAGTAAAATAGAATATTTTATTGCTGTAAACTGTGCACGATTATTTGTGTTCTCTAAATATAAATAGAGAACAGAGTAACAGACCAACATGACTTTTACTAACCAACACAACTATTACAAACCAACACACCTATTAACAATAGAAACTACCCATAACTGCCTTTTAGAAGCTGCCCACTTTTTTTAAATTAATTAAATATGTAAAACACATTAAACGACACCACACTAACGGAATCTATATTAAATGACCCGAACAGTGACTCATTACCCATTCAGTTATATGTGAACAAACCTGATTAAATCTAACAATCACGCCCTTAATCGTTGTTTGTTCACACTGATCTTCACAGCAACATTGGTTCATCATCTTCAATCAAATTTGCAGTTTGTTCCTTTTGATCCCATTTTGGACATTCGTTCAAAAAATGCCCTAACTCATTGCACTTGAAACACTTAATGTGACTCTTATCCTGCTGAAACCGACCACCATCCTGACCTTTCCCGGACCCCCGACCTCTACCTCGGCCACGTCCAAAGTCTTCTCGATTTGAGCTCCAGCAACCACAATCCTGGACCTTCTCTTTTTCATCACCTTTAGTGAATAGTAGTTTACCATATGTATCTCCTTCCTCAGTTGGCTTTTTGATGCGTTCCTCGAATGCTTTCAATCTTCCAACCGCTTCTTGAAACGGCATTGTGTTAAGCTCAGCAAACTGTTCAATTACAGCAACGATCGGTTAGACCCATGATATTTTATATACAACAACAACCAAGTATAATCCCACGAAAGTAGGGTCTGGCAAGGTGTGTGAGTGTGTATGCAGACTTTGCCCATACTCAAAAGTAGAGAGACTGTTTCCGAGAGACCCTAGCTCGAGAAAAACAGAAAGCACAAAGTACGAATAAAAAAGAGCAAGCTAAGGGTAAAAAAGCACAAGGAAAAAAAGGAAAGGACAAGAGCAACAAACATAACAGCACACAACGTCAAGAGCAAAAAACTACAAACTAATGCCCAAAAAAGCAAAAGAAACTACCACTCAGACCCAAAAGACTACCCAGCTACCCTAATCCTAGATATCCTCGGTTCTAGAAAATTCAAATCATGTCTAATCACCTCCTTCCAATTCTTCCTAGATCTACCACTTCCTCCACCCCGTCCACTATTGTAAGCCTCTCACACATCCGCACCAAAGCCTCAACGCCTTGCCTCTTCATATGCCCAAACCACCTCAACCTCACTTCCCGCAACTTATCCTTCATAGTGCCACTCCACCCGTCCCCTAATAACCCCGTTCCTGATCTTATCCAACCTTGTCTGCATACAAATCCATGATGTTTCATATATTAATACTCACTCCATCCCATTAAAAGGTTCCACCTTTGAATTGGCACGAAGATTAAGAAAAGTGAAATTGTGTGGTTGAAAGTGATGTAGAGGTGAGAGAAATTGTAAATTTTTTCCTGATGTGGGAAGTGGAATCTGTTTTTGGGATGGACAAAAAAGGAAATATGGAACCTTTTTGTCCCATTCTTTCTATGGTTTTCAAGGGTGTGTGAGGCAGTGCTCCTTGATGCGCTGAGGCACAAAGGGAGTGTGTTGAAGCCTCAAAAGCTTAAGCCTGGGAGTTTGAAGCTTACGCCCCAGGTGGATAAGGCATACATAAGTGTTAAGGAGTGATTGAGGCTCGAGCCTCTGGTTTTATTTGCTACGAGCATTTATATCATTTATTTTTCTTTAGTTTTTGGCCTTCCTAACAAGTAATAAATATAGAACTATATTTATAAACCTAAGAGCAGATAAAATATGCAATGTCCTATATGCTATTGACTATTTCTTTAGCCTTCTTTTAAAAATGACTGGATTTTTTACTTTTATTTTTTTAATTTGGAGGGGGTTGGGGGGTGAGGGAGTTAAAGTCTAATTTAGAGCTTCTTCTCTTGGTCTGATGTAATTAGTTCTGATTACTTAAGGTTTGATCTAATTCTTTCTGATCTGATCTTTTTTTTGTCTGATTTGAACCGATGTGATCTGATTAAAGCTAAAGTTGCACTATGTGTATATTTCCGACCTGGTTTGGTCTGATATGAATATGATTTGAATCTTTCTAATCTGATCTGAACTTTTGTGACGTGGTCTCATTCCAATAAGAGTAAGTAATAAGAATAAATTGAAGAGAATATGCTCTTCATTGTGACCAAAATCGTCAACAAAGCAACCTTAAAATTACTCTAAAAGGAAAGTGGTCAAATACAACGAGATGGACCGAAAAAGAATGTTTGCTAACATATTGGGATGGTGGGAGTATTCTCTTTCCTAATCATATTGTAATTTCATTTCTTAGTCATATTGGTTGTATGGATCCATGCCTTATAATGACTGTTTACATCTGGACTCTAGACTCCAACAGAGTTGGGATTATACTTGGTTGCTTTTTTGTTGCTGTTGTGAATCATTTAAAAAACATTCAATAATGCAACTTCTTCATCGGTTTAATACTTTCATATATTCTTGATATTCAAATATAATTCTTGCAGGTTGGGCCACAATGTTATCTGCTTTTGAATCCACAATAAGTCGTCTCTTCTCTTTCTTTGAAGTATATATTGAACTGACTGATGTTGGTCATGGTTAGTGTCCTTTCCTCCTTAAGTCTTGGACAAAAGTGGTATAAGACTACTTGAAGCAAATTCTCTTTAATTTGATGTAACAAATTAAAACTCAAACATCATTTGTATCACAAAACTCTCAGTTGAGTATATCACCATAAGTTTTAAGTTTTAACTTTTGGAGATCATATATCATTCTCTATGAATGTTGTTGCAGATCATTTTGAGGAAATTGTAGGACTGCTTTTCAATTATATTCACCTCGTTCAAGAAACTGGTGCCTGCAAATGGATATTTGAGGAGGTACAAATTATTTCTTTATTCTTGAAATTAAATGCATTATTGGGATTTCACTAACAATGACTAGATAAGCAAGAGTTTAATAATGTTTTTATATACATTTATGAACAATCAACTAAGCATGCATGTTACAGATTACAACACACATGAATGGATCTCACTAATTCCTAAGTAGAGAGTTAAAGAACTAATTTTACAAAGCTATGAGAGATGTTAAGCATTTTGGTCTTTATAGAAAACATGCAGTAGCATTATGCGTATCAAATATCACTTTTTTATTTGGACTCTTCACTCTTGAAAGGAGTTGTTCTTCTTGAGGAGCAGCTTGTCACTGATGGGAAGTAACATTTTTATACACACAAAATCAAAAGCTGTTTTTTTTTCATTTCTAAACTTATTATAAAGTAGAATTTTATGTTTATGGATGTATAAATTTCTAATGTATGTGTTCTCTACGCACAAGGGATTGCAAATTTCATTAGAAACTTCACAACATTCAGTGTATAGTTTTAAAATTTCTAGATGTTTCTAGACTTATCCATTTTCAATCATTGTTTATGAAGATCTCAACTACTTGTGAAACTGATTTCCATTATCAAGACAAGGTTTCGCCCATTCGTTATGTGGTTTCTATTGCATCAAGTATGCAGGTATGTAAATCTTTGAGCTACACTGTTAATCTTCCCTGGTTTCTTTCCTTTAAAACAGCATAATGCCTTAAACTTATTGAATCAACATGGTCGCTAAACATCTTCATTATTTTTGAAGTATCCCCAGATTTTGATCTTTTTAACAAGACTGGCCTATGGTTTTCTATTATTCAATTTTGAACTAGATATAATAATTATTGTTTTTGCTTTTGTTTGTATAGGATTACCCTGCAAGTGATTGGTTGGTGGGATCATCTGTAGTTTCAAAATTCAGCCCAAAAATTATTGAAACAGTACTCAATGAACTTACTCCACATAATGTTAGGTAACTTTAGTGACCTAGTACATTTTGTTGTACAAATCTCTCATATTTTTTGCCATTGTAGACCTTGTTATCTTTAATTTATTTTTGCTGACCGCAAAGATGAGCTGATCTTGTCACATGGAAAAATCTGTCAAACAGAATCTTTTGGCAATCTCCAAAATTTGAGGGACATACAAACTCTACAGAGCCTTGGTATGGGACTGCATATTCTTCCGAGAAATTAACTGGCTCTACTATTAAGGTTCTTAGCTAGCTATCTAGACTGGTAGACTGTATTTAAATTCAATGTAATATATGTAAGTGTTTGCTTCATTAAATTCACTTTTTATACTTCACAGCAATGGATGAAAAATGCTCCTCATGATGATTTGCATCTTCCTGCTCCCAACTTGTTCATTCCTACTAATCTTTGTCTTAAGAGCATCCCAGAAAAGGTACTGGTCATATACTCATATTATACTTAATCTAACATTTTTGTTACACTATGTATTCTTGTATATATTTTTTATATTTGGTTATGCTAACAGATCAGTGCTCCATTTTTATTGAGAAAATCCGTGTATTCAAGATTGTGGTACAAGCCAGATACATCATTCTCTACACCAAAAGCATGTATTGTATTAGACTTCAGATGTCCCAACTGTGGAATATCTCCTGAATCAACTGTTCTTACTAACATTTTCCTACGACTGGTGATGGATGACTTAAATGAATACGGCAAGTAGCCAAGAGCAAACATTTCAATATGATAAATAGATTTTGTTTAGATGATAATTCAGTGTATGAGCCTGTATGACGTGGAGTAATTCATTAAATTTCTATCCCGCTTATTGGTTCATTATATTCTCTGTTTTCAGCCTATGATGCTCATATCGCCGGTCTTGCTTATTCTATAAGTAGCAGCTTTTCCGGTTTCCAGGTTTTTATTTGATACTTTGTAAGTCTTTTTTCAACAGTCAATTCACATTGGAGGAGTTAATCAGTACTACGTATATAATAGACTCAGTTGTAGATGTTTAATTAATCTAGTTGAGATGATTATATAAGAATTGAGATGATGCACAGTTTTAAACCTTATATAACCCAAAGTTGGACTAAAAAATGTAGGCGATGTATTGACATGACATTTAAATGTTTGGTGTGGAAGAGATATGATACATGCACTTTCAAGCAGTTTTGTACTTTTGTTCACATAAGCCTTTGGGCAGTATTATCTTCTCATAGTGTGTATAATGGATTCTCTTGGTCACACATGTCAACTTTTCTCTTCTTTAATAGTTGGGAACTGTTTCACAAAGAAAAAACTTTGCCATGCAACTATATACTTTATGAATGCAAAGAAATTTGGAAACTGATGAGATACTTTCTTTCAGGTATCTGTTGGTGGATACAATCAAAAAATGACAATCTTGCTGGAAAAAGTAATTGACAAACTTCTAAACCTTGAAGTCAAACATGACAGATTCTCTGTTATAAAAGTAAGTTCAAATTTTCATGATTTCTTCTCACCATTTGTCTTCATGAAATTTTTGCTTTTTTTAAGTAGATGAAACAGTTCTATTTCTGTGTGGTGTCTAAACTGTATGCACAAAGGCCAAAAAACTTTTCTGTGTGATGTTTTTACTTAATGAGCAACATTCATTTGGTTGCGAAGTATTTTTTGTAGTAAAAACCCAAACACAGAAATGTAGTACTACTGAAAATTCTTATTCAATTTCTGTCTCATATGCCAAAGATCTATATTCTAGTAAAGTATCTTTTTCTGTGTATTTTTTTGTGTCTTGTTCAATAAAGATTTTCATTGGGTGCCACTGGGATAGCTAGGGGGACAACACGAGCCGGTCCGCCCCAAGTTCGGTAAACAAATTATTTGTATGTAAACTTTTTACTATAATCTTTCAAACAAACAACTCTTTACTATAAAATTTATATGATGACTTATTTTGCCGACCACCCTGACGGATATAGGATCAGGGGGGTATGTAACACCCCAACCCGCGTGACCCGAATACAAGGACCAGCGGATCGGGTTGCTACTAGATTGGCATTCAGACACAATAATTTTTCAAAACAATTTAAAACATTTAATTCAAAACATTATTTAAATATCCATCGGAGTTCACAAAACGGTGCGGAAGCCTTTAAGTATTTAATCAAAATACAACTTTGGGTTCTTGCCCTTAAAAACATAATTAATTCAAACTTAAGTATTAAATAATAAACTCCTCCAGCTAGCATCCATCCACCTCTCTGCCCTCGCTGCCCTCCAGGATAGTTCTTTATTCAACATTCATGTTACCTACGTGTAGCAAATAGGAGAAAGAGCTACACGCTCAGCATTGAAGCTAAGTGAGAACTATCTAACGTTTCGACTACGCATACAGACGAACCCACTAGCTCATAACCTCATACAATATCATGCACACAAGTATACAACATAATACCACATAACAGTCATTAAATAAATTCACGAGTAACAATTCATTACCCTATCTGTCTTCATTCATAGCTCATAACATAATTACAAGGCTAAGACCATACTTCCTTATTTACAACCGTATGTTCGGACTTGGAGCCACTACCTACGGCCATGACTCCGGTCTACCTTATTTAGCACCTTATGACACAACACAACCTGATGACCAACGAAGGAGTTCTCCGCTGGGTGGGTGGTACCCCTGTCCCCTTCGGAACGACAGTTCTTGGATCCCGTATGTACGTTTTAACCCGCAGCCGTCGGATATCAGATCCGCAGGGCTGATCCTATCTATTGACATTTATACTTACAATTGTACTAAGGCAGTCCTAGAGTTCCCCTAGGTAGCATAATCGTTTATTTACAACATCTCTATAATTCAAGCTTATTCCAATAACAATAAATATATCATTAATCAGACAATAAATCATACAACTCAATTAGCGGCCTAGTGTCAGGTGTAACACCTTCTACTTACCGTCATGCAAATTACACAAATTCGAAGTAAGAAAACGTACCTGGTCATCCTTGTTCAATCAACTCCAACAATAACATATAATATAATTAAATCATAATTCAATTGTAACAAATAAACCACGTAATCAATCATACGAAACTACGAACGTGAATTTCAAATCTATATACATAATCTAGCGTTAGATGTGCAAGTTCTGACCTCGATTAATTGACGAATTAAAACAAATTGACGAATTGAACCAATGACCAAGCGAACAGTGGCGGGGCTGTTTTCCGGTGACGGCGAAGCAGCGACGTCGGTCAGCTTCCCGGTGACGGCGGAGCAGCAACGCTGGAGTGGCGGCGGCGACAACCTTTTTCCCGGCGTTCGGGCAGCAGCTCTGCTCCCTTCTCTTTTCTCTCTTCGGCGTAGGGTCTGTTACGTTCTTTTTGTGTGGCGTGCGTGTATATATATAGGATAGGGAGTCCTTTTCTAATTTGGAATGAGTTTGGGATTTGGGTTGCGGGTAGGTTTAGGAATAATAGTTTATATTACTATTTTATAATTATAAATATTTATATTTATTGATTGAACTGTAACTTCTATTTTACTCACCACGTTCTACACGTAAGTCCAAATTTAACAAATTATATACCGTTAGTCACCATTTTATGGGATCTATCCGAAAACCCAATTTTCATTTAAAACGGATAACTTTACCAATAATCCATATTTTAGAGTAAATAAATATTATATTTATTTTTTTATTAAAATTACGGCTAACTACTAAGCCGGTTTTTGGGTCGTTACAGGGTAGCCTTGGACTAAAACAATGAATCAATGTAAAACTGAAGAACGAGATTAGGGTTTCCCAAACTCAGAGTGTGTCCCTCCCCCTTTTTGAATGAGGATTATACATTTACATTTCCGTACAAATAGACCTAGCTACATCATCATATGATGTCACATACAGGGTGTTGGGCCAAGCCTAACACAGGTGGCCCAACCTGGTTTTAGGTGACCAAGCCCTGAGGTTGTGTGGCCGAGAGCATTGGCCGACCAGGCCCATTCAGCTAGAATTCCCCTCCAAGTAACCTTCTCCCTTTTAAAGCCCCCTTTCCAATAGGCACAGTCGTCCAACCCAATATATCCATCACACCCCAAATTCATCTTTTGTGGGTTGACATTTTTTTTTGTTTTTTTCTTTCCTATATGTCAAGAAAACGATGAACTTTATCCCTCCAAGCCTGGTAGGTTGTCATCTCTAAACTTGTCCTAAGGAGTTACAGTATAACTATTTGACACAAAATGGTAAACAAATAAGACATCTATAAAAATACAGAGGAAATAAAGAGTGAAGACTGAAACCCATGCCATGCAAATCGATATGTTTTTTATACTTAAATTCTGCTCAATTTTATGCCACTAGGAATTGGTGACCCTAGAATACAAAAACATCAAGTGCGAACAGCCATATGAGCAAGCAATGTACTACTGCTCGTTGACACTTGAAGAGAAAACATGGTCTTGGAATCATGAACTGGAAGTACTTCCTTCTCTTGATGTTGATAGTCTTGCCAGATTTTACCCTTTGCTGCTCTCAAGAACTTTTCTGGAATGCTACGCAACAGGTTTTCCAATTACTAGTAACTTTTACATGGGTGCATCTAACACTTTTGGCTGTATTGCTTCACTTTTTCACCATTTTTCATTCAGGAAACATGGAGTCAAAGGAAGCAGAATCAATGATCCAACGTATTGAAGATTTACTTTACTAGGGCCCACATCCTATCTCTCGGGCTTTATTCGCGTCTGAGCATTTAACAAGCCGAGTCATTGAGTTGGGACAAGGCACACCATATTTGTATGCTACAGAAGGACTAAATCCAAGTGATGAGAATTCTGCATTCTTACATTATATTCAGGTACGTGCTACGAAGTACAAAATTAGTTGGAGAAATAAATATGAATTCTCAATCTTGAGTTTTCTTTTTAGTGTACTTCGGTGATCGAAACACACAATACATTCAGGTTTCAACTGTAGTATTGTACAGCAAGGGTCTAAACCCAATGATTGAACTAACTTTTGTTTTTAAAAAAAAAAAAATCTTACCATGCTAAGACCAACGAAGAGTAATTTCCAAACAGTTGGCAGGGGGAGAAACTAACCCTTTCCCCAAAATCTCGGCGTTAGGCCGTGTTAGTATTAGTAGTGGTGCTAAGCCCCAACACTTGGGAGAAACTAGTTAACAACTCCTCATATTTTTATGGAACAAGAAACAACCTAACCTAACCGGGTCCTTTTTATCCTTCCCAATAATAGCATCGTGGTGCTAAAGTACGGAAACCTATTTGCTTAACTGCAGGCAACATTTCATCAATGAAGTTGTAATCTAAATAAGATTGGATTCATAATGCTTATAAGCTCTTTGAGTCTTTGTAAAGAGTGACCCTCTTAACTTGTGCATAATAACAATCGCATAATCATTTTTCTAAATTGTAGATTGGTCTTGATGAGTTTGAGCTGAATGTGAAACTCCAGCTTTTTGTAATGATAGCACAACAACCGGCCTTTGACCAATTGAGATCTGTTGAACAGCTTGGTTACATTACTTCACTTTCTCGGAGGTATGTGGAAGACTTTTCTCTCCCTTTAGCTTTTTCCATTCAGTGAAATTTGTTGAATTTATATCAGAAATTTCTTTTGCTTAGTTTCCCAATAAGCTAAACTTTCTTCATTGGAGTTCGCGGATTGCAATTTATTGTTCAATCATCGGCTAAGGTACTTTCCATATAAAATTGTCTTTCTTCTAACCCTTTAGCTTTTCCTTTTTTGCAACATGATGGTATATAGTATCTGATAATCACATTAGGTTTAATTTGGAGTCGACACATTTCTGGATATCATTTTGGTTTGTGGTTTGTTTAAACCTCAGAAAATTCGAAGGAAATAAAATTGGGAGGATAAAGTAGGAATTTGGAAGGAAAGACAATGTAGGGGAAACTTTAAAAAATGGTTCAGACTAAATAAATTAATTTTAAATATTTGTTCTAAAGGTTTAAAAAAACACTAAGCAAACCTCAACAACTTACAAAAGAGTGTTCTAAAAAAGTCGCATAGGAGGAGGGAGGTGGAGTTACTCTTCAGTGAAGGGGATGACCATCTACAAACACACATGCATGACTGCAAACACACAAGTGAAAAACAAATCACAATAACAAGCCTTTAAGAAGTTTCTCATGCTCTCAATGTCTTCCTCTACAAGTTTGAGGCGAGTTGTTGGAACCAAGTGAATATTCACATTCGAAGTCATGTGGGTGTTCTCCGACTCTTCAAGACCACCGGAAATACGATCCTTGAATGACAAAAAAATGTTTTTCAGGCAGTCCTTTCTTTGGAGGAGATTAGTGAGCTCTCTCCCGACCACCTTGAACTTGAGCCAACAACACATGATCAACGCCTAAAAAAAGAAAAGAGCAGAAAAAAACAGCCTGATGATAGAACCGGTCCTCTCACATCCTGCCCAGCTTTTTCCTTAGAATAAAAGATTTAGAGGTGCGACTTATAGAAGAGATCCTGTCTAAGTAAGATGCTTTTTTCTTGTTAGTAAGTGGGTTGGAAGCTTTCCTAGCGCCTATTGCACGAGTTTTGAAATGATACATTTTTAAGGAGAACTGTATGCACTCCTAAAAATACATGTTTTTAGGAAAAGAACAGCTTGTTAACATTTCTTTTATCCAACCTTGGCGACAATTGCTTTGGATGTGTTTTAATCTAAAGATGTAATGGCATTGGCAGGACCCGGGATATGTTGAGTCCCGAGTTAGGGCGTTTGTCATCATGCTCAAGAGTAAGCTGTTAGACATGTCTGAAGATGAATTTAAGGTTGGCTTACTGATACCCTGTACTTCTGCTTGATACTGTATTGCATTGCTTCTACATATGGTCATGTTCTGTTATAAGTAGGGTTGTCAAACACGTTGGTCGAATCCGATTCTGTTTGGTGCTTTTGGGTTTGGTTCATTTTGAATTTGGGTCACGGATAATATTGTTCATAACCTAGTGCTCAGGTTCCGGTTGACCCACTAGATTCGAAGTATTTATGTTTAAGATAATTACATTCATGTTAGCACTCGTGTTTTTCATAGAAAATGTATAGTCGTAACTTACGGAGTATTAAATTATCTAATAAGCTATTCTAAGTCCATTTAATGTTCTTTCAAAATTTTAACACTTTTCTTTTTTGTTTGTCCCATTAGAAAGTGTACATTTCCTTTATTCTACTTCATATCACATCAAACTAACACCCCATCCTCAAATTTAAACCACCCCCTTTTTACCTTCTACTTTATACCCAGACTATTACTTCTCTATCACTATTTCTTTTTACTTTTTTGTCAGATCAAAAGTTACTATGCTCCTCCATAAACTCCTTTATTTAACAATCTAATGAGACGGAGGGAGTATAACATATTTCCAAAAAAAACCCATAACCAGTTCCGTACTGCCCACCCAGAACGGGAACCGTACTGCCCCTACCTGGTTTGGATTAAGGTTCTGCACTCTCGGGTATCAGAGTCGTTGGAAACCAAAATCAGACCGGTACTGTGTCCATGCCTACTGAAACATAAAGAACTTTTTGAGACAAAGGGAGTATTAAATATTAAGAAGCATTAGAAAAGAAAGTACTAGTTTGTAGAAAATATTACTCCCCTTGAAAAAAAAATTGTACACTTTTTTGGTTTATACCAAAAGAAGGTTTTACTTTAGTTTTTACGAAAAAAATGTGTGGTTCATATTATTTGTCTCTATGTATAAGCCTCAATTTTAGAGTTTCACCTCTTAATAATCTTGTCTAGTCAAATGCAAAAACTTATTTTGGAAGAGCCATAGAGGAAGTATGATATGATAAATTTTATCACTTCATATTTCATAATAAAGTGCATCATTTGGAAAAAAGATCTCACCTCAATGGTTCAATTGCATAGGAGTTCGGTCGGATAATTGGATATGATCGATTTTGTGGGCCATTTTGAATTCGGTCACTTTTGGCCATATTTTTTGGTCGGTTCAAGTTATAAGGTTGAAACTGTAAAACCGATGTTCACACCACGGATCTTGATGTGCGAGGCGTGATGCATTTGCCATAATGGGAAAAACATCTGCTCTATAAAAATTTTCATTGGCTGGGATTTGAAATTGTTGTGTATAATGCAGAAAAAAGTCAATGCACTTATTGATGTGAAGCTTGAGAAGTTCAAGAATTTATGGGAGGAGACTAATTTTTACTGGTGGGAAATATCTGGTGGCACTTATAAATTCAATAGAATACCAATGGAGGTATGAAACTCTGTTCTTACTTTCAGGCTGGTTTTTACTTCATTGAATTACCTTTCGCTCCTTATGAAACTCCCTCATTGTTTACCCTAATCTCTTTGGCCCCGGTAATTGAAAAATCAAATCGATTCTTAACCGTGAAGAGTCATTTATATACTCCGTATAAGGATAGCACTCTATTTATTCTAGTGTATTTGAACAGTTAACCTTTTTTTGGTCAAACTGAATCATCAACTAAATCAAAATTGCATTGCATAATAATTTAAAAAATGATTTCATATGTTTTTATGCAAAAAAAACTTTCAAAATATTATTTCATTATAATAATATGTAATACAGAGTACAATTTTAATTTTATTAATGATCAAACTTTGTTTACTTTGACTGAAAAATTTAACTCTAGAAATATAGTATTACTAGACAACCCAAAAAAAAGTTGTGTTTGACCAACATACCACTTTTTAAAGATTTTTTTTCTCGAACTAAATTTCTCATGTATAACTTGTTTCTAAATTGACAAATTACTTTAAAAACAGTTTTGCTTGATAGAACAGTACATCATAGTCGTTGGAGCTGAATTAATATAACATTGCAGTCCTTAGGGGTTTCTATCATCTTATGAATACAGGTTGAAGCACTGAAACAAGTGACCAAAACGGACTTGATCGGTTTCTTTGACGAGTACGTAAGTGTCGATTCCCCTAAGAGGAAGGCGTTGAGCGTGCGAGTGTATGGAAGCTCTCATTCCTCAGAGTACAAAGCCGAGAAAACCGAGCCAGCGGGGCCCGACTTTGTCCGAATCGAGGATGTTTTCAGCTTCAAGAGATCTCGCCCTGTCCATCCTTCGTTTCATGGATACCATGGGGACATGAAATTCTAAGTATTTATCTCTAGTTTCAGCCAGTAATGCTTTGGAGATTTCCACTTGATATATACTTTATATGCATCTATTAAGGAGCACAATAACTGGTCCATTCACTATTCCACTTTACAGCCATGTATGAAATTAAACAATTTAAAAGTTTCCCTTTTCTGGAGATTCTTTATTTGGAAACTCTGTGTGCTGATCTGCCTTTAATTCTTATCCTATCTGCACCCAAAAAGAAAATAGCAGTAAGGACCAGAGCAGTTATAATAGTTACATTTCAAATTGAGTGCTTTAGAGTGAATGTTATGGGGATATTTATGGATTTGTGGAAACATAATAAAGACACAATAAGAGGTCATTTGGTAATAGCACAAGCCCACAAGTGATTTTTTTTCTTCTTATAAGCTAAAAAAGTCACAATAAACCGAAGAAATAGCCTCTGGATTATTTACTTGGTTGAATTTGATTTATTTTCTTTTGATAATTTTAGCGGATTCAGACATTTAGCCTAATATATTGTCTCGGTATAGACTATAATCCATAATGTTTAATTAGTGTGGAAAATAGAAGCAATCTTAGATAAAAAGTAAAAGTCCATTATTATTACATACAGTATCTTACTAAAAGTTACATGTTCAAAGTATACTCCTGTCCCAAATGTTTTAGAAGCTATAGAAATATGTTTTTTTACCACACTATATCTTTTTCAAGAAAAGAAAAAGAAAAAAAAGTGAATAAATTATTTTAAGATGAATAAAAAAGGAAAACGAAAAAACTTTTGTGAGCGAAAGAATAAACGAAAAAATGAGATATTCTAACTTTTCCTAATAGGAAGAACTCCCTATTTGACTATTTGGATGTTCCAAGTATATAAAACACATAGTATTTGGAGGCTTGTAGAAATTACCGTGTAAATAAATGGGTCTCTTTGCCCTCCTGCCCCAGATCTCTTCACTTCTTCCAACTTCAGCAACCTACATATGTTTTGGTTGGGTCAGAAACAGCAATTTACAATTCATAAAACTCAAAGAATTGAAGTGAATAGAGAAGTTTGTGAGGGATGGAGAAGATGACTACATTCTCAAGGCTTTGCTGGTGTCAGGGCTATCACCAAGCAGTTGGCGGATCCTGACTTCAGAAGCAGAGCCATAAGACAATATGTTTAGGATGGCCACTGCACGGCGTCGTATCGACCCCAGTGGCTTCTTCTTCTTCTTCTTCTCATGTTTATAAACTTCGGTTGCTGGTTTTGCCATCTCCCACCTCCCCGTTGTTCTGGTGCTGCCATGGTGGCTCCCTGCGCTGGAAATGGTGCTGGATGCAGCAGATTCATTTGACAGGCAAGAAGAAGATGCAGAGGGCATCATAGTCACTAGTGACATCTCCTTCTCAATTCGCCATTTCTGGCCATTCGAAATGCATAAGCTCTGTGACCTCTTCTTCCTAACCACCTTCACAATTGCAAACCAGCCATTCAGAAATGAGTAGAAAAACTTCTCAGATGCAGAAAATTTGGAACCTAATCATCACACATATTTCGGAGAATAGAGCACGATGAACCAGTAAATCAACTCTTAAAATTGCCTGCAGAGTTTTCGAAATTCAACAGATAACAAATCACATAAGCATTTTGAAATCCTTCATCCTGATCAAATTAACCATAGCGCTGTGATTTTGCAGAACACGAAATTCAACAATCAGAGAAAAAGTGGAGAGAATCATAATCAGAATATATTTCTAGAATACAATTACTCGTATGATACCAGAGAATGATTATCTGTTATGAATCGAACTTTAAAACACTGTTAAAAAAACAATCAAAATCCAGTAAATTTCATGTTTCAAGTTTATCTTCGCATTCCACATTCTATGAATCTATTGTCCGAAACTGAATGAAATAAACCAATCGGAGATCCAACAGAAATTTCCGAAACAAGATAAACTCCACCTCAAGCCTCTTCTGACATGGATGCGATTGAGCCTCCAGAAATGTGCGACCGCCATCCCAGGTCACATCGGAGGAAATAGAAGCACACGATTTCGAATTTGAAATTGAATTCCACTCCGAGATGGAAACCGATCCAGACTTCAAATCGACCGACGGAAAGGAGCTCTCGCGTTTGCTCTCGCTTTAGAAAACGCAACAGGAAAGCGAATCGCGTCAACAAATTCCAGTAATGAAGGAAGCTATCGAGTGAAATCAGAGAGCGGATTTGAATTTTTACCTCGGAAGAGAAGGAGACGGCGGCGTGAAGCACAGGAGGAGAAGAGCTTCTGCAGCGTCGAGTTCGTCCCTGTCTGGGAACCCTTGCTCTTCTCCCATTGTTAGCTTCCGAGATCCGAAGGCTTTGAAATTTGGCGCGGTAATGGCGAACCGTACTTTGGGCCGATATAACTCCGTGAATATGTAGGCTTTATTCTACCCGTCACCATACCAGTGGGAGCGGGCTCTGGTCCTCTCTGGACATCCAATCCACTCGTTGGGCTCCCATTTCAATATACAATGGATTGACACATTGGGTTTAGCCCCATTTATGTGTATTCTAGTAGGCTCGGGAGTAAGATTGTGAACGAAGCAAATAACTTTGGTTCGATTTGTGATTCGTATCTGAATATAATACAACGATTCGTATTTACAAAAACAAATACAGATATAAATAATTTTTAGTATTCGGTAGTTAAAAGAATACAAATATGTTTACTCAATTCAGTACACTAACGAATACTCTCTCCGTCCCATAAAGTGTTACCCATTTTGATTAAAGTTAAAATTAAGGAAGGGATAATTTTTTGTTGACTTTCCAAAAATACCCTTGATGTGATGGGTAAAAGTAGGATGTGATGTGTAGATTATTAGGAAAAAGGTATGATGTGATAGGTAGGATTTGAAAAAGTAAGGGGTAAAAGTGGTTTTTTAATAGAAATGGGTAAGGGATTGTGGGACAAAATTTTTTTGAAACGTGTAAATCTTTTTGGGACGGAGAGAGTATATTTGAATTCAACTATACAAATTAATACGGTGTACCTAGATACTCCCTCCGTCCCTAAATAAAGTTCCATTTTTGACTTTTTGAGGATTTAAGGGAGGGATATTTTTGTGTTGACTTTCCAAAAATACCCTTGATGTGATGTGTAAAAGTAAGATGTGATAGGTAGATTATTAGTAAAAAGGTATGATGTGATAGGTAGGGTATGAAAAAGTAAGGGGTAAAAAGGGTTTTTTAAGGAAAAAGATAAGTTTATTTAGGGACAAAGAAAAAACGAAAGAGGAACTTTATTTAGGGACGAAGGGAGTATATGTTATTTCCCCCCACTCGAGCAAATATTAACTGATACTCTTTTCGTCATTCGATTCTTCACTGTTACGTACTATATATTCATGCAGCTAAACTATATTCTCTACATTTTTTATACATATTTTTATCTAGTATTTGACAAAATAATACGTAGTATATAGAGTTGTATGTCATTATTCATTTTGTAAATCTTGTTTAAAAATATAAATTTTATTTTTTAAATTTTCTACCAATATTTAAATAAGTTGGTAGATAATAATATTCTCTACGACCTAAAAAAATCTTTTGGTATAATTTTTAAAAATACAAGTTTTATTTTTAAAATTTTCTACCAAAATTTAAATAAGTTGGTTGATAGTAACTCTCTCCGACCCAAAAAAAAACTCTTTACAATTTGAAAACTACTCTTTCCATAAAAAAAAGAACAATGTCCACGATGTTTGTTGTCGGGTTAAAATTTAAAAAAAGAATTCAAGGAATGATACAATGGCCCCGTTTGGCATTAGCGTCGGAGATTAGCGTTCGCGTTTTGAAAAAGCTATCCGACGGTAACCTTTAGCGTTAGCATTTTTAGAATTAATCTGCACCATTAAAATTTTATCCAAAACGCTAACGCTAATCGAAAACGCTGTTACCAAACAAAGCCAATGTAACGGCACAGTAGATCCAATAGGGATATAGTATAGCGGCGGACGACTGCCATCGCCAACGAATGTCGCATTGCCATCTAAGGCTACACATTACAAGAAAACGCCATAAAAACGACGGATTATAGCGACGGAATTCAATCCGACGCTAACGACGACGGATTCATCGACAAAATTGTACGCCTACCAAATTTAACGACGGAACCAGCATTCCGTCGCTCCGTATTGGCGGGAGGTAGTGCACGGCTCATTGTAATTCAATTGGCACATGCCAGAATACTATCATCTAAGCCACACTTCTATGATTCTATTAGCAAACTACTGCATTGTCAATTGTCATCGACATCTACCACCATAATGTCATCAAAGACCATAGTTTCATCTACATAGCTACTTGATTAACGAAATTCATATTTCTTTAACTTTGACAAATACGAATTCGAATCCGAATATGAAACGAACATAAATAGAATTGTACTCCCTCCGTCCCAAAAAGATGGGTACATATTGCCTTTTTGGGAAATTAAGGGATGAATATTTTGGTGTTGACTTTCCAAAAATACCCTTGATGTGATGGGTAAAAGTATGATATGATGGGTAGATTATTAGGAAAAATGTATGATGTGATAGGTAGGGTATGAAAAAGTAAGGGGTAAAAGTGGTTTTTTAATAGAAATGTAACGGACTTTACGGGACGCAGTTTCTTCGAAACGTGTCAGACTTTTTGGGACGTAGGGAGTATTTGATTAATATTCGAATAATTAACGAATCTTCTACGAATATTCAAATATTCATAATTTAAATTAACATAGATCGACTTTGAATAATTTAACTTACATTATTTCTTACTCCCTCCGTCCCTAAATAAAGTTTCTCTTTCGTTTTTTCTTTGTCCCTAAATAAACTTCTCTTTTTCTTTAAAAAACACTTTTTACCCCTTACTTTTTCATACCCTACCTATCACATCATACCTTTTTACTAATAATCTACCTATCACATCTTATTTTTACACATCACATCAAGGGTATTTTTGGAAAGTCAACACAAAAATATCCCTCCCTTAAATCCTCAAAAAGTCAAAAATGGAACTTTATTTAGGAACGGAGGGAGTATAATATAGTGCATTTGTAAAAAAAAAATTAATGCACGTATGGCAAATAAAAATCATGTTTTATAAAATGTAAATATTGAATATTTACCTTCCAGTCCATGAAAATGCGAGAAATTTTACATTTCATAAGTCGACCTTAGGATCACGAAAGAATGACTGAATTAGAAAAAATTAGAAAAATTAAATCGGCACATTTCGTGGCTCAATATTTTTTAAAAATAAAAAACAAAATACTTAAATTTAATGCTTGGTACGGAATTTTATTCAATCTCGCACAACGAAAACATATTTAGTATACGTTGCTATTTTTCAAAAAATATTATAACGATTATTTTATTTATAATAAATAAATAAATCGAACAATTCAAGAAGACCGAATATCGTGATGTGCAAGGAATTGAATGATTTAATTTTTTTTGTTGCAATATGATTAAACGCAACCCTACCTACAGTAGAAGTTGTAATAATAAGATTGAAGCCCTAACTAACTAGCGTGTACACGTGGCAAGACGTGATTCGTCCATTCCCGTAAGGAATTGCCCTATCTTTCTTTCTCTATAAATACTCTCCTGAAATAGTGAGTACCATTCCAGAAATTAATTTCCGTAGTAGAGCAATCAACAAAACTCACCCGATCGAAATAATTAATTAATTCCCGTAGCTAATAAATCATGGCGGCGCCGCCGGCGGAGGCACCGTGGACCACCGACCCGGAGGTGGATAAGTACTTGAGCGAACTGCCGTCCGGCTACCGGTTCCGGCCGACTGACGGGGAGCTGGTGGTGGATTACCTGAGAAACAAGATTCTTGAAGTACCCATGCCTCTCAATAGGATTCGAACCTTCAAAATCTACGATTTTCACCCCTTTGAACTTTATCGTAAGTTTATACGGAGTGTTAATTATCTTCTTGTTTTTTTAAATTTGAAATTCTTTTTTACGTTCATAAATTTACGTTCATAATTATATTAATTCAGCCATGCAAAGAATTCAATTCGGTTTACGTGAAAATATTGCCATGCAGGGATGTACGGGGCGACGCCGAGGGAGAACGCGTGCTATTTCTTCACGACGAGGAAGAAGAAGTACCCAAAGGGGAAGAGAACGGCCAGGACCGCCGGAGAGGGGTTCTGGAAGTCGACCACCGGCGATCTGGCGGTGGTGGTGGGGGACACCACCGTGGGTTGGAAGAGGTCGCTTGTGTACCACCAAGGACCGGCGTCGGATAGTGTGAAAACCGATTGGCTGATGCAAGAATATACGTTGAATTATAATTCTCTTCCGACCCCTATCACTAAAAGGGTAAGCAATAATTTCACCCTCTTGATTTGTTGAGCATGATACTTTATTAATTTTGTTAATTCATATTCGTTACACATTTGATAAAATTATAGAATAACATTATCATATTCAGTTTTATAGATCTTTTGATAAAATTTTAAAATATATATTATTTTATTTCATATCAATTTTCATATGAAAAAATTGGAGTATTATCATATTCAGTTTTGTAGATCTTTTGATAAAATTTTTGAAATATTTATTATTTTATTTCATATCAATTTTCTTATATAAAGATTCAAAAATAACTTTATCGAAGTTTATGATTGATTTAATTAAGTGGTTATGGCCATAGCTCAATTCAATGGTTTTCGATCATATATATGCTCCATATATATATATATATAATACCTATCACATCATATTTTTTACTAGTAATCTACCTATGACATAAGGACGATAAAATTGGAAAGACAACTACAAATATACACACTTTATTCACCGATAATCAAAATAGGAACCATTTTGGTAAACGGATGGAGTATATCCAAATAAAATCATTCAAATATATTTCCTTCATTTTGCATTATATTGATTTAATAAATTATTAAAGTGATTTCTCTCTCATTTTTCGGAAGCTAATGATTTAATTGGAAAGTAAAATTACAAAAATAAATCATGCAAAATTTAAAATGGGAACTGTTTTAGCTAGTGAAGGAAGAGAGAAAAAGATTTTATTCTTAAATATTGTACTAGTACTATATTTCTAGACGTGGTACCAAACACTAGAAGAAAAGTAGAGTTTAGCCGCATTTAATTTGCCACACTTGAGTAAGTGTGGTAATAAATTTTAACACTTTATGATTTGCCCACATTTAAAAAAGTTGTTATAAATAATTTCATGTACCCACATAATTAAGTGTGCCAAATCAATTATATATACTTAATTTAAGAAAGTGTATTTTATTTATTAAATTAATTACCCTTTAGTAATTGAAATTCTAAAACTAATCCATAAAAACCTTAAAAAATCTCGGCCAAAAATCTAAAAGCGCGGTGAAGTTTTCATTCTTCGCTCCATTATTCCGCCTTAGCTAATAATCCATCTCCTGCAAAATCTGTAAACCTACTCTCTTGATCCATTCTCGCACGTTTTGCTCTCTATCGCTGGAATCGTTCATCTCTCAGGCGCACGATTGCGTTCTCTCATTCATCTCTCTGGTCTCCTTCGGCCTACATCAGTTTGCATCAGTTCTTCAGTATCAATTTCACAATCCATCGGCCAGGTATGTAAACCTAATCTATCGTTCGTATCATCTTAGCATTCAATTCGTTTGGCCTGCAATTAGATTGTCTAAAAATCTACTGCGCCTAAACCTAATTTATTTTGTTAAAAAAGCTTATTTGGTTTGGTTGAAGTGTGCTCCATTGATGCAATAAACTTTGATTTTCCTTATGTACATCAAAAATTGACGTCTTCTCTTTTCATTTTTTTTGCTTATTTGTTAATATTTTTCAATTGATTTAGCTATGTCCGAGGAACATAATAAAGAATTTGAAAGTATATAATTTATTTATTTTTGTTTTTATTTTGAAGTATATTATATTTTCATTTTTTGAAGTATACGGAGTATTAAAGTTTCATATTTTTGAAGTGTATCTAATTTTCCTATTATTGAATCTATTCCAGCCTCTTCCTCTGATAGTTTTTTCCGCAACTTTTGGAGCTGAATTAATTTCTTGGATTATGACTAGACAGTGTAAGTTTATTTCGTGTAAGAATTAAGCTTATCTAAAAAGATGTTTTTTACTGAAGGATGACAGATCGTGTTGCTTTCTTTTGACAAAACGATGTTGGGTACTTGGATATTTTGTGCTCTTTTTAATAGGATGTTGAAAAGTGCTCAATGATGTGCTATTTTTTTCTAAAAGACTCTGTTTTTAAAATGCTATGCTTCTTAAGGATGTTTTCTTAATTTTTGAAATGGGAAACTAAACAGTTTTCTACTTTCTAATGTAATGGATGAAATCTTGTTTCTTTTACTATGATTTTGAAGAACAAAATGGACTTATTATTCCAACTTTTTATTTTATGTTTGATTACCAAACCTGTTTTCTTTCGGTTTCTACCAGACCAAATCGATTGGATACGGTTCGGTATTTAGTACAAAAGTACTTTACCAAATTTTTGGTTTACTAACTTTTGGTTTGGTTTGGTTCGGTTTTACCAAAGGCACACCCAGGGCCCATGAGTGTATCCTTCCGTTTTATTATCACCCAATGTCCTACACCCAAAATCTTTAAAGGGAAAGTTACCAGGATTTGCCAATACAAGTCACCCTCCAATGTAGTTGCTTCTGTTCTTTTTTTTGTCAAAGGCTATCTGTTAAGGTACTATTTTCCATCTGTTAATTCTTCTCTTGCTTGGAATGGTAAGTTAGTCACTGCTTTAGTCATGGCAGTGGAATTAAAAGCCATCAAATGACTAAATATGAGACCTGCGTAAGATTCATTGTGAGGCTGAGCCAACTGCAATGGCAGAAATCCTTAAAAAATTGCAAACAATGGAAGATGAAAATCAAAAAATGAAAGATCAAATAGCCTCTCTAACTTCCAAATTTGGTGATCACAGCTCAGGCCACACTGATCCTATAAATGGTGGTGAGTTTCATGAAGATTCAAGGCAAGATTCACCATTTAAAGGGTGCATGACTCCTGAAGTACCGAGACATGATGCATCAATAAGAAGAAGTGAGTATCGTGAAGGTTTAAGGCATAACACACCCAATCACCTTGATTTATCTCATGATTCACCATGTACAAGAGGTGGTTCTTATGAAGGCTTAAAGCACGATGATATACACGCCAATCATGGTTCAGAGTACAATTCATTTGTAATAGGTGGTTCCCTTCATATCTTTAGTACCTCAGGCATAGACAATTTATTATGTATTATAAGTACAGGTTTGTTTTTCTAATTGATTTTTATGGTTTCCTACTTTGTGTCTTATGGCTGCAAATCAGAAAGAGATGCAGATTCATTCAAGAAAAGAAATCATCGAGAGCAAGGTAAATTCTAAAAGCAAGTACGACTATACCGGTAAGGATTTTTTATGAATGTATTTTAATAACTCGACGAATATTAAATATAGTAGTGATCATGACTTATACTTTTATTTATCATGTGCACTTGTTGAATTCATCAACTACTACAAAAGTTGTTTCTCACAATGGTAAGGGTGAACAACCGAAGGTTTCTAAAGCAGCACCCACAACTAGTGCCAGTGTCGCAGCTGTTTTGCAACCACAAAAGTGTACTCCTGTTAGGCATAGTGTAACCCATCAAGAAAGCAACAAGGTATGTAATTACATTGGTGTAGCTTTGTACCACATATAATACGATAATTGACTATGTAATGAAGTATGTTTTATTTGTTAATTAGAATTATATCATTAGAATAAACAAGGTAGGAGATATCAGATCTAATACTACCCCGACGATTTTTGATGCATGCAAGGAGCAAAAAACTTCAGAAAAAGAAAAAATCCCCTTACTAAAGAATATGAATCCTGTAAGTTTATTTTTTCTAGGTAGTAATATGAATTTCTATTTAAAATATTGCTCATTTTAACTTTTCCTTGATGAATAATTGATTGAGCTTTATTAATTTTAGGTCCAGTTATCTCGAGCTCAAATAGAATTGTTGGTGGACAAACTGCTAAAGGATTACCCTCATGAACTACACAAATATCGATCTCTAGCAAAAAGAGAATTTGTTCTTCTGTTCTTAGAGGGAGTGGTAAAAATTGAGATTAAATTAATACTTTGAAAGTTTTCTTTCTCTTTTTATTCTTTTAGAAAATCTTATCTGTGTGTGTTTAATATCTGCAGGCTACTGGTTTGTGCAAAAATAGGGCAGAACCAAATCTGTTAAACACAGTACTACGTGAAAAGCTCAAAAAATCTATATTTGTAAGTACATTATATTGTATATATGCTGGTTTTTATAGTTATTGTGTTCACTCATTGTGTTCAGTGTTCAGTTTTCTGAGGTTACAGTCATTGTTCAGTTTTCGGGGTTCAGTGTTCAGTTTTCGGAGTTACAGTAATTATTTTTCAGTGTTCAGTTTTCTGGGTTTTGAATGCTGGTTTTTACAGTCATTGTGTTCAGTTTTCTGAGTTTAACTTGAACAAAACTTGGGCATTTGATGTCAAATTTCAGTTTTCTGAGTTTTTACAGTCATTGTGTTCAAGTTTCTTTGGGGATGATACTACCTGAAGGAATTGGGGAGGTTCAAGTATTACTTCTAGGGTGGCTTAGCTCGATCAACAGTAGCATCAGAGACTCACAATGGGGTAGAAACTGTTTTTGAGAGTACATTGACAAAAAGAAAAATAGTTTGAGAAATGTAAAAAACAAAATGAGCAAGAATATATACTCCGTAATAAAATAAGCAGAGAGTCTTCCAGAAGCTAACCAACACCAGCAAGCTAAGTGATCAACCCCTGACTTCCTCACTTACAATTCCTTCAAGGGCTCTACCAACACATGCAAAGTAATTTCTTGTTTCTTGATCATGACTAGCATGTTGAAGCTCAAAAATCAGATTTCAAGGGTGAAGGAATTGGCTTTGAATGAGTTTGATTTGTTTGAAAACACCCAACTTTTATCTAAGATGATGAAGCCTTAAAGTCTAACTTGTGTGTGTTAACAAGCAACTTAAGAACACCTTATTATTCTGAATCGGGAGTTTTGATTGAATTTGTTGAAAAGAAAGTGAACATTTATGAGAATGACAAGGCTGATTTTTCAAAGTATTTATACAAGCATTGTATTCGTAATCTTTGATGTGTCTATTTATACTTGGGTATCAATTTTTTTTGCTTAATTTTTATAGGATAGAGATTTGATTCAAATATGTTGTTTGGACTTTGCAGATGTCAAACAAAGATAATAGCACAAGAAAAGATGGTAAATCTTTCTTGTAAATTGAAGTGAGGCCAATGTATAAGATAGCTGATCAAGGATAAATTGATTTGGCATGGCATGGTTGACTTGGCAGGGCTGGGAATTTGATGAAGACACTATTGTTAGAGGATCAATATTGGCAGGGCTGGGAACAATATTGGAAAAATATTGGAATTTGATGAAGACATTATTGGCAGGGCTGGGAACAATATAATATAATGACTCTATTGCAATTCTTTTTAATTTGTTTTGAACTCATTATTAGAGGATCAATTGATGTTGGAACTCACTATTTATTTTGACACTAGATCTTTGATACTGCCTAGCTATGGAATTATAATTTGATGACGACTTAGTTTTTATATTTGCATGATTTTCAAATTGAGTTAATTTAAACTTTAGTTGCCTTGAATTATATATATATATATATATATTGATTAGCCACATATATTTATGTTCATATTGTATTTTTATTTTTTTTCAAAAAATTAGAAATTGCCGCATTTACATGTGTGGTGCGTTGGAAACACTTAAAAATGTGGCAAACGAAAAGATTAACAACACTTATAAGTGTGCTTAATGTAGTAATTTGCCACACTTATTTTATGTGTGACAAAATTTTCCCCACATTCCCCGCCGCCACACTTAGCACATGTGTGGCGAACACTCTTTCCCACACTTGTATGTGTTGCGAATAGCAAGTTTAAGTGTGGCAAAAGCCGCATTTTCTTGTAGTGAAATCTGCATGCATGCATGCTAACATATTTTGCTTGGAATTGTGTGGGTGCAAATGTATATGAATGCATGCAGCAGGTGGCTGATGACTATGTCTTGGTGAAGATATATCACAAGAACATGATGAAGAGCAACTATTCTTTTACTGCACTACAGCAAGATCTTCTTCTTCATGATAATAATGCTGTTGTGGCAAATCATCAACAAGAAGACAATAATAATAAAGCCCTTGTTCCAATCACCATTGTTGCTGCAGAAAGTCATCATCATAATCATCAAGACAGTGATGAAGGGATGAAGGAATATCATCACAAGAACTCATCATTTGTTGCACCACAAGTGCCAGATTATCATGATGAAGATTTTATTGAAGGCATGAATTTACTGATTCGCCATCAAGATAATGAAGGCATGATCAATTTATTGATTCATCAACAAGAGGAAACCCCCCTCCTCCTCCTCCTTCCAAATGCTTGTACTGCTGCCCCATCATCATCATCATCATCAAGCCAACATAATGAAGCCATGATGAACTTCTTGATCCAACAAGAGGAGATCAAACCCACCCTTCCAAACACAAGTCCTACACTTCATCATCAACATGAACATGATGATGCTCCAAATGATGATCATCTTCATTATCTACTCAACGATAATCGTGAAGCTCAGCATCAGCATCCAACAAACACGTTGTCGCCATGCGTTGCCGAAGACTATACGTTGCTCTCCGATTTCGAGTCTGGCGATGAAATGCTTCAAGTAGAGTCGGCTCCGTTCCCACCGTCGCCAATCAGATACGACGACGACTGCTCGTACCCACTCGAAGACTTCTGCGATATATGGTCGGAGACATATCATCAAGACTTAATGTTTGCTCAACAAGCTGCTGCTTATGATGCTCATTATTATTATCATGAACTTGATAATAATAATAACAAACGTCAAAGGCTTATTTAGATTTTGGAACACTTCAATTTTGTTGTGCTGTATGTTTCCATTTTTTGTTTAGACATCGTCCCACGATGAAGTTCTCTATCCTATCATTTTTGTTGTACTGTATGTGTTTTTTTCTACTACTGCATGAAATAAAGTGATGATTGTTCTCTATCCTATCTCTTTTCCCTAAGCTCCGGCCGCCAATTTAATTTTAAGGTCTGTTTGATACAAGGAATTCAAATTATGGAATTGGAATTGGAGATTTTAATTCCAATTCTAGTGTTTGATATCAAAAAAAATTATGTGGATTTGGAATTGATAGTGCAAAAAATGAATTGAAATTGACAGAATTCAATTCTATGGAATTTCAATTCCAATTCAATTCTAATTCCACCAATTCCCTATACCAAACGGACCCTTATCCTTTTTATATAGGGGTAGTATGCTATGTTTCATGAGACTGCAATATTTTTCAAGTTCGATGATTTACGTACAACTAGACAAATTTTGATCATTAATTAAAAAAAGAGAATTTACCTAAATAGGACTAAAACATAATAATGACTTTCTCAATATAGGACCATATGTTTTTATTTTCTAATGTAGGATCATTGGTCATTATTCATTAATCATTATTCAAGTAAATGTCCACCATCACTGGATATTAATTCTCCCACTTGTACTAGACATTATTAAGTATTATTTAAAAAATAAAAAAGTTTAAGTACTATATTAGAAAATGATTTATATTTTAGTTCTATTTATTACAAATTTTACATTCAATAAATGTTAAATATATTTTTGGGGAATTTACTTAAATAGCACTAAAACACATGACAATGACTTTTCCTAACTTCACATGTGTTTTTTTCAATGTAGCACTTTTAGTCATTATTTCTATATTTTTTGAAGAAAACAACTAGATATATTGAATATGAGTATGATACAAAAATGATGATTTTATGATATTTATCTTGTTAAAAAATTAAAGTATCAAAATTATTTAATTATTTTAATATACTCCGGGTATAATACAAATTTAATACTCCACTCGTCCCAAAAATTCTTTCACATTTTAAAAAAATGGTGTATCACAATCTCTTTCCCATTTTTATTAAGAAATCCATACCTATCACATCGTTCCTTTTTACTAATAATCTATACATCACATTCTATTTTTACCTATCACATCAAGAGTATTTTCAGAAAATCAACACAAAATAATTTATCCTTTATTTTATCACATTAGTCAATATATCACTTTTTATAGGACGGAGGTAATATACGGAGTAATATTTGATGATAAAAGTATCTAGTTTAGCTCGACAGTACATGCATGATTATTTCAATATGAGCAATGCTAGGGGTACACCAAAGGTATACCTCATTTGTCCTCCACCCTTTTCTCCACCACTTATTTTTACCTCATTTTTATTTACTCCCTCCGTTTGGAAAAACACTTCCCATTTGATTTGGGGGCAAAAATAAGGAAGTGTTAAATTATAGTTGATTTCCAATTTTGTCCTTGATGTGATGGATAAAAGTAAGATGTGATGGATAGATTATTAGAAAAAAAGTATGATGTGATAGGTAAGGTATGAAAAAGTAAGGGTAAAAGTGGTTTTTTAATAGAAAGGGAAAGTGTTTTGTTGGAAGTGGAAAAAATGAAAGAGGAAGTGTTTTTGAGAACGGAGGGAGTATTTAATTTTTTTTTTAGCATTTTGCCCATTTTTGTGGTAATGGAGAGGGTGTGAGACAAATGGAATACACCTTACCCCTAGCATTTTTCTTTTAGAATATACAAGGAGTACGTACGGAGTAGGATAGTAATGAGTGGATGGACACTTTAAGTGAAACTTAATTATTGTACTCTTTCCATTTTACAAAATATTTCCGGTCCTAATCTTTTGAGCATCGTATAAAATGCTTCTATTTTATTTAATATGTCCAAAATATCCTCAAAATAACTTATGTCCGCAATAAACTACGAAATGAGGGTGTATTTTAGACATTTTAAGTTAGATATAAGTGTTCTGAGGAGTGCATAAGAAATTAGGGTGCAAGTGTTTTGTGAAATGGAGTGACTATTATACTCCATATACCCCAACTGTACACCACACGCCTCAGAACACTTAACATTTAACATGCAAATTTTTGTGATTATGGAAGGGATGAGAGATATTTGGGGTATACCTTTGGTGTACCCCTAACATTTTCCTTATATTAAGTATAGCTGGGTCGGGCCTCTACAAGTACTAAATGTAGGTTTACTCGCTCCGATCCTACCAATTAATCTTTGGTCAAAATCTACTTTAAATCTTTTCCATCTCTTTCTCCAAAAAAATTTCTAATTTCACTTTTCATCTGTCCTTAAAAATACTTTTACTTCCATATTATTAACCTACTTATCACATATCTGGTCTCTATTCATGTCTACTATTGACATACTCGTCACATTCTATATATTCTACCATATACTCCGTAATAAAGTAAGGCAAAATGGAAAAATAACACCATAATTGCATATTTTTCTAAAATCTCACCTATTTCTAAAATGAAAAAAAAAATATGAGAGGGAGAAAGTATTTGGAATTGACAAAGAATATAGAGAAATTTACTTAAATAGCACTAAAACATAATGACTTTCCCTAAATAGCACTACATGTGTTTTTCTTCCCAATGTAGTACTTTTAGTCATTATGCATTAGTCATTATTGAAGTAAATATTTGTTATCACTAAATATTATGGACATTATTAAATACTATTTAGAGAATAAAACACTTTAAGTGCTATTTAGAGAAATGACTTAAGTTTTAGTGTTATTTAGTGCAATATTTCAAGAGTATATTGAGAAATGCCTACTATACCTTTAATGATGGTGGGTGCAATATATATGTTAAATGAGGTAGGTGGAATCTAATGAACCAGAGAGAATGAGGGTAACAATTAAATATTTCTTTTATCGTACTGTAATTATCTACTTTGACCTTTTCGAATTAAGCTAGATGAACTCTGAACTTCTATTAAAATAAAATTGTAATTCGGACGCTGCCTTAGAACCCCCATACCTATCTGTGTTCTCTTTATCAAAGGCCGCCAGCTCCTCTCTCTCACACTCTCTCTCTCTCTTCTCTCTCTCTCTCTTAGGTTTAATATCAAGGGAGTTTCTCCCATGCCTCTCCATTTGAGAGGACATGAATACCCTTCCACTATTATTTTGACACGTGAACTATATTATAATTAAACTTATGAGTATTAATATCTCAATTATGGAGTATGCTTTAGATATTTTAACTTATTCTTCACCCTTTATTCATTCTACTTTTTTTCTTAAGCCTACGTTCTTTTTTGCTTGAAAAAAACAAAGTATAAAACAATTTTGAACTTTTACTCTCTAGTTCTTTTGATTTTTTTGTTTTCTTTCTTTAAAAGAGAAACAAAATATTCCATATATTTTTGATAAAAATTACAGTATTTGAAATAATCCCACTTTTCACGTTGTTCTAAAAATAACTTACATTTCACTGTCACGTATAATAATTCCAATTTTTCGCATGTTTGTAAGTTTTTGATCGTTGTTAAGCAGCTAATGCTAACTTAACGAATTTCTACAGAAAATGTTAGTTTTGCGCAAATAAATGACGTGTGAGATTATTTAAGGCAATTTTTCAAAAAAAACAAAACAAAAGTTTTAATTTTTGAATGATGCTTCTAAAAATATAACCATACGCTTTTGACCTCTTGTTGGATATGGCTCTCTTTCTTTTAAAAAGAAAAAGGATCAGATTCTTTTGTTAGATTTTAGTAGATTATCGAAAAAAATTGAAAAAATGAAAAAAATGTAAGGTCTATCGATAATATGGTATTATGAACAATACAAAATCTCTAACAAGACGTCAAGAGTGTATGTTACAGAAAGAAAAAAATAATGTAGGCTTAAGAAAAAATAGAATGAAAAAAAGGATGAAGAAAGAAAACAAAAAAATTCAAAATAACTAGGGAGTAAAAGTTTAAAAATGTTTAATACTTTGCGTTTTTTATCAACAAAAAATAACTTATGATTAAGAAAAAAAGAATTGAAAAAGGATATACTCCCTCTGTTTGCAAAAAGACTTCCTATTTTGACTTGGAGCAAAAATAAGGAAGTGTTAAATTATAGTTGACTTCCAATTTTGCCCCTGATGTGATAGGTAAAAGTAAGATGTGATAGATAGATTATTAGAGAAAAAGTATGATGTGATAGGTAGGGTATGAAAAAGTAAGGGTAAAAGTGGTTTTTTAATAGAAAGTGGAAGTGTTTTGTTGGAAGTGAAAAAAATGAAAGAGGAAGTGTTTTTAAGAACGGAGGGAGTATAATAGTGGAAGAACATCCATGCTCCCTAATATCAAATCATTTAGTGAAATTTGCATAACTACTCGTACTATTTAAAGTTTATTTTTTCTATTTTAATAAAAATACGTACCATACATATTAGGCTGCATAACAAATATTGTAGTAATAAATGTATAAACAATTCCCACCATTGTTTAAAAAAAGTCATTTTTCCGTAGTCTTTTTTCTCTTTATTTTTTTCTTTTCTTTTTCTACCGGAATGGTAAAGGAATTGAATGAATGGATTATACGGAGTACATTTTTATTTTGTGGTAATATGATTAAACCTAACCCTAGCAACAATCAAAGTTGTAATAAGATTGAACCCCTAACAAACTAACGTGTACACGTGGCAAGCAAGCTAATTACCCTAGCTTCCGTTATAAATACTCGTCCAGTATCTCATGCGCCGTCAGTCTATTTCCGGCAATCGAGTGTTTAACAAAACTCACCTGAAATCATTAATTATACTCCGTAGCTATTCCCTCGATCGATGGCGGCGGCGACACCGTGGACCACCGAGCGGGTGGAGAAGTACTTGAGCGAACTGCCCTCCGGCTACCGGTTCCGGCCGACGGACGGGGAGCTGGTGGTGGATTACCTGAGAAACAAGAATCTTAGACAACCCATGCCTCCCAATAGGATTCTAACCTTCAACATCTACGATTCTCACCCCATTGAACTTTATCGTAAGTTAAACTATCCATCAGATCATATCTATATATTCATAATTAATTATTTCTTTTTTTTTATTTTTGAATTCTTTTTTTCTAATTTTATGAGAATATTACATACTTCTTCCGTCTCCAAAAAGCTGATATTCTGTGTAGAAGTTATTTTTAGATGGTGGAAAACAATGGCGATCCAGGATTTGGAGTGACTCGGAGCAAAAGTAGTAAGAAAGTTTGAGGATATATAGCACCCCTGTTTTTTATTAAATCAAAGTAAATTATAGAGAGTACTTTTACAATTTTTCATCAATTATTTATTTGATTGTTAATTCACTTTTCTACTTGAACATTTTTTTCATTGGGGGCAAACTATTTTTTCATTGGGGAAAATATTAATTTTTAGGGCAATTAATAATTAAATAAAAACAAAATTTCATTGGGGGCAACTGGCAAGTGCCCCATTAGTTGTAGAATGGATCTGCATGTGGTGTAGAAGCATTTTATGAAATACGTAAAAAAATGAAACAAGAAATTTATTTAGAAACGGGGGAGCATATAATTATATACTCCCTCCGTCCCATAAAACATTTCCTGTTCCAAAAAAGGCGCGCCCTTAAAATGAGTAATTTTAGTGTTATTTTTTAATTATAACTAATCTATTCTACACATCTCATCCTACTCATTTTAAGGGCGCGCCTTTTTTGAAACAGGAAATGTTTTATGGGACGGAGGGAGTATATTAATTCGACCATGCAATCAATTCAATTCAATTTATGTGAATATATTACCATGCAGAGATGTACAAGGTGACAGCGAGAGAGAACGCATGCTATTTCTTCACGACGAGGAAGAAGAAGTACCCTAAGGGGACAAGAATGGCCAGGACCGCCGGAAAGGGGTTCTGGAAGTCGACCACCGGTGATATGGCGGTGGTGGTGGGGGACACCACCGTGGGTTGGAAGAGGTCACTTGTGTACCACCAAGGGACCGCGCCGGAGAATGTGAAGACTGATTGGCTGATGCAAGAATATACGTTGAATCCTAATTCTCTTCCGACCCATACGACTAATGGGGTAAGCAATTCATAAAAATTTTATATACTCCCTCCGTCCCTAAATAAAGTTCCTCTATCGTTTTTTCTTTGTCCCTAAATAAACTTTTCTTTTCCCTTAAAAAACCACTTTTATCCCTTACTTTTTCATACCTTACCTATCACATCATACCTTTTTACTAATATTCTACCTATCACATCTTACTTTTACACATCACATCAAGGGTATTTTTTTAAAGTGAACACAAAAATATTCCTCCCTTAAATCCTCAAAAAGTCAAAAATGGAACTTTATTTAGGGACGGAGGGAGTATTAATTAAACTTGTAACTAATTTTCCAATATCATGTTTTTATAATATACTACATCCGTCCCTGAGTCTTTGTCCAGTTTTGACTTTTTTCAGTCAACTGTTTTCAACATTTGACCTATAATTAAATAAAATATACTCCGTATATTGTATATTAATTAGATAAAATAATATTTTGAAAATATTTGATATAATAAATATAATAAAAGTATTTTTGTATAAATATCTAATTTCTTTTTTATTTAATTTGAGGTCAAAGTTTACCAATTTTGACCAAAAAATCAAAATTGGACAAATACTTACGGAAAGAGAGAGTACAATGCAACACCTTTGAAACCCTAAAATTTTTCACTAAAAAAAGGTACGGGGTAGGATTTTAAAAAATGTGAAATTTTAGTATTATTACTTTTAATTTTAATGTTTTTTTATTATAGGTTAAGATAGGATGTCATGAAAAGATCTGATCAATATATTTACCGTACTAATTTGTAGGGTTAAAAAGAAAACGTTAATTATTGAATGTTGAACCAATTTAATTTGGGAATATTTAAAAAAGTGAAAGTGAGAAGATAGAGTTTTTTTAGGAGGGGAAGTAATATGTATGTTATATATAAAGAGACATAGTAATAATCGAAATATTGCATTAAATATGGTAAAAGTTCAATAAAAAGAGGATAATAGTATTTTTAAAATAGAAATATTTGCACGAAATACCACTAAAATATATTCTCTCCGTTCCTTTAAACACTTCCTATTTTGACTTTGGTCCAAAATAAGGAAATTATAGTTTTGGTTGACTTTCCAATTTTGCCCCTGATGTGATGGGTAAAAGTAAGATGTGATAGTTCGATTATTAGTGAAAAAGTATGATGTGATAGGTAGAGTATGAAAAAGTCGGGGTAAAAGTGGTTTTTTAATAGAAAGTGGAAGTGTTTTAGGGAATTGGAAAAAAACGAAAGGGGAAGGGTTTTATGGGACGGATCGGAGGAAGTAAGTCATTTCCTAATGTTGGAGTTAAATTTTTCTATTCCCTAAATAGCACTTAATAATGTCTAGAATGAGAAACAATGTCCTGGTGAACATCTAAATTAACCACTCGACTTCTTACACGCACATCTCCTTCCTCACCATCAATAGGTTCTAAGTGAATTGTAGATTGCTTACCTTTGCCTTTATTCAGTGGATTCTTTTCACAACAAGCATGATGTAGTTTCAAGTTTTTGGTCCCGTTCCGAGCGGAATCAGCAGCAAAAGTAGAGTCGCAATGTACACATTCTGCTCGAACATTATCTTGATCATCTAAGAACAACTCATAATCATTCCAGTAGTCCGCCCTTCTTTTCGGTCCTTTCACAATATACCGACGCCCAGGCCTGGGTTTTTTGTTAGGGTGTGGTATATGTGATTTTGAGGCACCTGTTGTCGAAAGACTTGTATCTTCATTTTGAACTGTCTCTACATGAGAGTCATGAGAAACATTCGTTGAAGGCACTTCTTGTGACTGTGATTGCGCACAATCAATTGATCGCTTCATCAACTAGCTGTAAATATCACTCATTTGGTACAGATCAACAATTTCCACAGAAATAATAAAAGAGAATAACCATGGCCTAAACTCCCCTAAACCTGTAAAACAGGATTTGACTTCACAGCAAAAGGAAGACTACTTTACAAAGAAGGAGACGAGGGAGACGAGATGAGTACCTGATTCAATTGGGATTGAGGGCGTCGGCGTCTCAGGCTCTCGGCGATTGAGTATTTCAGGCGAGGGAGTCGCCGAGTCGAAGCTGGGCAGTGGGCTCAAGAGTACGACTGACGAGTGACGAGTGACGACTGCGATCGGCGAATCTGCAACCGGCGATTCCTCTCTCAGGGTGTCGAAGCAGTCGAACAATAGCAGAGGCAGTGAGGCTGAGGCAGACCGCAAGCAACACAGGATACGATTAGGTCTCGGATAGGGTTGGGCTGTGATTTTTGAACGGAACATAAAAAAATAAGAAAGGGAGGTTATCGGTCTTTTTCGGTCTGGACCGATTGGAAATCGGGTAATGACCGGACCGGACCGAAACCCGAAATTCTAAAAACCTCAGACCGAAGACCGACCCGAAATCCTATCGGTCCGGGTTCGGTCTGGACCTATAAATGAACACCCCTAGCTACCGCATTAGGAAAATAAAAATATAGAGTATGATCTTATTTAGGGAAAGACATTATGTTTTAGTTTTATTTAGATAAATTTATTTTTTTAAATATTGGTCAGCATCATGATATAAAATCTGCATGCATGCATGCTAACATTAATTTTGTTTGGAATTGTGTTGGTGCATATGTATATGAATGCAGCGGGTGGCTGATGAGTATGTTTTGGTGAAGATATATCACAAGAACATGATGAAGAGCAACTCTTTTGTTATGGCACCACAAGATCTTCTTCCTGATCACAACCCCGCGGATCAACTCCTCCCTCCAAATACTCCCATTAAGCATGATGTTGCTGCGGCGGATCAACAAGATTATAAAACCCTTCTTCGAGATCCCAGTGCTGCTCATGAAACTCATCTGAATGATCGTGCTGCAAATGATCAACATCATCCTGCTCAAGATGATAGAGGTAATGATGGGAAGAATTTGATCCAACAAGAGGAGAAAGTACCCATTCTTCGAAATAATGCAAACGATCTTCATTATCCTCAAGATGATAGTGGTAATAATGGGACGAAGACGTTGAACATGATTCGGCATGAGCAACAACCTTTACTCCCGAGTGCTGCAGCAGCTACTACTACAACAACTACTACTACTACTACTACTACGCATGAAGCTCGTGTAGAGGATCATGATCAAGATTGTCCTAATCAAGATGGTAGTGGTAATGATGGGATGAATTTGATTCAACAAGAGGAGAAAGCACCCATTCTTTCAAATACTCTAAATGATCCTCATCATTCTCTCGATGATAGTGGTAATGATGGGACGACGATGTTGGATACGATTCTGCAAGAGCAACAACCTTTACTCTCAAGTGCTGCTACTACTAGGACTACTACTATTACCACGATGCACGAAGCTCGTGTAGAAGATCATGACCAACATAAAGGTTCAAATAATAATGAAGCGTCGATGAAGATGAAGGTGGAGCAGTCAGATGATGTTGGACATATGTTACTATCTAATTTCACATATGATCAAGACCTTGAATCTCATCAAGAAAAAGTAGAGTTGCCTCCCTTTCCACCATCTCTAATGATACTTGACGACTATTCATACCCCCTCCAAGACGTCAACGACATTTGGTCGCTGCCATATATTCATCCCGAGCGAATGGTTCTCCCACATGCTTCTGCTTATGATGCTTCTTATTATTATCACGGGCTTGATAATAATATGAAGCGTCAAAAGTTCGTTTAGATTTTATATATATATATATATACACACACACACACACACACACATATACATACAACACATACACACATACATACACACACACACGGTTTAGATTGAAGTGGATGGTTTAAATTTCGTTGTATCGTTATTTTTCGCTTTTCTTTTTTAGACATCCCACGATGAAGTTCTCTTTTTTTTACTAATGAATTAATATTGTGATTTTTCTATATCATATCTTTTTTCTATGCGTTACCACCAACTAATAAATTTCATATGGTGGATACATGGAAGTGAAATTTAAAACTTAAGTTGTATAGGGGTAGTTTGCAAATTGCAATGTTGCATGAGATATGGTAGATATAAATTTACAATGAGTGCATGGATATTGCATACTCCCTCTGTCCCTAAATAAAGTTCCTCTTTCGTTTTTTCTTTGTCCCTAAATAAACTTCTCTTTTCCCCTAAAAAACCTCTTTTACCCCTTACTTTTTCATACCCTACCTATCACATCATACCTTTTTACTAATAATCTAACTATCACATCTTACTTTTACACATCACATCAAGGGTATTTTTGGAAAGTCAACACAAAAATATCCCTCCCTTAAATCCTCAAAAAGTCAAAAATGAAACTTTATTTAGGGACGGAGGGAGTACAATAGATTATTGTACGGATAAGAGTAAGTAGTATATACTCTCTCCGTCCCTAAATAAACTTCCCTTTTCGTTTTTTTCTTGTTCCCAAATAAACTTCTCTTTTCCCTTAAAAAACCACTTTTACCCCTTACTTTTTTATACCCTACTTATCAAATCATACTTTTTTACTAATAATCTACATATTACATCTTATTTTTACACATGACATCAAGGGTATTTTTGGAAAGTAAACACAAAAATATCACTCCCTTAAATCCTCAAGAAATCAAAAAAGAAAGTTTATTTAGGGAGGGAGAGAGTATTGTTCATATACTCCTTAGCATACAGTATTTTGGTCCAGTACCGGACCAGAACCGCCTCTACTTGTAGTACGTACTTACGCGACTTATAGAGTGCCGATACCTACCCTGCTGTTCCACAACCGGATTCGTATTGGACCAATATTGTATATCCACCCCTACACATGCAGTTTTAACAGGGCAGGCCCCGAAAATTGAAAAAATAAAATTGGCCCGGTCCTAAATTTACATTTTGGGTCCTATTTTATTTGTTTAGAATACTTTTTCTTTAAAATTATTAACAAATTTAAAAATATGGGGCTCTAAAATTTTAGGGGCCCTGTGCGATTGGCCACTTTGCACACCCTCCGGGCCACCCATGAGTTTTAACAATGTTCACATTATTGAATATAACATCCTTGCATTTGCGAAGAAAAATAACATTAATTAATGTCGACAGTGTTCAATGGAAAAACCAACAAAAAGTCACACAAAAAAAAGCAAAACGGATGCAAGACGACGACAGCGATCTGGTGCCAGCAACGACAGAAACTCATAACTCCGATCCTATGCATCGGCTCCCTTCCATAATAGGCACGAGCTCCCTTTGAAATGGATTCCTTCTGTAGTGGCAGCGAGATACCATACGTATGTTGGTCCAGTACAGTCAGTGGCGGATCCAGAAAATAATATGACTAGGGGGCAAACACACACTAAAGAGTATAGTGGGGTCCGCTCTCGTTTGTGGGTTCAACCCGGTCTTTATACACCACTAGCACGGCCGCAAGGAGCAGACCAGACCCAGACATTCAAATGCATAAATTAAAATATGTACTCCATCTGTTTCATAAAACGATTCCTATTTTGACTTTTGGGAGAAATGGGAAGTGTATATTTGTTGTTAACTTTGAAAAAAGAAATTTTTTTTAGAAACGGAGGGAGTATTACGTAGTACTCCCTCCGTCCCTAAATAAACTTCCCCTTTCGTTTTTTCTTTGTCCCCAAATAAACTTCTCTTTTCTCTTAAAAAACCTTTTTTACCCCTTATTTTTTCATACCCTACCTATCACATCATACTTTTTTACTAATAATCTACATATCATATCTTACTTTTATACATCACATCAAGGGTATTTTTGGAAAGTCAACACAAAAATATCCCTCCCTTAAATCTTTAAAAACTTAAAAAGGGAAGTTTATTTAGGGACGGAGGAAGTATATATATCTCGATCAATGTTAGTGATTAATGGCGGATCCAAAACATAACAAGAACGGGGCAAGAATAGGGCGAGGGTCGGGCGAGCAGCCCCTCCAGATTTAAAAAAAAAAACTAACGTGAAATGACAAAAAAGTTATAGACCCGAGAGAAATAAATAAATCGAAGAAGGAATGGAAAGATGGGAAAGGTGAAAGAACAAAAAACAATGGGGTCAAAGTAAAACATTAATTTATGAAATTATAATATGGTGTCACATAGATCTGTGCAAATAACGATCTGGGATGGATCTGGGCCGAGCTTAATATAAATTATTAGTCCATTTACATGGGCAGGCCTGGCCCGGCTCGTATTTGATGGGCTAAATTATTTACCCATACCCGCCGGGCCGCCCGGCCCGGATAAAACATCAAAAAAATTTATTTTGTACAAAAAATTTAAAAAAACATTGAACTCTTTTTAATGTTTAAAATAAAATAGCCAGTCACCACATTTATATAGAAAGCATAATAGAGATATTGTTGCATAATTAATAAACTCATCATACTGATTCATTAAAAGAGTATTGATTTTTGTTTAAAAGAGGTGAGTGAATTAAACTATTATACATGAATTATAGAAAATTTTAAAATTTGTATTGGCTAAGTAATTAATAATAAAGTAAATATATTTGATGAATATGGGTGGACCTATTGGCCGAAATGGGCTAAAAGTAACTTCCAGATTCGCCCGTATACAATTCGGGCTTAGGTCGGCCCGTCCATTTGGCTATCAAAGATTGTCCATATCCGTCATTTTTAAAGGCCGGGCTGGGCGGGCCGAACGGACCGACCCTTGTTTGTATAGGTCTAGTGTCTGTCACATGACCTCCTAGTCACCTTAAAATTTGCTAATAATGAACTTTTGGTGAAAAAATGTTGAATTCTAGGTTGGTATATTCTTATGATACGGAGTAGGATTTAAAGTTCATGCATATATACCGATATAAATAAAACTCCATCCATCTTAAAATTAATTTTAGAGTTTGACTTTCGTGATCAATTATTTTAAATTTTAACCATATATTGCAAGAAAATATATTAAAGTTTCAAAGAAGTTTAATATTAGTACATCAAAGTTTCAAATAAGTTTTGAAATACTTTATTTTTGTAAGATAAATTTATATATAAATGGAGTATGTAATTATACTAGGGCATTTTGTCAAGATTTTAATTGTACATGATTTGAATATAATTGTTCTGTATTATAGGTCTAAAATTTTATTGTTTGGATGCATGTCTAATATGCTCATTATTTGTTCCGATCCATATTAGTTAAATAAATATTTTTGTAATTAAAAAAAATCACGAGTGACTTGTGCACCTGTGTAAATTTTTTTAAAAGGAATTTGAAATATCTCACGGTACAAAATACAAATCCGAGACAAAATCTGAATTTTTAAAAATAAATGACCATAAATTAATCAAACTGTGTCAAAAACATAACGGTTAAGTACACCGCCGTAACTATGTCACGACGTGTGACATGACGATTCTGTGACAACGTTTGTCACGATTCTTATATCCTACTCAAAAACTAACTATTAAAAAACAATTTCTCTCTCATTTTTTTTCACTTCTAGCAAAATACTTCAACTTTCTATATAAAAAACTCACTTTTATCCTTATTTTTTCATACCCTACTTATTACTTTATAATCCTTCCGTCCCACAAAAAAGTTTCCATTTTGACCATAAATTAATCAAACAGTTGCACACTTTGACCCTAAATTAAATATAATCTAAATAAAGAAATGCTAAAAAAATTTGAGATATCAAAACTAGATCCTAAGATGAATCCAATTATATAAAATTAATTTCATAATTCAATATACCTTTCTCACAATTTGTAGTCAAAGCATGTAAATATTTGGCTAAATACTATTCAAAATGGGAACTTTTTTGTGGGACGGAGGAAGTACTTTTTCTCTAATAACCTATCAATCATCTCTTACTTTTATCCATCACATCAAGATAAAAATTAAAAGTCAATTACAATTTAACAATTCCTTATTTTTACACTTGGTAAAACTAGGAACCCTTTTTTTCGAACGGTGGGAGTATCAAATAAATTGTCACGTCTTCTGCGGCACGGAAACGTCCGTGACAAAGCTATTTGTCAAGGAATTTTATAACTATAACAAATTCTCTGACAAACGCACACTACTTTTTTCAGAGTTTGATCAAAGTATTGCATTGGAAACGAAGTAAGGAGATTTACCAAGGGATTACGGGGATTAACTTTTCAAACATAGCACTGTAATCACTCTAATCGAAGCCAATGTCACGAGATAACACGGGGGACTAATATGACCCGAATCTTTTGCACCTAATCATATTGTCTCGAGGGTTGGAAAAAAAAGAGATGAAAATGGGATGGGGGGGGGGGGGGCTTAATTGGTTGTTGTTGATGGCGAAACACGGCACGATACAAATTAAACAAAGCTCCCATGATGCATGTCTCTCCTAAACCCATCGAGGCCCCAATCTCATTTCACCAAGTACTATACAACCCCCCCGTATAATACGGAGTAATAAATTAAGGGGAAAAAAAACCTAAAATTAAAAGAAAATATTGAAAATATAGAGTTCTATATTTCTATTTCCAAAATAGAATTTAAAAAATATATTTACATTACCAACCATTACAACATACATTACCAAAAATATAGTAAAATGTACGTGTACAGTGTCACTTTACTAACAGGGGATCTCCTATCTAGGAAATAAAAATATGGAACTCTTATTTTGATATTTTTTCTATATTTTAGTCCTATTTAGGTGACTTCTTATAAATGAATGATATAGAAACCATCCTAAAATATGATTAAAACATAGAAAAATTACCAAAATAGGAATTCCATCTTTCTATTTCCGGAATAGGACTTCGCACTCTAGTAATGCAGTTGTAATGTGGCACTGTACATGTGCACATTACTACACTTTTTGGTAATGTACATGACCATGTTTGATAACGTAAATTCATTTTAACTTTTACTTAGAGAATAAAAATATGGAAGTCCTATTTTAGTATATTTCAATATTTTACTCTTATTTTAGTCTTTTTTCCTTAATAATACGCCATCCATCCTTATTCTTGCATAATCTTCTTGTTGAACTTCTTATAAATTCCCTTCGTCTCATAAAGATTTTTTCTTTTTGGCCTTACGTTTAACTTCATGGGGTTATAAAATGTAAACATAGTTATTGGAAAGAAATAAGATTTTTATGGAGAGGGGGGGGGGGGGGGTCGGAGTAGACTTTAAAAGGTGAAATTATGGCCAAATAGTTCCGGTGCTGGTTTGGAAAATTGACACCAATACCCCCTCTATTTTTAAAACTTATTTCTAAACTCCTCGTGGTTTCAAAATGTTGCACCCACACCCCCTCTTGTCATTCTCGGTCATTTTCCGACGAAGATGGGGCATTGGCGCATAATTTCTAAACCATAGGGGCATTCGTGCTCATTTTTTATTTTCGTTTATTATTTTGTATTTTCCTTTTTTTAGATATTTTCTATCTATTTTTCCATATCCCATATTTAAAAAATATTTTCAATTTTTTTAAAACTTTAAAATTCTTTGTCTTTGAAATAAAAATAAAAAATTAACATACATATTACATCTATCTCAAATTAAACATTTTAAATTTTTGTTACTTAAAATAATTTTTTGGAAAGTTAAAAAAACCCAGGATAATAAAATAAAAATATGGAAAAACGAAATGAAAAAAATTAAAATACGAAAAAAAAGTATTATGCAAAAAAGAATGGACACACCTAAAAATGTCCATAGAATTGAGATGTCCAAAAAGAATATTTATTTTTATGTATTCTTTTGTTTCTTATTTTATTCGTCATTTTTTTTGAAGTTCTCAAAAAAAAATTACTTTTTTCAAAAAAACAAAATTGTTAATTTGAGACGTACATATGCATTATATGTTAATTTTTTCAGACAAAAATAACTTTAAATTTTAAGAACATTATAAAAATAATTTTAAAAAACCTTTATTAAGAAATGAAGCAAAAAAAGAGAAAAAGGAAAACACAAAAAATAATCGAGAAATAAAAATCAGTACTGATACCCCCTATGGTTTAAAAAATATGCACCAATGCCCCTTTAATTACTTAGTCGAAAAAATGGACGAAAAATGATAGAGGGGGAACGGGTGCATCATTTTGAAACCACATGAACTTTATAAATAAGTTTTGAAAACAGAGGAGGTATTAGTGCCTGTTTTTCAAATCATGAGGGGTACCAACGCTATTTGGCTGTGAAATTATTTATGGAGTAAAATAATTAACAATTAATACCTTCGGGTTCCGGCCTCAAAAGTATTTTCTCATCAATTATTATTATCCCGTTCTTGAATATTTGTTTATTTTTTATTTAAATTTTTTTAGTCAACTAATTTCAATCTTTGACATATAGTTAAATAAAATGTGTATTATGTACAAATTAATATTTTGAATATATTTTACATAAAAATTTTTAATAACATTATTTTTGTATCAGTATCTAATACCATTGTTATTTAATTTGAAGTCAAAATTACAAATTTGGACTGAAAAAGTAAAAAGAAATGGATAAATACTCCGAGACGGATGCAATACTATCTTGACGACCTCCTGATAACTTTTTGTGACTCTAGATTCGTATGCATGTCATGTTCTCATTGCGTATATGATAGATAAAATAATACATTTCATAATTGGTTCTTTATGAAATGAGATTTTCCATATTTAAACTTCCACTATCAAATATTATTCATGTGGTTCTTCTTTAATTTTATAGGTACCTTTACAAAAATAGTTCTTTTTTTAACTTTCTATCATGTTGGTTTGATTTGATATCAATTTTATGTCTAGTGACGCATTCAGATGTCGGTTAGACGAGCAACACAACAATAATGACTATGATTGTGGACTACGATTCTGACGAAAAACCACATTTGCACACTATAGTTGTAGTAATTCACAAAAACCACATTTGCGACGGTAATTCACAAATTAAACAACGTAACATGTCAGGAGCAGCCATTGGAATTGCATATGACAAGAAAGATATATGATCATTTCGAATTTATTCTTTTAGCCATCAAATTAATACCAACATGATAGAAAATAAAAAAGGCTATCTGTGTGGAAAGATACCCATAAGCGAAGGATCACCGCGGTAATATTTGAGAATAAAGGACTAAACAGAAAAAACCACTGGTTATAAATTAAAGGGTCAGTTATAGAATTTGCTCTAAAATATTCTTGTCATCACATCTTATTTTGTATGGCTTTTGTAAATAAAATAATTTTAAAAGATATTATCGATTTTGCACGATGTCTGAACTGAGAAAATATTTTTGGAACGGGAGAAATTAAATATTTATCTACATTTTATTTACTCCCTCCGTCCCAAAATTTTATTTAAAATTTATAAGCTTTCACACATCATTCAAATATTATTACTTCCGTCCCAGTGTATTTGTCCAGTTTGACTTTTTCGAGTCAAACTGGACAAACTTTGAACTCCAATTACTTTCAATTTATATTGAAAATTAGCACAATGAAATACAGTTTAGAAAGTTCTTAATACGATAATTCCAATAAAGTCATTTTTATGTTAAAATACATTATAATTTTTATTTAATTAAAGCTTAAAGTTTATTCAATTTGACTAAAAAAAAATCAAACTAAACAATTAAACTGGACCGGAGAAAAAGTATAAATTATTTTGGCATGGAAGAAGTATATTTTCATGTGTCATGAATCCAAATGGACATATGTGCCTTAGTGATGGAATGAGGACAATAGTGGTGGTGGACATTGCGTGTCTCACAATATATGGAATCCTAGGCTTAGCTTTGTGTTTTCTAAAGCCTTTTTACACGGATTATGTTTCCAAGTTCTCACACCCCCTTAACCCATGTTCTCATTCACTCATTTTAATTTTTATTTGCAACAAAGTTTGAAAATGTTAATTACTTAAAGCCTGCTAATTAAAAAAATTAAAACAATAGAGTATAATTGAATATATAAACTGGCCATATTTTATTTGAGAACAATATTTTCAATTACACGTGTTTAATTAATTCATTTAATCGATCACTTTTGGATGAAAAGATTGAGGATATTCCATAGATATATAGGATTATAGCTAGGTCACATGCAACATGTAATAATTCACCTATCTCAATTAATTTCTCACGCAGTACATGCTTCGGTGGGCGTTGCGCAGTTGACAAAGGCAAGGAGTTCCAAAGAGATAAGACATGAGTTCGATTTTAGGCAACTGCGCTGGGAGACAATTAACTATGCTAAACATAAGATTCTCTCCAAATACCAGATACAAACTCCATAATTTGTCACCAATCTGCAATCAAAGTCTAATTTACCCTCTCAGTGATCGTCTGATTGATTTTGAGGAGATCCTCGAAGATGAGGCTCATTTTTTTTCTTCTTACGTAGTACATTTCCTTTTTTGAAATCTAGGGATTTTGTTTCCAACAAAAAATCCCACTTTCTTGCCGCCTATATGGACTTTAGAGAACAAAGTAAAAGGTCGCTCCGATATGATGATATAAATAATAGGAGTACTTTCACTTTTTTAAAATCACAAAAATAATTTTTTATTGTGTTTTATAAACTAAATCATTAGACTATAACGGAGTAATTCGCATTATTATTTTTAGTTTGAATTATTTTCTATAGCTCAATTTGTTTTTTAAAATTTTTTTATGAAAAATATGGTCGTGGTTAAATTTGACACTTAGAGTAAGTATTTGGGAGGACTACATCAAAGTCAAAAACGTGCATATGCATAATTATTACTCCGTATAGAGTTTAATGCACCATTCCCCCCTGTGATTTTCTAAATGTTCACCGGTGCCCCCTCTACTTCTAAAACTTACTCCATCCCCCCCACTGGTTCTAAAATCCTACTCCATTGCCCCCTCCGTTTCTAAATCCGTAAATTTTAACGGAGCGTGAAGGAAACGCATTTGATATGCGTTTGGTAGAGTATTTTGTCAGCTTTATGGCACCATTCCCCCCTGTGGTTTGCTAAATGTTCACTAGTGCCCCTCTGGTTCAAAAAAATTACTCCATGTACATGAAAATTTGAGTGTGCACCATCTGCCATCTTTTTAAGAAAGCTAATAGTATTTAAAATGAAAAAAATCATAAAGAGTCTCCATTCTGTAAATGAAAAAAAATTAAAATATCATCATAGTTTCAGTTTTTTGGTCAAAGTGTGTAACATTTTGACAACAAATTAAATATAATTTTATATAATTAAATGTTTAAAAATTTGATATATCAAACCATTTTTAAAATGAACTCAATTTTATTAAATTTACATTATACTCCCTCCGTCCAAAAACTATCTTCCCGGTTACTATTCACGCGGTCAAAATGTCAAAACATTAAACTAAATGCTAGAAAATGTTCTTGATATATACATAATGGCAGCTTTTTCATTTACATATTGTAGCAATAACGTCAAATTAGTTGACCATTTGATTTTATGATTTTTTTAATAATAACGAATACTCTCTTCATCCCACAAAGATTATCACAATTTGACTTTTTGGTCATACTTTGTTACACTTTGACCACAAATTGTGAAAAAAATATATTTAGTTATTCCCTCCATCCTAAAACCATCTTCTCGTTTGTGTTTACGAGGTTTGACTGATTTTATTTTCAATTCAATTTATTTGATTGTAGATGTAAAATTAAAAAATAAAATTTATATATTTCAAAACTACATAAAAAGTTCTACAAAACAAGAAGTGACAAGATTATATTATTTTATCAAATAACTAACGAAAATAGGTAAAGAAAGTGATTTAAGTTTGACCGCGTGAATAGTAACTGGGAAGATAGTTTTTGGACGGAGGGAGTATAATGTAAATTTAATAAAATTGAGTTCATTTTAAAAATGGTTTGATATATCAAATTTTTAAACATTTAATTATATAAAATTATATTTAATTTGTTGTCAAAATGTTACACACTTTGACCAAAAAACTGAAACTATGATGATATTTTAATTTTTTTTCATTTACAGAATGGAGACTCTTTATGATTTTTTTCATTTTAAATACTATTAGCTTTCTTAAAAAGATGGCAGATGGTGCACACTCAAATTTTCATGTACATGGAGTAATTTTTTTGAACCAGAGGGGCACTAGTGAACATTTAGCAAACCACAGGGGGGAATGGTGCCATAAAGCTGACAAAATACTCTACCAAACGCATATCAAATGCGTTTCCTTCACGCTCCGTTAAAATTTACGGATTTAGAAACGGAGGGGGCAATGGAGTAGGATTTTAGAACCAGTGGGGGGGATGGAGTAAGTTTTAGAAGTAGAGGGGGCACCGGTGAACATTTAGAAAATCACAGGGGGGAATGGTGCATTAAACTCCTCCGTATAAGAGAAGAAATTTCAACAAAATGAGTCTTTACTCATGCAGTGTTGGCTAATGTTTAAACAGCTTTTAGGTGTAATTTGGCAGGCTTTTTTCTCTTTTTCCAAATTATTAATCTATCTAGTCCCTGAAAATTGTGAAAGCTTGATTTTTTAGATCAAACTATATCACTTTTGATCATTAATTAAATATAGTTTAAAATAATAAATATTATAAAAATTTGATATTTTAAAGCTATATGTTAGAATAAACTCAATTTACTAAATTTACATTATAACTAATAAATATACTTTTTTCATTATTTGCAGTCAAACGGTGTCACCATTTGACCAAAAAAGCTAAATTGCGACAATGTTTTAGAGATGGAGAGAGTAGTTTTTTATTAAATACTCCGTATATATTCAAATAATAGGACAAACATTCTAGTCACATCTTATTCATTCATGCTTTTTATATAATTTATATTTTTTCTTTTTATACTATATACTCCATATTAATTTGTAAATAAAACAATTATAAAAGAGATATAGAATAAGTTAAATAGTGTATATTATCCAAAGTGTGATAAGATTTTTGAGTAGGTTCAATTCATTGCACAAATCACTATCATTGCAAGATCATGCTTTTTTCTCCAAAAGTTACATCTACATATGTTAAGATCACAACATGAGCTTGAGTTGATATTGGAACAAACACGACGTACCTTGGAATAAAAGTATGGATATATGTAAGTTTGGGTAGCGTAGCTCAACTAGTCAATCCATGGATACAATATAATACTCCTAATATGAGACATTTCGACATTATTGTCGGATTCGATTAAAAAAAGATGAACCCGAGGGTCTCTTCAAACACAGTCGGATGAGAGAAGGTAAATTGGACTTTAATTGTTGATTGGTGGCAACGAGTGGAGCCTGCAACTGGTACTTGCAGATGCCCTATGCTTAACATAATTGTCTCTCGGCGCAGTTGCCAGGAAAATGAAGTCGGGTCTTATCCCCTTAGGACTCTCTATCTTTGCCAACTGTACAACGTTTACCGGCTCAATTCCAAATTAAAGCAATGTAATGTAGAGTTTTTTATATTTTTAATTTGCATGAAATCTTTTGTTGGAATTAGAGATAGGTCTCACCTCGCGCCTTATTACCCAATCCAAGACTAAAATTTCATTTATTTTCTATCATGTTGTAATCATTCGAACCGTGACTAAGGACCCTAGCTAATTAAGATACAATTGGATTCATCATTTTTTTCATATATGGATGTAATAAACATAAGCTAAGCCCCGATATATATATATTTCTTTTCATGTTCAGTTTCATGAGTGTATCTTTCCCTATAATGACTCATCTTCAACGTCTTCCACTGTGTCATATTTTGGTGTTCTTCCCATTTTTCCTACCTCTATGTATGGTCCTACTCACATGGACTCCTCACCTTTTACCCAATCCACTCCCACACCCCCTCCCCCTACCCAACAACTCCCTACCACACCCAATGTCCCACCCGGCTTCTCCCCCTTACACCGTACATCCCTGACCAGCCCACCCAACTCCACGTGTATGGCGTCGCCCCCACACATACCGGTAGCCCACCCCATACCCACTTCTAACCCGACGACAATCCCTACCCCCCTGTCACGGTACCTCCTTCTATTCAGCCTTCCCATCATATGGTCATACATGCTAAACACATCATTTTTAAATCTAAAGTATATGCCCTTAATTCCTCTTCTCCTCTTATCTATGAGCCTACCACCTCTAAAGAGGCGTCCTAGAATGAGTTTTGGCGCAATGCTATGGATGAGGAATAGTTAACCTTGACAAAACAGAACACCTGAGTTCTTGTTCCCAGACGTAAGGGTCGATCTCCAATTGGATGTAAGTGTGTATATAAGATTAAACGTAATGCGGATGGGACTGTATCGCGCTATAAGGCACGTTTGGTTGCCAAGGGCTACACACAAGAATACAGTTTCGATCACTCTAGAACATTTAGTCCGGTTGTTAAGCAACAGACAATCCGTCTTATTTTTGCACGTGCTCTCTCTTTTTAATGGCCTCTTCAACAATTGAATGTCTCAAAAGCCTTTTTATATGGTGAGGTTGATATGTTGACCCATGCTTCCTTGGGCATGTTTGCAAACTCACAAAATCCTTGTATGGGCTTAAACAAGCTCCACGGGCTTGGTATCTGCGACTCTCTGCTTTCCTTTTTGCCTATGGTTTTTGAAAAAATGTGCATGGAACTAGCCTCTTTATCCTCCATAACACTACTGGTACTCTTTTTTTCTTGTCTATGTGCATGATATTATTGTCACATGTAGCAATCCCTCGCCTATTTAGCAGATCATTTGACGCATGTGCACCGAATTTTGAACAAAAGATCTTGAGCCTCTTGACTATTTTCTCGAGCTGGAGGTATGTTGTATTGGCTCGTTGCTTATTCTATCCTAGCGTAAGTATGCGACCGAGCTTCTACATCGCACTATGATGGAGGACTGCCGACCCTCGTCTACTCCACTGCCTGTACGACAGTTGACCAAATAAGGGGGTGAGCGCCCCTTTGTTGATCCCACTTTGTTTTGTAGTCTTGTTGGTGGTCTACGATATCTTACCACCACTCGTTCTGATATTCAGTTTGCTGTCAATTATATTTGTCAAAGGATGCATGCTCGCACGGAAAATGACTTTCAGAGTTTAATAATAGCCACGTAGTTGTCAATGGAACACTTGATCGTGGTTTGTTTTCCAGGTTAGAGACCTACAACTACATGGCTATTATGATTCTGACTAGGAAAATGATATGACTGAAGGGCGTTTAATTACTAGATATCTAGTGTATTTGGGGCTGAACCTGATTTCATGGAGTACGGAAAAACAAACACGTGTTTCTAAGTCATTCACTGAGGCTGAATATCGAGCTTTCTATGCTGCAACATCTAAGGTTATGTGGTTAATGTATATGTTTGGTTGATCTTCGTATCTCCACTCCCCTACCTCATCTTTTCTTCGATAATCGGGTCTACTATATGCCTTACCAAGAATCCTGTTTTTTCATAAGCATATGAAACATGTTGGCATTGACTGTCACTTTGTTTGAGAGTAAGTCATCGCTGGAACCATAAGCCTGACACATGTTTTTTTTGAGGATCAGCTAGCCGACCTGCTGACTAAAGCCCTACCATCGCCATGCTCCCAGAGTCTTGTGTCCAAGCTTCCACACATTACACGCAGTTCAGTTTGAAGGGAAATGTTAGACAATCATAATAGATACCTATTCTTTATAGAAGTCTTTACATTTTAGTTAATTACCTTCTATGATTCCTTAGTATGTTTGGAATCCACACTACATATATCCTCTCTATCAAATGCTTAAACTTTTGATTGTAGATTTCAAAAAAAAATAAGCAAAACTTAGACCACAAATTTTAGGAAAAAATATATTTAGTTATACTCCCTCCGTCTAAAAGTTTCTTTCCTGGTTTGACTTAGCACGAAGATTAAGAAAAGTTATAAAATATAAAGACTTTTCATGAGTTTTTCTTGATTTGATTGAATAAAGTAAATAATGTAGAAAAAAGTAGGGGTATGATGGTATATTCATTAAAAAATGGCCAATACAAGAAACGGGAAAGAAAATAGTTGGATGGTCCAAAAAGGAAAGTGAAAAAAATTAATGGACGGAGAGAGTCATAATGTAATTAAATTTTGTAAAATTAATTAGGTTTATTTTAACATATGATCGAGTAGTTTTAAAATATAAAGTTCTTATAACATTTAATTATTTTATATTGTATTTAATTTTTTTGTAGAACTTTAGTTTTGACGTATTTTTATATATATAAATTATAGTTTTTATTTCTATAATAAAATTATTTTGACAAACATACTAAGTTTCAAATAAAATAAAGTTCTGTACTATATCCTGATAGTAGAGTACGGAAATATTCTTTCCATTTGACTTTTCTTGGTCAAAATTTGCAAATTTTGATTATGATATGTGGAAAAAATACATTGTATTACGATATAACTTTAATATGAATATATTCATTTTGAAATATAGTTTTCAAATATAAAATTTTTATAAAATATATACACACATAAATAAAGATATTAGTGGTCAACGTACATTTTTTGGGACCGTAAAAAATTAAATGGGAAGAACATTTTTCCGAGGGAGAGAGTATGACATTGAAGGTAGGTGTCAAAGGATTGATGGTAAGATTTTTTGGTCACTCTGATTGAGTGAGTGATCACACGACTACTTATTACCCTCTTCTGACCCGCACACAGAGCTCTCTATTGACTCATCACTGCCCATTTCTCGTGAAGCTAACGTTTACTCCTCACCATGGGCAGAGAGAGAGAGAGAGAGTTGTCCTGCCTACTTCTTACTCTTACCATATCTTTTACTCCTAGTCCCTACAAGTCTACAATGAATGAATGAATGAATTGAATGTGATAAAGCTTTTCATATTGCAATCTTTCTCTCTCTCTCACGTCAAGGGACAGAGGAAAAGGAAGAAGGAAAAAAACACCTGACCCACAAAAGCAGTTGCCCAAAACAATCAACACTCGACTTTGTCCCATGAAAAATGTCACCATTTCATTCTTCTTTCAACTCTCAGTTTCTTCATAGTATATATTTCCCTGTGTTCTTTTTAGCCTCTCTGCAAATCTGGCATTCATGCCCCTCCTCCCTTCACCTTATCTTCTTTCTGTTCCATTTGTTTCCTAGTCTTTGTTCTTTTCCTTTGTCTGGTTTTGTACTGCCCCTCATGAATTCTTGATTCCCCCCTTCCATTTTCAAGACTTCTGTGAATGAACCCCCAACTACCCAGAGTTTCTTGTAGCTTTTGAGTGAAATTTCATATAAATAGCAATAGCAATGATTCCCACACATAGAGAGGAATAGAAAGTCTGGGTCTTGGGTATTCTTGGTTTGTCCTCCTTTGGCACTTCCTATTTGGGGAAAATTTGAGGTTTCTTGAAAGTAAAACCCTAAAAATGGAATCTTTGAGCTTGTTTTTGTTACTTGTGATGGTAACAATGTCTGCTGAGCCAGGGAGTAGTAGCGATTCTATAAAAGACAAGACCATCCTGCTGTCAATTGGGAAAGAGCTAGCGATACCAGGGTGGGAATCCAACGGCCCAGATTTCTGCTCTTGGAGTGGAATTGGGTGCAGCTCAGACCAATCAACAGTGGAGATTCTTGATCTTTCTTACTTGAGGTTGCAAGGTAACCTTTCTTTAATATCTGAGCTCAAAGCTTTGAAGTGGCTTGACCTTTCTGGCAATGATTTCCAAGGACCAATCCCACCCTCTTTTGGGAATTTATCTCATCTTGAGTTTCTTGATTTGTCTTTCAACAATTTTGAGGGTTCCATCCCTAGGGAACTTGGTAGCCTCAGAAACCTCAGAACATTGAACATCTCAAACAATTTGCTCTCAGGAGATATACCTGATGAACTCAAGGGGCTAGAGAGTCTTTTGGATCTTCAGATGTGTGCTAATAAGTTGAATGGTTCTATTCCAATGTGGGTTGGGAATTTGACCAGCCTGAGAGTCTTTGCAGCCTATGAGAACGAATTCACCGGTCCCATTCCAGAGAATTTAGGCTTGAATTCCTTGCTAAGGTCATTAAACCTTCACTCAAACCATCTTCAAGGGATGATTCCAGAATCTCTGTTTGCAACGGGGAAGCTAGAGGTTCTGGTTCTGACCCAGAATCAGTTGGTGGGGAAAATACCCGAATCGATCGGGAGATGCAGAGGCCTATCGAGCATTAGGATCGGGAATAACCGACTTGTAGGACCGGTTCCCAAAA